>BLKM01000729.1:0-130000 GCA_013340265.1 Coptotermes formosanus | reverse complement strand
CCCCCCCCGCCCCCACCTCCCCAAACAACACACCTTCTGCAGACACAGTAGTTAATACAACAGTAGAAGTCAAAACATTATGAAAAAGAACACATGTAAGTTCTCTCAGATACGTAACACTGTGCCCGTATAGAAGGAGATCATTGTGGCATAGAACCAGAGGTCTGTCGTGCTGCTCTTTTAATTAGAATAAACAATCGTTTCACGTTACTGTAACAAACGTTTTCCATCTACCATTCTACGAAATCTGAAGTCAAAAAAAATAAATGATCGTTCCAAATAAGTACGGGAAGATCTAATCAAGGAAGAAAAGATAGGCGAGATAAAGAAACGCACACGGGGAAATACAATATTATCACAAATTTGAGAGGAATGAGGTGTGAATGTGTGGATGGGATTCGTGTGGCGTATGGTAGTGGCAAGCTTCTCCGCACACACACTGAGCCTTCAGGTTACATAAAACGCGGGGAATTTCTTGAACCGTTCGGATACATTTCCGTTCGTTTCTAAAGCAAGACTTGCACTGAGTACGTTATTAAAAACTATACTGCTGCTTTCATAAACGCCCACACCTTTTATTACAAAGATACAAGGAAAAATGATCACACTCCGCGAAGTACTTCACCTTTCATTAAGATACATTTTTCTTTTAGACATCTGGTGGGGTGAAACTGTGTTTCTGCAGAACTACATCCTCTAATGGGTGTGTTGTTCGTCGTCAGAGGGCGGGTGAATGCATATGGAACACTGATGGAATGAGAATTCAGAGAGGAAAACATGTTCTCGGACAAAAACTTGCACAAGTGCCATTCTGTCCACGACAAATCTCACATGGAATACACTGGGACCGAGCCCTTGCTTCCTCCGTGAGAAGCTTTACATCTAACCAGATGGGCTACGGCACGGCCAGAAATATAATGTACGCAACGACACAATTAGCGAACATTAAGAGTCGTCAACAAAGTGGGATATACTGGGAAACAGCAACTGGGAGCTCCCTCTACTCCATCCCGCCGCCCACTCCCTCCAGAAAAAAATTTCCATACAGATCCTAGGAGATTACTTCCGACCAAAGCGACTCTGTATAGCAGTCTTGTAGCTCAACAGACGATGCAACAGAAAAGGAGAGACTGCTGTCCGTATGTAGCTTCAGCGACTGATGTTTCATACAATCATCCAACTTTTTCAATGCATACTGTGGCTAAACACGCCGGGTCGTGATGCTTACACTCTATTCTGCGTAAAGGTCTACAATGCATAAGAACGTACCTCCATATCACCCACAAGCCTCTACGGCGTGGTGCTTGAGACAAAAGGGAACCGTGCCTTGAACACTTTCACGGACAGTGGTTACTATACGCACCACCTACTTAACACAAAATACATCTGCATATATGTCACAGCGTTTCTTATGATTCTCACAAAAAAACGGGCATTTACAAGCACATCAGCCAGCTTGTTTTGTAATGTAGGCGCACTGAACTTTTACGAATTATTTTGATGCACTCCAAACGCGTAAGGTCAAGTCATGGTTCAGGCGGTTAGTTGCTGGCCTTTCAAGGCCCAGACCTGGGTTCGATCGCGACCCGCCCATATGAGACTTTTGGTGCACAAAACGGTAGGAGGGCAGGTTTCTCTCAGTCTCTCTCGGTTTCCACAAGTCAATATGATTCCACCGACACTCCATACTCTTCTTCATTTACATGCTACTCTTATCAGAATAACTAACGAGTGAAGCCTGAAACCCTGCAAAAGCAGTGTTCTCCAGGAAATCGGTGAACACTGGATACAAAAGTACTTTAGCGCCACCTTTGAGCAGTACACTGTGATTTAGCCGATTAAGTATGTCTCTGTTTTAAAATTCGAAGATTCATAACCGCCACCACGAAAGTTTCAATTCATTCTCAGCCAGTTCGTCCTTCATTTTCTACTCCATTCTGTAATGTACCATTTCAGTGCCATCTTCAGTGAAGGACAAGTCTCCCAAGTAACGTACGACAGCCTATGATGGAAATCAATTCCGAGACCTTATGGGTTACGATGGAGCTAAGTAACTCATACATAATGGCTTCGTGAGTTAATGAATAAACACGTTTACTTGCAGTGCGATTACCGAAGTAACTGTTGAAACACGAACTGAGTTCTGTTCAAATAACATTCATCGACAACAGCTAAAAACAGATGTAAATACACAGACACACACACACACACACACACGCGCGCGCGCGCGCGCCTCTAGTACCACATATGAAGAGGTGAACGTTTTAACAGAGAATATGAGCAGAGTCTGAAACGTGGCAGAAATTATTAACAAAATAGCACACATTGAACTGTCAACTACACACTTCCTTCTGCAACATAATTATTTCAGGTAAACGAAAGTATCTATAACAAAGAGTTTGCAGCATCTGGGCCACGTCCATTGCAGAATATGCGACTTATTCCTTTAAAGGTCAGTAGATATTACGCATATCACCATGCTTAGCATTCAAAATACCTACATTTCGCCCCCACAATGCTTCGTATGGCCATCTCCCTACACCGCACACACTGCTTTGTTATCGTATTGGAGACAGCACTTTCCGTGTGAGATAGCCTCTGAATCAAATTTTTGCACCATTTTTGAAGGTTTTTAAATGATGAGAAAGAGTGTAGGCGGTGCAGCAGTCCATACAGAAAACACTTCAATAGCCGCCTGACGTAACATTTTTGGGGACCGAATCATTAGACGTCCATTGTTGCCTCCTCGTTTACCCAATCCGGCATCACGTGACTATTATCTGTTGGGAAGTATAAAAGACAACGCATACAAAACAATCGGCACAGAGAGGCCGAACTTTAAAAAATAATCGGGCACGCAGTATCGAATATTTCTAGACAAGAACTTCTAACAGTTCTTAATAGCATATTCACCTGGTGTCAAGCATGGCGGGGAGTTAAACGGGTTAGTTCAATCACTTGCCTTTACACTCGAGGGATTATGTAACACAGAGCAGTTTCCGCTTTAATTTGGACGCTGTAAAATAACGTGTGTAAAATTTGGGGATTTCGCAGGAGCAAATACGAATTCAAAGCCTTGGCTCTGACTCCGAGTAGTTTGGTACATGAGACACATCGCAGAAGACCTTAACCTTTAGAACAGCGTGCTAAGGCAAACTCAGGATACTTGGTCTGCATACGTTAAGTGTCTACAGCTGTCTTTCCCCACGGTGCACTGCGATGTAATGTTCGTACGAGATTTTACACATTTAACCTCAGTTCACGAAGCATGGTAACAAAGTGACATCTCGTTCAGTCCTGTTTTTCTGCTGTCCTTGATGCGTGCTGCAACGTCTGAATGAAATTCTTTACTCCATGGCATTCAAACTTTTGTCAGCAGCCACAGCACACTACTATCACATACTACTGATTCCAGAATATTTTCACGCACTACATTTTCACGAACTGTAATGTACGCATGTATTACAAAAAAATTACAAGCTGGAAAGCGAAGACAAATTAAAGAATATCATCCTAGACGCGCGCATACGCATGCCGGCACACACAACACATTTATAATAACACACGATTTGGTATGCCGTGGCATACTGAACTCTTACATTATTGTGCCCCCAGGTGGAAAGGACTGAGTAGGTCAACTGCTGACCTAGTAAGAGATAAATTACTCGACGTTACTTTTTTTTTCAATTCTACCTTTACTTGTTTCCGCGAAACAAATCAGTTCACGCAACGTCTCGTAGCGGTCTCGTGAACAGCAGAACTACTTCGTATTCGGAGTGTCCCAGGAGCCCCGCCATCGCAGCTGCGGATTCAATGGCTTTGCTGTAGTCAACTAGCTAGATCGTAAACTAACAGGTCAAAGTCGCTTTTCTGATGTGTCGTTAACACGCCATCCGACCACACAGAGACTAGCTGATTGAAAAGAATCTTTAAAGAAATCAGCGATCAAAACCACTGTAATTTGCATGGAATCTCATTGTTTAAATAGATTTCGACCATATGTAGTTTACAGAACACGTAGCAGTCTTTAACCCTTTAAAGACGAAGCGTATCTGTTTTATATAAGGACTCAGTGCGTACCGCGCTGTAAACACTCTCCACTTCGGTTACAAAAACCAATCTCTTAATGTTTTATAAGGCAAAAGTTGCTGTTTGTTCTCAGATCCGTACAAAACACATAAACGCAATGTGGGCACCACGTAGAATTTTTTAATGTTAAACCTGGTCGTATGTGAAGTTACCGCTAGGCTTTAAAAGGTTAATACAGTGTGTCACAAACGAAGAAAATACAAAGCTGCGTTCCTGAAGTATGGACGTACATTCCCCTTATGTCACGCTTTGACTCTTTGGTAACAAAGCTATTTTAACACTCCACCCACATGTATGCATGCCACATCAAAGTAACTTTCGCACACAAAATTAAGACAGTTTATGAAAATGACCTTCAACTAATATTAAGTCCTACATTTCATTTCCGAAACAAGTTTCTAAACGAGGATGTTATTTTTAACTATCACTTCGTCAAAAAAGTTGCATAACGATGAGATGGGATGTTTGCGGTCTGCAGCGAGTCACTGAGTAAACAGACAGACGTGATGACGCTCAGAAGAAGATATGAATTCCGTTTAGTATACTTAACATGTACCAACCGTCACGAGCGTAAGTCAATGATCTCTATACGCACAGTGGCACCCATACACGCAAGCAATCCCACGAACTGCTGTGGATGTCATACTCTATGTGTGATATTTGGACATCAGCAAATACTCTCCAGTCTCAAAGCATGTCTCAAAGAAAGGTGAAACGGTTACCAGACACATACACGATATACGCACCTGTCACAAATCATAAAATGGGACTCGGCTTTCACAAGACCTAATAAGAGGATTCTGATAATAATGACAATCAGGAAGCTGTTGACAAATTTACAGACCCGAATTCTCCTTATGAAGATCCCAGCCGTCCACCTGATATTTCCAACCTGTCACTAATGCAGCCTGTGCTCGGAAAAGCCCACCACTGCACCCGACCGTAAACCAGCTGAACGTGAACTATACCCCCACACACGTTCGTACATCTTCCAAATAATTTCGGCCATTCGGGGTTTCCGACTAACAATCTTCAAGCATTCCTTATCTCTCCCAGGCACGATACATTCCCTGCCAACTTCATCCGCCTTAATTTAACACAACCGCATTCAGCAAGGTACACATAACGAAGTTCCTTATTATACAGTTTTCTCCAGTCTCCAGTTACTTTCGCTGCCTTCGGTGCTACTTTTCTCCTTAAGACGCCGACGTCAAACAGTCTCAATCTGCACTGAACCCTTCAAGTGACAGGCGAAGCTTCACTAACCAAACGCATGCAGCAGTCCTTAAGAAACTACGACTTCCCCCACCAGTCCAGAGCTTACCAGCATTTTACGGAACCTGCAGGTTCATGATCCTATTCACAGCAACCCGCCACTTTTCGCCATCTTCAGCCAGACGAATCGATTCCACACTCTCTAATACTACTCCTTCACGATTCAGTTTAATAATTACTCTCCCAATTATAGCTAGGTCTTCTTAATTCCGAAACCATTTTTTTTTCTTTGCTAATTCTCCTGCAAATGCGTTCAGCGACTGTGGCCTACAGAAACCCCTCCCGCTGCAGATTCCAGTTCTCATGTCCACCTTCCACTGTTGAGATAGTTCCAAAAATTCCGTCCAAATCCGAGGTCTTCTGTCACACTTCGTAAGATGCTGATTTATCACAGTAATTCCTTCGACCAGCCCCCAGGCTGAAGTGTCCGGCTTGTCAGCTGTCCGTGACTGCTTATTCAGAACATTCGCACCTACCTTCTCCACCTGGAGGCCGTCGCCTTCAGCATCCACCTGAGAACGCGCCAAGGCACAGTGACAAGGATCCGCTTATCAAGGCGACCTAGCTCCACACCGACGCAAACAACACGTTCAATTGCCATTACTTTTGTATATTTCATTATCAGGTGTTCAGGAAAGAGCACAGAAGATTGCTAGCGCTACTTGAATTTAACTGCTCTTAGTTTCTTCGTTAATGTAACTCTGACCTCGTCTTGTCGCAGGGAACTGTAATATAGCAGTTCGACCCTCGACAGGGACAAGAGAGCTTTCTCTTAGCCACAGGGTGCACACGGCCTCTGGAGCCGCTCTAGCCTCCTATTCAAGAGTATGGAGGTCTTGTCCCTCGGGGGTAAAGCAGCCGGGGCGTGAAGCTGACCACTCACCTCAACCCAATGCCCACGTTATGAATGTGAAATTATAGCTCTACTCCCCCGCATGCCTTCAAGGCGCAGTGCTTAAACAAGCATGAGACCAACTTTACATTCATACTGCCACGGTTTCGAGAGCACTCTGCATGTCATGGCTTTCTGCTGCGCTCTGGCAGCGCCGACATATCGTCGTCGTCGTCATCACCATCATCATCATCATCATCATCATCATCCCAAACACATCGGGAAACATCATGAAGTACAGAGATTTTCCGATTGAAATTAAACACGGGGAAAGTGCAGGAAGTGGAAATTCTGCCACTTATTCGTACCTACAACATGTGCACTGAAACGGAAACACGTCAGCCAAGTCAGTTAGGCACTTCATATACCTTAACACATAAGCTTAAAAAATGTGCAATTTTAGAAGTACGTCATATTATCAGAAAGCTTCTACATAATCCGCTGTACTCCATGCTTTTCTTAACTACGTCAAGACTCGCCACATGAAAAATATTGGTAAAATTAAAACACCGTGATTGTAAATAACACTTATGATAGAAATAATAATGACGATGGTAACAATAATTAGGAGTATCTGATTGTTGGTAACGTGAAACCGCAGCTGTAACACGCACACGGTTGATATACAACTGAAAGCAAAAGGCTGTCCTCAAAAATTCAAGGCTATTTCTCCGTTCAATAACAAATACTGGAGCGTACAATGCCACGGACAGGGATAAGTAAAGATCTCTGTTTCTGTCGCCGAATGACCAGCCATAGTCTAACATGAATGATCGCTATACTCGACGTATTGAAGTGACTGCCGCGTAGGCAATTAGCGGGGTCTGTACACGAAACCCCTACGTCATTTAACACGACTGGGGCTTTAGCGTACAACTTACGGTGCATATAAAGTTGTACTCTGTCGGACTGCACGCTTTACTTAGAACTTGGTCCGATATTCAGTGCAGTCTTAACGCCTCTTGTACCGAAGAAGCGAAGCTGTCTATTGCAAAACTATACGGGAAACCCGAATAAAATTAAAAGCGCAACAACGAGTACTATGTTGGACATTAACCACTGTCCGTGGTGTATCTTAATTAGGCCTATACAACATTTCGGAAGCTAGGTATAACCCCGTATTCAGGCCCGCCAACCCCCCCAAAACGACACGCAGTATCAAATGCAGGTATGTATCTGAGACAAGGAACAATGCTGAACATAATGCCGATAAAACAAATCAACCAGTGTGACAGTTTATGTAATCATGAACGGAAAACACTTATTTAAAACAACGGGTTCATTACTATTTAAAAACTTAAAATAATATACGGGAGGTTCAACAGACATACGCCCGAGAGTCATTATCGAAAATCCATTTGATCCAGTCACACAATCAAGTTAATCCTAGCATTGTGAAGCTCTGAATCAATCTGTCGACGTTTCAGAGGTACTGCAACTCGCATTTCACCGGCTCCTGTTCGCAGAAAAAGGATGCACTGAAAACCATCCATCCACAAGTTACACCTCAAACAAACGCCTATTGGAGAGTTTATACTCTGAAAAGACAATCCAACGAAAATAATTTTGGTCTGTGTCGGCAAAAAACAGATCGTACGGTACACACATACCGAGGAGAAGATGTCAGTTTACTGATGGAGTGACGCACATTTGATTTGAACTCTTGCCTGAAATACTTTCCGTTACGGCGAATACTTAAAAAGTGCAAGTAAAAGTAGTTTCCTTTGTACTCCGATATCAAACTGAATAACGTCACATCAGTCGACCCCTAGGGATTAAATGCCATAAATAAACACGAAGCTATGCAAAACTCAGCTTACAACACAGATATCCTATATAAAACAAGATTTAACTAAGTGAAAATGCATCCTGAATTATATAGTAGAATAGCGTTCAATTTGATCGCTGCAACATTTCCATTGGCAATAACTAAATATCAAGGACAACACCATCCGTAAAAAAAAAAGAACAAAAAACTGATTTAGAAGATTTGAGTACTACATTGCGCAATAACCTTGTCGTGTTAATACATGCGTTAACAAATTGTTACAGATGTAGGTCTACAGAGCATTGTGTCGGCAGAACTCTACTTGATGCTCAATCCATGCTTTTCGAAATGGAAAATTAACAACCAGTAACAAAGCAGAATGGATCTTACAACCTTGTAATCGAGCGGTAATTAAACGTCTCTGTTCCGTGTTAGATCTCCTATGAATACCTTCCAACTTATAGGAAATGCTTCAGATCTTTCTCAGCAAAGGAAGTTAACGGTATGCTAATTTTGTCAGTTATGATAGTAGAAACAATTCTGTGACTACTTTTGTTCAGAAAAAAACAGAATAATTTACAACGAAGTCATTAAGGAGTTAAAGCTGGCGACTTGCCATCAGTTCTGTGCCCGACTTAATATCGCCTCATCACCGCAGACTGGAGCTTGCAGAAATACACTGTTCCATTCCTGAACCTCACAGCATCAACATTGTGTTCTGATTACATCATAATCCCACTCAAAAACTTCCCGTGTTTGTAACAGATAAAATGTCTGGAGCCCACTCGCCCTCAAACAGAAAATATTCATCAGCCAGCCTTTCCGCAGGAACAGAAAAATTTCATACCCAAGTCAGAAAATATTCCCTTCCGGATTGCATTTGGAAGACGAGGACAACATTAAATATATTCCTGTGTTGCCCTTCCTAAATTCTTTTTGCTTTATTGATTCCTTCTTGATTTACTGCAGGAAGCCTTCCTATTCGAAGACTACGCGGCACACACAACATACGCTTGATAGGATGAGTGGTGTATAAAAGATTCAAAAAAAAACGTGGAGGAAAGTGGTCATAATCTAATATACGGTTTTATCACTAAATGTTTTCGTCAAATACGATTAATATATGGATGTTATTCTAAATCCTCAAGTCGCAAAATATTTCGGCCGCGGCTGCCGAAACATGTAACCTGGTAATGCAAAATAATAACCATTGACGGGAACGTGTAGTAATGCATTCTACATCCAAGCCACGACGTTAAACTACACTAATTTTTGCAGTACATCCTTGTAGCACGTAAAGGAGACGGTTGATCACAAAATTCAGGCACTCCAATGGCGAACGTACGGTTTGCAGTGATCGGCGACACCCCTAACGTACGAGTGGTAGAGAGCCTCTCAAAAAAGCTGCAATTCCCTGTTCATTAGTTACGAACATTCCCGCCACGATTACAAACATTTCATTAAATTCCGCCTGATGGCGGGGATGAAGTATTCAGAGTAGTGTCCCTTAATGCAACGCGTCACAGAGAGCCGGCAATGAGTTCGTATCGGTCGAGACGGAAAGAAGAGGGACTATTCATAAAACTCTAACACGTTTACGAAGAACGTACTGTCTACAGAAGCACAGTTGGACCCTGGCCGAAACGTGCGAGATCGTACGAAAAAGGGAACGCCAGCTTGGATTAACGACGCAGCGGCCGCCCAAGTTCGGCCTTGACAACCGACAACTTGCAACGTACCGATGAAATCATGCAGAAATTGACGTCTCATTTACAGCACGTCCGGGATAGAGGTATTACGAAATGAGTAATTTCGGAGACTCGTGCGTTAATTGGTGTACAACATAAAATGATAACCAAACTCTCCAATATTTGCCAGTTTAAATACTATATATCCTCCCTGTTGTTCGGCAGACGTCCAAAGGAAAATCACTTTCCAAATGTTTTCCTGGATGTTCGGCGTTATCTGTGCTACTGTCTTCGCGATTCGTTCTCTCAATTCTCGGAAATGTTGACCTCTCTCTTGGTACTTTCAGTTCTTTACGGATCCCTACCAAAATAACTTCTGTTGGGGGATATCCAGTCATGGGGGCTCTACTCATCCAATCCATCAATCAGGAGTCAAGGTAGCGTGCACTTCGTTGTAGTAATGTGGGAAAGTTCCAGCTTGTTGAAACGTTAATCCATGGGGGTTTGGTGAACAGCTAAATTCTGAATCGTGTCCACACACACAGTTGCGGATAGACACCACGACCAACAGGTATGGAGGACAGATGAAAATATACTAAATAGGCAGCGGCTTACAGTGGACAAGAGGTGATCCTTCAGCTTGGGGGTTGGCCAGCAGGCTAACAAAACCTCACCGTTAAGAGTCAAAACCTTACGAAATGTTCAACAGCGCCTTGAACATTGACGGATTATTTTGAACGAGCTAAGCAATGGATCCTTACCAACTATAATTGGGGTGACCAAAACAGAGAGAATGATACGGGTTTGGCATGTAGCCATGTATGAAAAGGACTGCCTACAGGGTTTGATGGGGAAAACTGAAGGACAGGGGCAACTTGGAAAACACAGGTGTATAGCGTAGACTGGATTGATCTGGTTCAGGATAAGGACAAGGTGGGGAGGAACTTGTAAACACGGCAAGGAACCTTCGGGTTCCACAAAATATTGGGAATTTCTTGACTAGCTGAGGAACTATCAGCTTCTCAAGAATGACTCAGCTCGATGGAGTTAGACGAGGTACACAATTTCGGGTCGTCGTGTCGTGCAAGGAAGGGCCAGTTACAATCCTTTTCATCAGCCTGCATCACACATTCATTTTGCGGGTATTCTGTTCACCTTACAGCACAACGCGAAGGGGTCTCAGACCCCACATGTGGCAACTGTGCCTGCTTTTGCCGCGCAGGTAAAATGTTGTCACGTCCACATGCTGCCGCAATGCATCGTTTCTCCCACTTAACTAGTCAGCCGCACTGCCTCCTTTCACGGCAGCAAAACTTCCTGACTACGCGCATGGATGTAGATGGCCTTGCATGTCCGGGATAAAAGAAAAAGCGTGCTTTTTGCTTACCAAATCCTTTCTGTTTGACCGATACTTCTTTTTGTTTTGCAATGAGGGACATTTATTCATTGCCATATCTAACCCGGACGCTCTGTATGAGAGATGCCGGTCAATGTACATATATTATCTGACAACCGCGCATGATAAGCTGTTCTCACACCGCAGTACTCTTCACATACTTACGAAGGTCACAGCCCTATTTTCGAAATGCACCTAAACACACAACTTAATTCACTCTTCTGACGTAGAACGGAATACGAATTTCACAACAGCTTCCCCATTTAATAACTGAAAATGTTTTTCACTTTTAACTCCCAAAAGAAAGTGTTCTGATTTAGTGACTATCAAGACGGAGATACGAAAGAAATAATTTCTCACTGAATTTCATCGGAATTGAGTTGAGTGGCAGAGAAAAAAGTAGTGATGATGTGCATACTGGATTCGAGTGGCGCAGAAGAGGGTCCAGTGACGAACAGAAATGAACCTTCAGGTTCCATGGCAACAGTGGATTCATAAAACTGCTGAATAACCATCGACATCAGGGGTGTCCCACAGACACTGACGCATCCAAACGTGTAATACGGTCGAGTGGGACAACGAGGTTAGTGGGCGAAGTCTATCAAAATCATTAGACCTTGATAAATTTCAATTTCGTATGGACAGAGTTTTTTGCATGGCACTGATTTGACCCGTTCAGGTGTCTCACATAATGCCGTCCTTGACATTTAGAGGCGGTTCCAAGATAGCGTATTTAATAGTTTCAGCACAGTCTCGTCACATACACTGCATTGTGTAAGATGTGATATTTGCAAGACAGTGAACATTTATACGGTGACGTCCTGGGTTAGTGCGGTATGGTAAGTGGATACTAAAGTTTAGAAGAAACATACTCAGGGTTATGGAGGCAACATATACCTCGACAACGTTGGTACCCGCCTACAAGAATACAATGGGCCGTACTCCAAAAGAAAATTCAAGTACTTCTTATGTTTAAATCACCAAGCATCACCCGTAAGTGAAGTACGTAAAAGTGGAAATATATCTGCATTATCTCTTACACTATGCGACTAAAAGTCGGTGAGTGGTTGGTTGCACGCCCCCACAGCTTCACCCGTGGTGGAAAAGCCCCTGGAACCAATTGACCAAGAAAGTGAGTGGGCCCCAGACCTGGTCTGAAAAAAGCAGTGACGAGAAAAATCTCCCCATCCGCCGGAAAAGGAACCACGCCTCCATTCCCCCATGTGTCTTCATGGCGTGATGCTTAGTTAAGCCCAGGAACTTAGCACTCTTCCACATCTTCTAAAAAACTCGCGTAAGAAAGCGTGTTTGGTTCGATCTAGAAGTGTTACTGAAAATGTCAAATATACTAGAACTAGCTAAGAAGTTGGCTTCTAAAACGAAGGTCTGTGATGGAGAACTGTTACGTAACCCCTGTGCCTGGCTGTTAAGTAATAAACGTGTGGGGGACACTCAACGGCACTGAGCATTCTGTTTCACCTTCCAACTATATTTGTATACACACATAGAGTAACGCTCGAAGTTCCTACAGGATTAAGCGTGGGTAATGCAAAGAAAAACATTAGGGATCCTGTCAGGAATCAAACTCCGGCCTCCCAGGAGCGCGAGATATCCACTAAACGCGAAAACGAAAAAGCTGATCGGTACTGCCGCTTAGAAATAAACTCAGACCAAAAAGAATCAAGAAAATGAACAAAATTTGCTTGCAGAGAACTGATTTCAATTTTCAAAGAAACTGCCTGAATGTTCTACTAACGTGTAACGCCACTTTCCGGGTTCACAAGTTCAAACATTATATAACAAACACGCTACTTCGGACAGAAGGCCAGAAATAAGATTTGCAAGCATGCAGTGAGTCGTGCGGACGTTAAACGAACTTCTATCCAGGATAACATTCGTTGTAAATACGTAAGGAGTCGAGGATTCTATCTGGTATAGGGATAGCAAATGACTTAATTACTTACGTGCCGAATGCGTCTAGTTCGATGCGACTGCAGAAAGGACAGTATCGCGTAAAAAATTCCGTAGTTCACTAACTGTTAATTGCCTACAGATTATGTTTATTAATGAACGTAATGATACAGCAAAGCATGTTAGAAGCCACAATTAACCCTTTGCAAACTATAAAAATGTGGTACTCTTCTGTCCAATGCTTCTCGACATTCATAAGCATTACTTTGTTTGAAGGTTCACAGGCTTCCCCGTTTGTCCTTCTGATAAGAGTAGTATTACGACGAAGACGAGAATGAAACACTTGTGAAGTAATACTGAAAGGGAAAACCTTAATTACTTCAAGAAAAACCTATCGCAGTGTCCCTTTCCTCATCACAAATCTCACACGGATTGGCCTGGGATCGAAACAGTGCCTCCGCAGTACATGGCCGGCGACTATCCCCACGAGCCATGGCACGGCCTTTAAGAGTAACATTAATCTACGTTCTTCTTCTTCTTCTTCTTCTTCTTCTTCTTCTTCTTCTTAGTCCTTCCCTCTTCTACCTACTTGTTCACAGCAGGTGTCGAGGGTTTTTGTAATTTCATTTGATCACACTCAAGCACACACCACACTCGGTAGGGCTCCTCTAGACGAGGGATCGGCCCGTCGCAGAGACCTCTACCTGACAACACAAATACTGTACAAGACAAACATCCATGCCCCCGGTGGGATTCGAACCCGCAGACCTACGCCTTAGACCGCGGAGCCACTGGGATCGGCAATCTACATTATCCAGTATATAAATATTCAGTTCACACCTCACAGTGAACACCGTGTGCTTCCATTACATGAGCCAGTCGTTTAACGATGTACACGGAAACAACCGCTATTTTAAGAATCATAGGATACACACAAATAGCCGGTGTGAACAAACTGCGAAGTTTCTTCATGTTTTAGCGGGTGGTACGTACAGTAACAAGCGGGCTTTCAAGGGTTAATAATTAGCACAAAGTATTCTAAAGTGTAAATTTACGTTCCTAAAGCCGTGTTTACTATGGTGATTGACGTCTATTGGTATGTCATGCCGTGTCGGAGTAAACAGCTGCCGAATTTCAGGACCACGGTGCCTTCATCTTCAAGGTCAAGCAGTCCGAGAATACTCTGGGCTGTCGACATGGCGTTAGCATTCCACAAGACGTGAATCTTCTTCAGGATATCCTGCATTCTGATTAGTGTTCCAGGTCTTCAATCAATCATTAAACAAATTACGGATTTAACCGAAAACACACACACACACACACACACACACGCACATATTGTTATAGGCTACCCAGCTGTATGTATTGGAGTAAATAAGTGAATATGTGCAACCTACCATGGGCACCAGAACTTAGAACTTCGTCAAAAACTACGTTTTTACTCATTCTACAGCTTGTTATGCCCATAATTAGAATCGTTTCTTTAGCTTCTATCCTAAGATTTCAAATCTGGTGAAGGGCCGAAATGTTAATAACATGCAAATACCAACGGAGCCATACCCCAAGATTTTAGTTCAGTTACAGGATAACCATCCTTGCGTTAGCAGAGAAGACAAGTACATCGGGCAGCAGCGAAGACAAGTAAATCGGGTAAAGCCCGACGAGGAAAGAAAAGAGTCCCCGTGCATTTGATAACTGCATTCCCAACGGTCCGCACGGCAGGCCATGCTAATACCCCCTAAATAAACTACGTTTCATAACCAAGAGAGAAGCCGACAGTCAGTCTTCGTAAGTTCCAGATTAAAAATTTCGTATTCGAGAGATGTCATGTTTGAATAACGACACGTGGTTTAGTGGTTTTCTTCAGCCTTTCAGACAAAAGGTGGGACAGTAAAATAAAGCAGGCTACATCCGCTTCCTCACACACGCAGTCTCTTTGTTAACAACCACACAACAGTACACATTCTATGTATTATACTACAGGCAGTTAAAATCGCTGCTACATAATTCAACAACATGAAAACAACTTCTCTGGCGTATATAACAAGGACTGGAGGAGACACGGAGGCCGGCAAGGAGCAAGCCAGGCATCTGCCCCTGAATATGTAAAAAATCATCAAGATTTAAGGTAATAATAATGACAAGAAGAAGGAAATATATCAAACAATACCAAAATTAAAATTACTTTCAAAAATATGATCTTCAATCCTGTACACAGAAACCTTCAACAGCTTCCCCAACATCCATAAAAAGTTTCTTAAACAGTTTAAAATAAGTTTGTAAGCTAAACGTCATAGATGCCCTCGCCTCCATTGGAAGAAAGTATGGCTCCAATGGCTGGAGATCCCTGGTACTGGCCTTGACTGACGCTTTTACGCTGCGAAGACTGATAGGTTACACTGCCCATGGCAACTGCGTTAAACTGTGATGACAGAACACGGGGATGTATTCTGTAGAAGTTAGGGTTTTTTCTGTGGTGTTTGTTTCAACGATTCCCTGCAGGTTCTGTTCAGGTGCTACAGGAAGAAGGCAGTAGTATTGCGACGTTTATCGCGCCGTGTTAGAAGAAGATGGACAAAGGCAGAAAATGGAAAAAAGACTATCCATCTGTTGGGATTTGAAGGCGGGAATTCCCATCTTAATAAAGACTTTTTATTACACAAAGATATGACTGAAGAGGCAGCCAGCACTTCTGAGACAAGGAACGAACTGAGAGGAAACATTCCGGAGTATGAGAAGGCACACAAAAACTGGAGAACATTTCCTCTATTCATACGCCTGGAGACCACACCAGATCAGATGACGTACCCTCCTTATCATTTCCTCGCGAACACGCCGGCTTGCCACACCGCTACTACAGTTTCATTTCACCAAGACTTCTGCCGCGATTTAAGCTGCTCGTAGACCAAAGGAATGTACTGTCACTTCCTTTTCCAAAATGATTTATACTTAATAAAATATTAGCTAGCAGACACACAGACAAACTTACTGGCGAACACCGTAACTGAACTGAATACACCGATCTCGTACACGAGTGACTAAACTGATAATGCCGAACTATAGTGGTTAGCACTCCTCCTTTGTACTGGAAGGCCCCACATTCGAATCTCAACAAACGTACAGGCTTGAAGTTCTCGCGGCAAGAGAATTCAAGAAAACTCCTCTCGGGCTGTCAGCCTATTCTGACTTAGGCCAGTACATTACACATTTTTGTAATTCAATGTCTACAACCATCCTTCAGTTCGACGACAGAACAAGCAGTTGATAAAAGGTAGTTAAACACTCTGATAAGAAGACAAGCAATAATACATTTTTTGTGGGGCTAATAACATGTTGCTTAAGAAACGGCCCGCCTTTTATAGAACACTGGATTTCATTCCTATGTTCGGAAAATCACCGCTGGACTCTATCCTGAGCCAGTTAAATCCACTCGACGCTCTTACGCCACTTCAGATCAATCTTAATATTATCCCCTCACATAAGCTTAGGACTCGCAAGTATCCTTTGTCCTCTTAAACTCTTAAAGCTTTATATGCCTTTCTCATGCCCTGTCTCAAAGTCCTTCACTCCATGGCCATAAAATCTGCTTAAGGATTAAAACTGCAAGCCTCGTGATTGCGCAGTTTCATCAATCATCCTGTTATTCCTTCTTTCTTACAAAGGAAGGAATGACTGTCTTACAGATGGACTGCAAGCTTCAGCCACCGACTGCCTGAATCTCTTACAGCCAGTTGACTGCATTACCAACCTGTTAAATAATACACTTAAAATGCACTGACTGATAAACTTATCAACATATTAAACAGGTGTGACGGTGCCAAACATCTAAACAATTAATATAGTAAGTAAATCATAATCAACTGCCCGTCCGACGATTCGTATCAATAGAAGCTTCGCTGCCGAGGAGAACGAAAGACCGAGTGCAAATTCACTGAACGACGGAACAAGTTACTGACTTAATGGGCGGCAATTCTATGTGAGATACTCCTGTAGCCATGGTAGGTATAGGTTCAGTCACGTAAGGAGAACTGGATGAACTGCAGACCAGCTCCGTCCGTGAAGAGGAACGTAATAGCATGCCGTACCCACAATACAAATGCAAGACAGAATACGTGAAAAAATAACTGGATCCGAAACACGGATTTAACAATGGACGAACTGTCAAGTGACTTACAGAGCTTTCTTCCCTCGAAAAGGAAGACCATCTTCAGAATCATTACTCTAAAGAGTTTCGTTAAAAAAATCGTTTTAACATTTTCCAGGAAGGAACTCCACAAATACATATAGAAAGCAAGATTTCAAACGATGGAAAATTTTTGCATGCGTTTCTTGTACAAAACGTCTTCTACGAAAACCGTATCTCCTTCGGAACTCGCCACGCTTTTAATCGTAGACGGTGTTCCATGTCGCCACAACGGTAGACTAAAGTGGATGACTTTACGCTAAGGCTCCTCCAAATTGAGAGGTCAGGAGCAGACGTAAACGAAACCCCCTGTCGTTCTTCTATGGACAGGTCTGTGGAGAATCTGATTCCACAAGCCTGAAAACCACAGCATCCTCAGTCCTGTACGGGCTTGAACATTTCAACACAGTACACTAACAATGATATGACGTAACATCTGAACGAGAAAAGATAATCAAATGTAATACCTGGCCCTTTATACTTTCAATACGAGAGAAATACACCCCGTCATTTTTCAGATAGAAGTGCGCAAAGAAAGGCCGGCGAAAAATTAAAAGTCACTGCGGCCAACGGCAGTAGTAAGGAATAAAAAATGAGGTCCCGCACCAACTTCTTGCTTCCTTGTAATATTCATGAAATGAACTACTCAAAGGATACAAACTTGGCTTGTGCCAAAGCACGACATATTGGCGGCAAATTAACGATCATTACCGACCTAGCTGGCTCAGATGGCAACGCTTAACTTGCATTCGGGAGGTTACCAGTTCGAATCTCCGCCAGGGAGCCGACTATCCTGACCGGCGCTTTCATTGTTTTCTTCAGTCTCCCGCCATGCCCTTTTCAATTCAGCATTCGTTGATCACCCTATTACGCGACGCCGTATAGGCCTAGCCTGAGTTACTGACTGCTTCGCTAAACAAACCAGAAACAAATCAATTATTACCACAAGAAACCATTATTAGCATGGATCTGCCGTGAATGTATCGATGTCAGCATCGTTAGATACACTGTCTTCGCCTGCAGGCACTAAACGATAAAACCATTATCGGTTCTCAGACATGTGGCGTGGTGTTCTAAATTCCAGTGTGACTTGAATTTATGATCAGTCACTAGCGATAAGGAGTCGTGTCGTTTAGACAGGGATATTTGTTATAACCACAACGCAGCTCCCAACAAATAGCACCATCCAGTAAATAGCAGTGAAGATGGGACCTGCAGACTTCACTGCCAAAAGGAAAGATAAAATTGTCCCTGTGGTTAATTAAGCACAACACCATGAAATAATATGAGAGAGTGGAAGTACAGCTCCACGCATTTCTCATCTCGGCACTACTGCACGAACGTCACGGTTCAGCGGTTATCGCTTGTGCATCGAAGTCAGGAAGTTCCAAGATCCGAAGTCAGCCCAGACACTAGGCATCTTATAATGTCTTGATCTTTAAATAAACAACACAATATACTCCGTTCAGCACAACCTACATCTAATATCTACTCATACACAACACGTTTCGGTCCTTAGACCATCATCGGGGGTGCCATATAAGAAAACTTTGTAGAAGGAGAAAGTGTCAAATTTTGTCAGATCTCACAAAACATCAAACAATATGTGAGTAATTATTATAAAAGATATTGTACCTTGTACTTGTCATGTTTATTGTAACAATTACTCGCATACTCTTTGATGTTTTGTGAGATCTGACAAAATTTTACACTTTTACCTTGCACAAAGTTTCCTTATATGGCACACTTGCTGATGGCCTAAGGACCGAAACGTGTCATGTATGAGTACATATTAAATATAGGTTGCACTGAACGGACTATATTGTGTTGTTTATTTGATTGTACGTGCACGGTGGGATGGATCACGTTAAATTTATTGAAAGTCTTGATTTTTGTTAGTTCTTCTAGTGAAGTGCTGGGGCAGTTCATTAGAATAGGCCACGGTTACTTCATTCCGCCTCATTCGCCATTCATTATTCACAATTATCACGTAAGATTATGTCGTCCGATCTATGTCGTTGAAAAAGGTCATTCATTAAATTACGATGCGAGTATAAAAACCGTGATATGATCTTCTGTCCTGAACATGGAGGCATGAGTTTCCTCTGGTACGTTGTTACGTATCTACCAAACTATAAGGCGTCACAGCTTAGGAGACCGTAATCTTGCAACAGAGTAACAACCTCTGTCATCATTCAACTCGGCTGCATTCTTTCTCTCTTTATGAACCCTGTCATAAGATAAATGCCAAACCCTGAGTCTGCAATCTACACTGGAAACTATGTTCTGTATAACAGACAAGTATGGCCAAACAATGGCCTTCTCAGATTCACTATGCGACCCCAAGCTGGCCTATTTAGGAGCATCGTGTCTCGGTGTAGAATTCTAGGGGCCAATATTATATAGAAGCTGAAAGGGGTTTAGGTACAGAGAAACCGGAACACAAGTGGGATGCTATGCCGACATTCAATCTTCTCACTCTTCTTCTGTAGCCTCCTGACTGCAATATTGGCTTCGCGACAATGAATCTCAACTTTCCTAAAAGTCCAACAAACTTTCCGTGAAAATATCAGTTACAGAATACTGCTAAAATGACGAAAGCGGAACAAGAAAATAAGTCGCACTTGACGGAAATCTGTCGAACGATAAGTACATACTGACTCCTTTACGGACACATATATTCGGGGCACTTAGTTCTATGATTAGAACGTGCGACGAGAGCCACCCAGACATTCACTATATTCCACCGGACCGACTCAAACAGGTCACGTTCTTCCATTGCGCCTTTTGCACTGTTCCGTCATTCCTGCTGACTAAAGAACATACTTAGAAGTGAAATCGCACTTAGCTTCCGGGGCAGGGGGGGGCTTTTTCTCCGGCGCAGAAAGGGGCCGCTGTACGAGGCCCACGCTCACCTCCGTCTAGTACCGAGTTTAAGAATGAGTGGAGCTATAACTCCACTCCCGTATTCGCCTTCAAAGCGTGTACGAGGACGACTTTACCGTTGCCTTTAACCAAGCGAAATCGCGAAGGTGACGGGATTCGCTGCAACTCCATGGAGCAGAGTCCTTCTTGAGAAGCTAACAGGTCCTTAGCTAGTCAAGAAATTCCCCGCATTTTATGGAAACCGATGGTTTATTACTGCATTCACAACGGCCCGCCACCTGTCCCTATCCTGAGCCACAGCAATCCATCCCGTAACCGCCCCCATCCCACTTCTTTAAGATCCATGCCGACAGTAAGTGCCTTATTTACAAGGCCAAAGGTAAAAAACAATGTTTTCTATGCTCATGCCATAAAGGCGTATACGGGAAGCAGAGGTATAGCTCCACTCATTCTTAACCTCTACACTATATGATGGTGAGTGGTTAACTTTACGCTCCGACCGCTTTACTCCCGGGAAAGAACTCCCACACCCACTGAATAGGTCGCTGGTGGGCACCAAAGCCGGTCTGGACATTTTGATGAAGAGAAAAATATCTTGCCCCTACCGTGATTCGAACCCTGGACCGTCCAGCCCATAGCTCAAGTACACAGTGTATATTCTCATGAGCCACTGCAACGCAGCGTAGTGACTACATTGTGGTGACGGACAGAAATCCCATGGGATTACATGGAAGAAGGCGCTCGAGGCTTCCTCTTTCTGCCTACTGCCGTATTCCCCTCCAGCCCCCTCTGGCCTATGTCCACCAGCTAGCGAAAGACGTCACATGTTTATCACTACCAAAATTTCTGTGCGCCGAATGGCTTGACGACTCGAGTGGAACATAGGAAAGTGCATCGGAGAGGGACGCGTAACAGCTCGAAGATACACATGGAACTGGTCGATCCATGTAACTTCTTTCTGTGGCCTTTGTGCACACACGATCTACCCGAATAGGCTTCGATTCTCCGCAGGTACAGGAATTGAAATCGCGGCCACAAAGTCCAGACCCGCCGTCACAACCAAGCACCCTCGGTAACCAACGTGTAGCTGGATACCTTTTCCAGGGATTAAGCAGTCGAAGTGTTGAGCTGGCCGCGTTAACGCCATCAAACACCGAAGTTAAGAACGCTTTGAGCTTTGCCTTTTTTTACTTTTCATGGGATGATACTTAGACAGAGGGGAAACTTTCCTTTTCAGAACACCTTCACTGAAAGGCAGAATAAAACACAACTCCATTACAGGAACTTTTGGCCTAGGCCGTACTTTTATAACAAGACCAGCAAAGTGACGTTTATCTCATTGAAACCAGGTTATGTGAGACCAAAAAACCGGCTATTTGCTGGTTTAGAAGTTTTGACCCTCAAACACCAAAGCGACTTCATTAACAGAGGCTTACAAAACTAGCCTGTCTGTGGTATCTAGTACACTTCAGTAAAAATGCCAGTTAAACCAGTCAGTTTACCCTCCGGTGTAGGGGTTTCGTAATTTTATTTCTTTGAATTCTGTATAGGGACTTCACGTAATCTACAGCATCGATTCACTTCACTTCAGCAGATGTTTCAGCGATATTAAACCTGTAAAACAAATACAACAGCCACTTCAACGTTATCAGCACAAATCGCATGAAGAGCAGGCCTACACAGCGCATGAGACCAATTCAGTGTACCGCACTCAATTAGCTATCAACGTCGACATAACTACTTTGCAATAAGTCAGTCACTGTCACAATATTCATACAGCTGGAAGGTCATACTATGAATGTCCATATCGTCACAATTCCGTCCCTTCAGCTGTGGCCGTGGTGTGGCTCAAGTTCGGTCCGATAAAGTGTAACCTGCCACGTACCTTGCCGTTGTAGAATTTGCCTTTACAGTGACATTCAATGTCAAGCCTTGAGTTGCTGTTGTTACACTCATTCCTCTGGCGAGTGTTAGAACACCAAGACATCTACAGATACATATCAAAGGTCACGCATTCCGAAGTTTTTGTACTAGCCCGAGATATACAGAACTGCTCCTCAGCAGCAAACAAACAGCGAAAAGAACAGCGAGGTCTCGAACGATAGAGCGGCGGGAAAAATGTTGAAAGCATGAACGGGAAGTCAAAAAATTTGAGAATAAAACATCAGACAACACAAAAAATACGTCCTAAACTATTCAACGCTATAGCGTTCTGATGACTGTATATGACTTCCTGAAGTAATGTTTCTTTGGGCTTTGTTCATCGTCTAGCATTCAATGCAGTACTACGTTTCGGAAACTGGCCCTGCTTCCATCTTCACAGCCGGCTTCCGAAACGTACTAGTACACTGAAAAACAATCGACAAAGTCCAAACAGATAAGATCACTTCCTAAGCCTTGTTTGAAAATCTTCAGTAAAATGTTTATTACGTAACACTGTCGTAGCAAAATAGTTCTATCGTAAGAGAGAACCCTCTCACCGCCCTCTTTTCCCTGCCCGTCTCCCACAATCGAAGCTACGTATCCAGCCCATAGCAGCCCCTTGATGTCACACTCCAACAATACAAGGTGGCCTGTACAATGGCGATTCTCCTCCTCTTAAGGCACTCACCTATTTCACGCCTTCTTAGACCTGAATATTTTCCCACGCACTTTTCTTCAGACACGCACAGACTTCAGCTACATTTTCCCCTCAACCAACTTTTTATGTCCAAAAGAATAACTGACAATATTACTGTTACTTGCTTTGTCGAAAATAGGTGGGACGACAAAGAGTTTTTGTGCTGAAGACTAACAGACCTTTTCACAATTATAAAAAAAATAACCATTTAAACCACTAAGGAACCGGGACAGCACTGCTGGTACAAAGACTAGGATACAAGCTGGAGACCGAGGAGGCGCGGTTCGGTCCCGGCATAGCCTAGACTTCTTTCTCTTCTCTCAAGTGTCCAAACCGTCTGTGATGTCCATATGCCTTCATGGCACGCAGAGGGACAAATTTACATGTTATGTAACTCAGAAACACGTACTGGTTCATATTTGACTTGGGTACTTTCCGCTGACGAAGTTGCCAAATATAACCTTAACGTATCCAACGTCGCCAACTTTGTAACCTTTAACACAGGGCTTATAAAATTATTTCCACAATTTCTGCACGCCGAATACACACAAACACACACACACACACACACACAACATACGTACATACATATACATATATATATATATATATATATTGATGTTTAAGCTCTATACCCATTTCCAAATGACAAGCTGCTATAATTGGCATTTGTCGCTATCACAACGCAAGTTAATTATGTACAATTCGCGTGGCAGTCATATGGCTTTACAATCTACAAAACAAAATTACTCTAATAGAAGACTATAAACACATCAAACGTAATGACTTTAGGAAATATTCTACAAATTTCATACAACTGATATCTGAAATATTCCCTTTCTGAATTAAATTTCTCAAAATATTTCTTCATATTTTATGTGGAGACATATTAAATGGGGAGAATGTGGTATTCTTCCGTATAAAACGTGGGGGGGGGGGGGCATTCTGAAACTGAGAGAGACGCTTCTAAAACATCGTGCACCAAAACCTGCAGATTTCCGAAAATGATAAGAGTTCTGAGCATGTGCCGTGGTGTGTAAGTGTGACACGGGCTATTCTAAACGCTCAGCCCACGACGTCACAGCAAGACAGCTCCGCTGCAGGTCATGCCAGCTTTATGTCTGACCTTCACAACGCAACACACCGCACACAGACCTCAGGTAGCACTGAAACACGGCTACATAATACCGTACTCTATACAGCAGCACTCTTTCGTCTCACTCAAATATCTGAAGTAAGAGGTCGTCCGAAAATTCAAGGCCAATGCGAAAATAAACCTAGATCATTTAATAATTTCAAGTCTTTCCCCGAGTCCCGGAAAATGTGAAAGTACTCCTATACCTACAATTGACAGAACTGACTTCCAACGCGTCCTTTTCAGTTTGTTGCCTGCATTACCCCCTTATGTCATTTACTCTACACAGCCTATGTCGTTACCATTATACAAAAACCAGAAATGGGACCGTAATATAACAGAAAGACAACATGCATGGGATTACCCCGTGTCTCTAAAAGTTTTACACAACACTAAGCTTTCTCCCTACTTTATCAACGGATGTACACTCGATCGTAAATTTCTCCCCGTTTTCCGGGTGTATTCAGCCTTCATTTCATAAATCGGATGGATGCCATCCTGGTAGTGCTGCCGTAAGTAACTCAGATTTTCATTCGGTTTCCACCAATGCCGTTTCGTTGTGCTGCCGTAAGTAACTCAGATCTTAATTTGGCTGCTGCAATCTGGTGGTGCTATCCTCAGCAAATGGAAACTCACGTAAAGGCAAACGGCAAAGGTAAAGTTGTTCCTGTGCATGGCATGCAGGCATATATAGCGGATGCAGAGTTTATCTCCACTCATTCTTAACCTCGATACTAAATGAAAGTAAGTAGTCAACTTCATGGGCCGGCAGCTCTACTCCCAGGAGGGAAGAACTCCCCTTTCTCATTGGCCAGGAAGCTAGGTGGGACTCAGAGCCGGTATAGACGTTTTAGAGAACAGAAACCCCGTTGCCCCTGCCAGGACTGGAAACCCTGGTGTCACTCAATCACTCAATAACAAGCCACAACGCTCAGTAAGTTAATTAACGATAACTCCATGCAGCAATGTCGTCCCTGAACAGCTAACAGTCGCTTAGTCAATCACGAAATGTCAGCCTTTAATGGAAGTTCAAGCTTCGTTCCCGCGTTCACAGGAGCGCAATACACTGAGCAAGCCAGCTTAAGCAGTAACGCTTTACTTGCAGTCAGAACAGCCCAGTTCGAATTTTGGTCATAACATCGACCATCCCGAGTTTCTTCAAATTACGCCACAACCGTTAATTTCTTCACACACTATCTATCCTACTATTCTATGCTACATAAATTAGTATGAGCTACTGACGGCATCGTTTGACGAAAAATAAAATAAGAACTCAGTAACATGTTAACACGACATGAGAGGAAATCAAGCTCAAAAGTTCGCAAGGCCAACATCTTGACGTTACTCATGACACGAAAGTAAAACTGTGTGGCTTGGTGTTCATACACAGTTTCACACAAGCTCCTACAATGATTCAAAAAAAGATTGCTAATCTGAAAGTTTAGAAAAAATATACTGCATACACCGATACAATTACAAATGTAAGGCTATATTCCTTTATAAAACAGGAAAAGGTAAAATGAAGTTAAAGTTGAAAATTCAAGTCTTCTGCGATGTTACGCAGTTTCAACACTTGACATGGCGGAACATC
Source organism: Coptotermes formosanus (assembly GCA_013340265.1). Taxonomy (NCBI): domain Eukaryota; kingdom Metazoa; phylum Arthropoda; class Insecta; order Blattodea; family Rhinotermitidae; genus Coptotermes; species Coptotermes formosanus. The sequence continues at coordinate 104,566 of BLKM01000729.1, read as the reverse complement.
CCAGAAGACTTAAATCTCCAGTAACATAGCTGTGAGAATCCAAACACTCGACACAACTGTCCCTATGCAAGCCATGAACGCATATGGGGAAGTGGAGGTAAAGCTCCACACATTCTTACTCTCAGCGCAAGACGAAAATTTGTCTGCTTCACGCCCAAACCGCTTTACAGCCAGCGAAACAGTAAAAAATAGATGAAGTAGTTTAAAAAGTGTAAGAAGATACGAAAAGCGATGTCACTGAAGAATGTCTCTCAACTAAAGTTCATAAAAAAGAAATTACGCAACAAAAATAATAAAAAGCGACGCGTCTTGGCAATTGAACGAAAGGGCGAAAGAGCTGTTATTTACAGTTCTGTCCGATACCTTATATTTCAGAAACGTGCGCCAAGAAATGTTAGTCTTCACAGCACAGGCCATTTGCAATAGAAGCAAGACCAAAATGACGCTTGGTATTTCTTTCCATGGCGCGAGAGCTATTCTGACCATGATCTGCACCACTAGCGTGGAGACGCTTCTGGGGGTCCAGGCGCACCGTGAACAGCTTGTTCCCCACTAAACTACTGTTACCTCGTACCCTCATAACCGCACACCCTGAACACACAAAAATCCCTCACACGCCCGTCATCACCAAGTTGCATTACGTAAAACATTTTCTTTACATACTTTCTCTTACAATTTCAAAACTACTTGGATACACAAATAGTGTGTGTTCAATTAATATTATCACACTAATAGTGCTAGGCTAATTACAGCAAAAGATATGAACTCCGGTAAGGCAGTACGCAGCAACACAGTATGCACATTATAATGAGTGACCAAGTGAGCAGCATTGTAGACAAAACTGATACGCTAAGAATTTCTCAACACTAAAAATTAGGGGCAAATTAACCCTTTAAAGACGAAGCGTATCTGTTTTATATGAGGACTCAGTGCGTACCGCGCTGTAAACACTCTCCACTTCGGTTATAAAAACCAGTCTCTTAATGTTTTATAAGGCAAAAGTTGCTGTTTGTTCTGAGATCCGTACAAAACACACAAACTCAATGTGGGCACCACGCAGAATTTTTTAATGTTAAACCTGGTGGTATGTAAGTTACCGCTAGGCTTTAAAAGGTTAAAAGAAATTATGATCGATAGGTGTAAAGAAAGACGCAACTCTTACTTAACCATTTAATGGGTGATGTTGGTCTTAGTAGCCTATAAAAAGTTAGTTCCTACCTCAAAGAATACACACAATATTCGTGAAATGCATTCTGCTAAGACAATAAAGAAAACTACTGAAACTCTGGCGACATATCGAGATCTTCTTTAACTTTAAACCGGGTGGCAAATACGAATAACTCTGCCCTTTAATTCGCCAATCATTACTAAACAACAAGCATAACATACCGGTGAGTAGATGGGTAAAGAAATATCAAAACAGAAGATAATCGTCAAAAATAATAACGCTGACAGTCAAATTTTGATCCCTTCATCGTAGACTTGGACTCCCTCAGGGTCGATCTGTACCCAAAGACATCTCAGTCTCGGCGTTTTAGCGTCTGTTTGTTATTTCTAACCTCGGGTATTATGCTGAACTTTCTTCACTTCGAGCTCCTCACAGCCTTTGGATAACAAACAAAGCAGCAGCACTTTATACAGTCGAGTAAACTTCTTTATCGTTTTCTCGGTTCTTTCCGGTAATATGAAAACACCTACGTGTATTTTAGCGATACCTTTCTGGCAGGGATCAAGTTCACAGACTCCATCAATACAATTCATTTTCCCGAAGAAAATATAACAAAGCTTTAAAATATGGAAGATATAAATGCAATAAAGCATCTGACAAGAAATGTTTGTGGACACCAACAAAGGGTTAACGCATCCTAAGAAGATAAACTTTCTAGGAACAAATATAGTTACAAATAATTTAAATTCATGAAATATGTCAGACTACACGAAACGATGGGTTGAACACGTAGACAGAAATGGAAACAGTACACATTTGGAAACATACTCTTAAACCAAGAGGGAAGAGAGAGATTGGACGACCGACGAGACGATGGTGGTCATTTTGAAGCCGAAACAGGACAATCCTTTAAACCGTGACATGCAAGGAACGAGAATTTAAAGCACATCTGCCTACACCCAAATAAAATGTAAAGAATGCCATTACAAGATTGCAATATGAAATTCACCAAGATTGCACAAATTACAGCAAAGCTGTAAGACACACCTTTTTCACTGTCCCACCGCAAAAGGCAAGAAACTTAAATAAAAGAAAGCCTACGTAGTCGGTAAGCCTACTGAATGCCGTACACTCAGACATAAGAGAAATCAAACTGTCCCATTTATTTAGGGCATAATAAATTGGGAAGGATGAGGAACGAAGTTGTCGTAGCCTAATTTCAAATGTAACCCCCGCACTGGCTAAGGAAAGTCAGAGACAGGACAACAGGTCTATGGGTGCAGATCTGAGGCCGCGACCCACCATAAATAAACCAGCAGCTCTATTCACTTCATCGCGACGACTGGCGGCGTTCCTTAGAAAAGAGGTTCTCAGACTTCTTCGCTAGCGTCCGCTAAACAAAATTTAACAATTTCAATGTACCACCAGTGTTGTTTTGTGTTTAAATAAAAAAGCTGAAATTAGAAAGCGTAATGACAGCGGGCAAGAGTTACATAATGTTGTCAGCAATGGTGCGTATTAGCAAACATATGTGGCTTATGTTTTATTTATTTTTAGAATTTCATCCTTTTTTATATTTCATTGTTTAATAAAGCCGCGTTCCAGTAAACAATGGTTGTCGTACCACTAGTGGTATGCGTACTACAGTTTCAGAAACCATGCCTTCGAATCAAGTGGGTCTGAACAATGGGTCTCCCACCCGCGCCCCGCCAGGTTGTGTTACGCGGCCAGCGGCCACATTTCTAAATTACACCTACACTATAAAAACTAAATAATAATGCAGTTGTCTTTAGTTAGAATAAATTCACGCGACCCAACCACTTGGAAATACAGCGTGACCTTGACAGAGAGCAACGAGAGGGAAATGCTTCTGTGTTTAAGATTTTTATCAAGATAATATTTCCTCTTGTTAAGGCAGTTCACATAATACAACAATGTTGCATTTTTGTAATAGAACTCCATCATACGTACAATTTTTCAATTTTGGCCCACAGATGTACCATATACCGTGATTTTTACATGTGCGGCCCGCGAGCCAGTTCAGAGTAACAGATGTGGCCCGTTGCGCAAAAAAGGTTGGAGACCCATGGTCTAACAGAAAGTTCTCCGTACGCCGAAACATCATAAGAGTGAGCCCCCATGGGGATGGGGCGGATTTTCAGCTATTCTTCAACGCCGATCAGTCCTTCTCTGTACGTGGTGTTTCAACGAGATCTGAAGCCCTGAAAGGGCACGCATCAAGATTACGGCACTCAGCACGTGACATTTGGTGTGGCAGATAAGTATAACATTTCACAATAACGTATTAAACCCAGTTTCAGGAGTTCTACCTGAAGGTGGAGGCATGATACCCCAGTATACCTTGTCCTGTTGCTTGCCGTCCGAATTATACAGGCTATGCCAACGTTACACAATCGCGGTTTAAAAACGTCACCGAATAACCTCCAACAGATGACCTGTCAATCATAAATACGCTTGGAGTTGTCTAAAATGAAGATCTTTATTTCAGCAACATTACAGAAGCGAGGACCAATGTAGCAATGGGAACAAGAAAATGTCATTATTCAGAAGGATTTTCATATTTTCGTATCTTTTATGGAGTTGATGTATTACCCAAAGGCTATTGACCGGTTACTAAGCAACGAATGACTTTGATCACTGACCGGACACAAAAGACTAAAACCTGTAAGTCTTCAACATTCATAGTTCAAACGGCAAAGAAAAACGCAAAAGAAAACTAATTCATACCAATACTCCAGTTCCATCAACAGGAGAGGAAAAATGTAAATGTTATAAAAGAAGCAGGGACTTTCTTTCGCTAAAAAGGCGAACATTGTAAACGTCTTTCATATTCAGATTTCTTTTACGTCGTGGAAGTAATAAATCAAATACCAGGAAAGTTTAATGTACGTCTTGATTCGCAGGCATATCTAATGAAAGTAGTAAAGTTGAATCAGGGAAAGAATGAACACATATTTTACCCCTCTCATCTGCCTACCACCTACCCCTCATATGCGTGCCTTCCACCACCCCCGCCGCTTGTTACTTTCATTGTCTTTTCATTCCGCCTACACAATTCTTCCTTGGGTTCTCTGTTACTGTTGATGACGTACAGGGAGGTGTACAATGCAGGTAGGATGGATGAGCAGGCGGTCAGCTTGAAATCCCATGAACCGCCTTTGTTTCCTGATTCGAACCCAGTACAGCCCAAAGATACGGATGTGCCTCCTCAAGTTATGCGCTCTCCGCCCCTACACCAATGCCTACCGAATATCACCTAAGACACGGGTTTGTCAGTACGTTCTCACCATCGCTAATCATCCTAATCATTATCTTCTTGGACTCTTTACCCTTGAAGATGGGACCGATACGTTGACCCGAAACGTCGGTAAACAATTACCACATGACGCCGAGTAACATCGCAGAAGAGTGCAGATCTCACAGAAGAAAGTCGTCTCTGATTGTTTCAAGATACCAACTCTGCACATGTCCGGAGAAAGCACAAAAAATACTACGTGTTTTGGACGGCATTTTGGTCGAGATTCGAAACAAGAACACTCCAACTAAAATAAAAACTTTCTCCTGCGAACCATATGTAATTATATCATTGCTACAGTTTGTGTAATTGAAATCTGCCCCTTCAACGAACACCATAACATTTTCCCGCTTTCTTCTCAGACTAAACACTTCTGGCTTACAGTACGCAGAGAGTACCGTCTTCTTTGACTTGACGCCGTGTAGTCTGCTCAAAAGACGGTAATCCTCATACTTACAGCAGTAAGAGTCTCAAAATATTGTATATTACACGTACATTACAACTCCAATTATCCGGACGCTGGTTATCCGGATCATCAACTATCCGGTTATACATTTACTTTCAGGAACAGACGTTTCCCTCACAACCGAGTAGGTTTCCTACTTTTACCTGAATTAAGACAGGCTTCCGAAACCTTGTGCCTTATAAGCAAAACACTTTAGTCACAGACCTTGAGACTGACCCTGTTCACTTTCTAAGCGACGTCCACAAGTAATGTAAGTAGGAAAAATGTTGTGAGATTACACAACACAAATATACACTTATCTCCAGACTTTGTGAAAAATATTCGTTTGTGTCTTAATACAAACATGAAAACGGCACGACCATGTTTGATAATTTTCACGTAGCCCATTGGAAGTTAAATTCTTATCGTTGCCTGACTAAAGGTAAACTCGTTCCCACCCACGCCATAAAGGCGTATCGAAAAATGGAGGTACATATTCATGCATTTTTAACCTCGGCACCAGATGGGGGTGAGTGGTCAGCTTCACGCCCCGGTTACTAAACGCTGCGGGACAAGAGCAGATGCGGAACATTGGTGGACATTTCTGCGATGGTAGCATTGCCTGAAACTAAGGCACAGTCCTATTCTTCCATTAAATACTGTTTTTCCTTCTTCCTACCAACCCACTGACCATCTTCCATCTCAAGGAATGGAAAATTGGGTTCACTTCTCGATCTGAACAAAGATACGGAGTTTCCGGATGCTAATCTCTCCCAGCGCGGCAGCACCACCCCGCCCCCCCGGCCCCGCATTTCTAAGGTGTTTATTCCGCCTCCAGTAGACTTACTCAGTCTACATACCGGAAATCTTCAGTGTTTGATCTTCGAGATACAGCCACAAGTTTCATGTTCAAAAACTGTACCATTCTTCTAGCTACACTTGTTCAGAATGTCTACAGCGTATATATAAAGGTGGTTAAATGGAGTCTTAAACATATGGTGTACGGGCGTGGACTGAATTTATCTGACAATTACAATATTCTGGGATGTGATGCCGTGTAGCTTCGTAGGTCGCTTCCAACTTTCGGAAGAACCTGCTACCTACACATTTAAGGCAGAAAAATGGATTTGTCAGATTCAAGATACGCTCGAGTGAACACAGCAACTAATGTGTGTTCCATAAAAGGTGGAGAATTTCTTAACGAGCTGAGCGACTATCAGTTTCTCAAGAAGGTCCCTCTTCCATAAGGCGATTGAGTCAGCCTCTTCTACAATTTAAGCAAGTGGCTGCGTAATTTACATCCGACAAACAGTAAATCAGAAAAACCTTATATCATACACACATTATATGAATTCTGGGCCCATTGCTGAACCCAAAGCATTTAAGTTTTATTGCGCATAAAACAACCGACATGTTCCAGTCCACTTCAATGATATAATGTTCTTACCTCAATAAAAATCCATGGGAAGTTAACTTTAGTATTGTAACTTATAAAACTAGTTTGTGGACCTGAAATTTGCTTCAGGTTAACAAGCCTACCAAAAGTTCAGTTACCTAGACTGTAGAGCTACCTACTGCACAACAGAACATGAAATGTCATCGGAAACTGCTTACGAAACACCCACACATCTTTATTTACTGTACTAAGAACAAATTACGTAGGCTAATAACTAACATGATTTATCATATGCTTGGATTGTTTCTACAGCTTTATAGCATGCAATTAAAAGTGGTAATGAGTTTCACAAGTTCATTACAGCAACACTGCAATTCGATTCAAGTACGAGCGCTTCTGTTTGTTAACTACGTAAGCCAAGAAAACGGATTAGGCCGCACATGCTAGAAACTTTTATATGGACAGAATCAGTCCTTTGTAAAGGTCTTATACAGTATTGAAGTCTACAGGGTTGATTCACTAAAACCATAAAATGGATTGGCTGACAAAAAGAGAAGCCTTCATTTCTAAAATGGCAAAGCTGGAAAATAAAAGTTTTGGTCAAGAAGAGACCACTATTTACGTCAGCAGTTTACAGAACACTGGTAACTGGTAACTGGTAACTGACCTGGCGTTCGCTAAGTCGCATATGACCACAGGTACAGATTTCGGTTGACTGACTTCCCGCTATATGAAATCGTGGATACTCAAACTCCACTCCCCAATTCCGACAAAAGTGAGGACTGCCTCTTTTGGTATGTGCAGTGCAGTCCGGCAGGCAGACAGCCGTACTCCTCACAGCCACCGTAGCGAAAACTTCAAATCAAATTTATGTGTAAAAAATAGTTAAGTTTTATGCAATATTATTTGATATTTGTTCCCTGGTGATAATCCCATGTGGATTGAAACACGTAGGAACACTCAGTGCTGTAATATAATAGAAATATCTAAGGAGGAACACTGCATCTGCCTTTAACTTTGGCGCTAGATGAGGGTGGGTGGTCAACACCACGCAACGGCCGCTGTACCCACAGGCAGGAGTCTCGGTACCCATTGCACTGGAGGCTCGGTGGGCCCCAGGGTCGGTTTGGACGGGTGCGGAAAACGGGATTCGATCCCCGGACCGTCTAGCCCGAAGCAAGTCACTATATCAACTACGCTACCCCGGCCCACATACCTGGCCAGTCCACGTGAAATTTGTGGTGGGAAGAGTGGCACTGCGACAGACTTCCCACCGAGTTCTTCGACTGGCCCCTGTCCATGCCATTGCACAAATGGTCTACACTCATCTTCACCTACATGTTGCTCTTAGCACAAGGACCAAGTGGAGCGGGCTGGGCAACTTCCAGAAAAGGTAGGCTCTTTCGGAAATCGGGGAGCATTTGATAGCAAAGTACTTTCTCACTCTTTAGATAATGTACGCCGCTTGTTAAACTATAACTTATAAATTCACGTCCTAGGCAAGGTTACTCCAACCTCTCTGAGGTATCGAGAAAGGTACTGTCTCTGCCTTCAGGTAAAAGAGTTACAGAGGGAGGCAGTAGGTTCGTGCAGAACGTTAGTAAATTTCTACCACACTACAAGCCGTGGCGTCTCACAAGACGCTATTCTTCAGACGTCGCCACGAGAATTTAAAATTTCTCTTTATATACTAAAATGGTGCAGGCAACGAATCACTTCAAAACCACACACATTATAAAAATAATATTTTTAAAATAACACAGATATGTCACATCAGTTAACTCAACAAAAGGAGTAAGCACTCAAAAAGTTATTTCATACAATGAAATGTGAATACACAGTAACCTCACATGGTATTGCTGGCGGTATTTACAAACACACGTGATTACGTGCCTTTGTAATAAAATATTGCTCATTATACTCTAAAATTTGTTGTGGTATTTTTATAACGGCAGAATTATCTGTATAAACGCATACCCATCACGAGCAACATAAACCCGCTAGCTACACATTCAGACACGACCCTCTTAGATGCACGTAGTACCTGTGGAATTCTGTTGACTTAGCGGATCATGCCAGATTTATGACTGTAAGGTTGGTAACTGGGAGAAAGGAGGGGGCAAGTTGTAAATCTTACCTCTCCTAAATTGACGAATCCGTGTTTACTTGCTACGGAATCCGCTACCTGCACTCCGCCTTCTATATGGACAGCCCACTGGCGAGAGAAATGTTGCTGTTGATCAGCCGTGCAAATCACAGTTACTGTCACCATAATCACCAGCAGTAATAACGTTCGACAGCCACTCACCGTCCCCACTTCCGTCTCACGTGCAGCTGAACAAAATAATAACTTCATCTTCCGCTCACTGCACTGTTTACAAGTATGTCACGTGAAATACCTCTTAATGACGATGGGGAATTAACTGAACAGCACGCTACGACTGTTTAAATTGGTTTCTCTTAATTTCGACTTGTGCAAAGACGCCGTTTAAAGTTCACTTGATATTTCCCAGGATATGCTCAACAACCATTCCACAGTTAGGAACTTGACGTATTTCTAAACGAAACAGCCATGAAATCACGTTCACAGACGCACTCGTATTTTTACATTACAACGTGAAACGGCAATTATTTCATACTAATCGAATCCAGAATTAATTATGTCACAAGTACTAACGTCACACTGTTCTACACAATTTTTTTTAACAAAATGTGCATTAAAACACTTCCTACTAAATTTTTCCTAACAGTTCATTTACCTATTAATAATAAATTATTTTAAAACCATGTTTTATACACATTTTACACGCAACACACGTACGCTATAAATCAAAAACAAAACTAAAAATCTACATCAACAGCAAAGTTCACACGAAAGAGTACGATATAAAGTTGGATTTGTTACGCGGAACATTTTAATAGTCTGATAATGTGGTACGTACATATAACCAGCAGCAGTACTGCACATTGTCCATCGTAACGTACTACGCTACGCGATACCCTCACCCACTCTGACATCCGCGCCACGCACGGCCTGCAGAGGCTCTGACGGCCCCACTCCCGCACGCCGACACACTACGTCCGTAGCAGTGCTACCAACAACACGAATCCAAACATTCCTTTACAGCGGGCAGTACAAATCAATGCTCGTTCATTCAACGCTGGTGTTGGCAAACGTTCAGATAGAAATGAAGCAACGAATATATATAGAGGCATTACACATAATACGAAAGTGCAGACGTGCTTAACAAGAAACGATCTTCAGGGTCTAATGCCTCGCTACTCCGCTTCATCAGTATGATTCCGGAATTTGCCTCACTGTAGTTTAGTCCTCCGAGTACAGGACTGATTAACAGCCAATCTACTCACTTCTAGCAAATATGTAATTAAAAACAATTAAACAAATAATTAAGTAACTGAATCGTCAATAATTTGCTTGCACAAAATCATCCAATAAGAGTTACGATGTGAGGTACCAATTCCGTACAACTAAATCTTTCTTGAAAAGCCAGCAGTTGTTCAACTAGTCCACGTACTTCCGCCGAATATTCAGGTCGTAACTTAGGAATCAGCTAACGGCTAGACGAATTTAAAATCGGGGTTACACTACCCACAGGGACAGGAATTTTGTTATCACAGCGTTCAGACCGGCCCTGGGTCCCATCCAGCCTCCCACCCAGTGAGTCCGGTGGTGTTTCCCGTGGGGGAGAGGGGGGGGGGGCTAATGCAGTCCAAACTTAAGCCTGACCACTCACCATCTAGCACCTAAGTTAAGAACGCGTAGAGCTACACCTCCACTCCCCCATACGTGGTCATGGCATGGTGATTAATTAAACGCAGGGAGAATTTGGCCTTTACTTTTATAAATCAACTATTATCAGAAACACTTAGAATGTTTAAAAAACACACGGCCTAATTTACTCACATAAGTAGATGAGAAGATAAAACTTTGATTTGGTGGCAACCTGGCTTACTCTGCTTTTGTGAATATTATTATCTAACACCGTGGCATTGAATCAAATCGTTCCAAGTTTCAGTCCAATTTAATGCCCTAAAACAGGCATACGCTGGTATATGCTTGTGTGTACGTGTTCTTTTGGAACTCCACAAAATCAATCTTCTTGGTATGCACAGAACTCGGTCTCGTTAACTGGACCTCTGTTGCACTCCGTGATTACTTGTAAGCCTTACGGGTATTGACTAATTAAACATTCTACAAAATTCTCCACGGATTGAATAAAACAAGACGTTCTACTTGTTCGGGTACACCTGTCGCTTTGCTATCATGAAATTATTCCCAGAGGAAAGACATGATTAATTGAATTGAAAAATTTGTTATATAAATAGAAAGGAATAGTTAATGGAAATGCCACACCGATGTAGCGTCACATTTCTTATCTTGAAATGAGAAACAAAGAAGGTAAAGGTAAAGGTAAAGCAATCCCAATACAGGCCTGGACAGGCCGTTAGGGTTCCAGGAGGGTGAGGCTGCCAGAGTTCTAGACAATCGGTACATGAAGGTGGTAAGGTTGTCAGCCCTACGCGCTGACCGCCTTTATCCCCCCAGGAAATATTCCTGATACTCATTTCTGTTAGAGGCTGCGTCGACCCCAGGGCCATGATGCGACCGGAAGGATTATATCAATGAAAAATTCCAGTGACACTATCGGGAATCGAACTCACCACCGTTGGGTTTGTAGCGCACTGCCTCAACCAAACCCGCGACCACGTGCCCCGAAACAAACAAGGTGCCACTCTAAATTTACAAGGAGTGTTTCGCGTGAAGTGTTTTTCATGGAACAAAATCATCTTTGCCACCCAAAAGTCGGGGTATGCTGTAAGGTCAGCGTAATGAGTGGAACAGCGTATGTCTAAAAGAGTACACACAGCCTATATTCCGAACGCGTTCAATGTGGTTTTGAATTTCTCAGTGACTTCGGTGTTCATTAATTGCAGATACCAATTTGTTGTTACAAACGTAGTAACACTATAGCCATAATATCACACACACAGACTCAGAAAGTACGTTTAATACCTATGTATGGATTTTTACAATAAAAGTTGCGGACTTTAATGAAGTGAGTATTTTGTGACACCCATACACTCTACGTTGCAATACTCTTCTGACATAATGTTGGATAATTTAGATTTCGTCTCACAGACAAGAGGAATCATATACATGTCAAAACGTCAAGAACCAAAATCTAATTCATCCAGCACATTTTAAAGTAGATCCTCAATGCTACATTTAATCTAAATTCTTCAAGAAATTTCGGAGATGAAGGAAGAAAATGGACAGACTGCCGCAATCTCCCTACCGTGAGTTCATTTGATGTTCTTTGTTTAAAGAGTGCATAAAAATGTATTCATCTGACCGACGCTATATTGATTATTTAAATATCCGCGACAAGAACGGTACACGCATTTATTTATTATTTATTTGTGCTTTACTGCAAGGCACCGCAACTACCTCAGATTAGGCAGTAGTTAACGCCGAATGGTAGACGTTTACTGGATAATGAACTGGAAAGAATAGGACAAGAATTGGTCTCCTCTGAGGTACTACCCCAGCGTTTACCTGGAGGGAGGGAGGGAGGGAGGGAGGGAGGGAGGGAGGGGAAGGAAGTCCGCAAACATCTCAGACAAGACAGCGGTGCGCCGCCTGAGACTCGAACTGGGCACCTTCCAAAAAAAAGCCACCAGCCTTACAGCCTGCGACAACTTTTTTGATATTAAGCTATCAGACTGATTAATTGAGGCAATGCATACTTTGTTGTACAGTTCAATTAAATAACTATTTTTTCTTAAGTTCATTTGCCTTTTAAGCAGATCAAACATTCGTAAAATGAAGACTAGATGGGTATATAAATACAAAAGATATATTACCCTGAAACCATTCAGCATGATTATTTCTTTCATCCAGCTATTGTTAAGTTCTGCGAATTGTTTTTCATGAAAAATAACGGACGAATCACTTTAATGAATACATAAGCAGATCCCAGGCCAGTCCAGTGGTATTTACGGTGAACAAAGTGGCAATGGGACAGATATATCTACCAGCACTCCGCTTTTCCCCTGTCAGAATCATTCCATTAATGCTCTATAAACATTCTGTCACCGACGCTACGTAACCTCACAAACTGAACGCATCGCTAAAACATACGTAAATATGTAAACACAACTTATTTCGAGTTTTAACCAGGACTGTTATAACTTCGAAGAGTTTGAATTAGTTGAATCGGCATCTGTTTGCACATAACAGAAACTTATTTCCCTTCCTACCCAAGTTGCTGTGAACACCAGTTACGTACATATGAGTGCTGTGTTCCTGTCTGTACTCGCATATATTTGATTTTTTGCTAGCGCATTAGAAATTTCAAAACCTTGCACCTGAACAGTTACAGCACCTATGTAAGAAAAAAGGAGGCTGAGCAATATCACTGCATCTACTGCAACGTAATATGGTTTTTAATCTGTTGTCGGTTAGACTCATAAACGAGAAATTAACAGTTCGGCCCATTTCATAGCCCCAAAATACGAAACATTTTCCTTAGTTCTAATCTGATATTGTACTTCCAAGTGATCGGACATGCACAGAGTACAGGAAGGTTGGAAATTAGAAATGATTACAAGATCTTAGTCGGAAGACCCAAACGGACGAATTCATTCAAGAGGCGTGGGGTTGGGCAGATCTTTCCAAATTCCAGCTCAATGTTATCCTTTCAAGTGTCCAGGACACGCAGGACACACGGCGGTGACAGAGTGTAAAATTGATATAAAAGTTTGGTCTGAAAATCTAATAAGAAAACACGTGGGAGAGTTAGGCGCATATGAAATTATAACGTTAGAATGACTTCTGGAAAAAACTGTATTATTTGTTGTGCAGATTCAGCTGCCTGGTAACTGTCCTAAGATGAATTTTTGTCACGAGTCCGGATACCGTCACATCAGCTCCAGTAAGGAAACTGTGAAGGAATATTCTGTGTTCTTTAGTTCCATGTGGTTTTGTAAGCAACGTCTTCCGTGATTTCTTTAGTCCACTTTCTTTGCTTATAACTGAAAAGAAAATGAGGCTGAAGGGATGACAACGGTAATTTCAGGCTTCCGCCGCGATGTTGATGAGATCTGTGCTCTTCTGGGACATTACGCGACGTCGTGTGGTAATCGTTTACCGACGTTTCGGGACAAAGTATCGGTCCCATCTGTAAGGGTCAAGAGTCCTTGAAGACGGGACAGATACGTTGTCCTGAAACGTCGGTAAACAATTACTACATGACGGCGCGTAATGTTAAAGAAGAGCGCAGATCTGAGATCACAACGAATTTGCCTTCCCTACTTCGACTTTTGAAACAGTAGACTGATTTTGACGAAAACTGTTACGAACATCATGTCACTGGCGCCCACCACAATGCCGTACTTTTCGGTTTCTTACAGTCAGTAATAATCAACACGGCGGACGCGCAATTTGTAAAGCGAGATGTGACATGCGAACTGAGATGTTCTGCTCGGTGAAAACCCAAACAGAGGCCTTTGTTAAGAATCGGCTTTTTTGTTGGTAATTGCTGTAAAAATTCAAACTCCAGATACGGAAACACATAAAAATCAAATAAAATTTAACACTTTCGAGACTAAAAGTGAAAAGTGCTTCTCTAGCCAATGCACCCCAATTTCCGAAAGATCGTTGCTTTCTGGAAGGTTCCCACGATTCGCCCGTTTGTCCTTCTGGTAAGAAAAACATGTAAAGAGGATGGGTACAGGGCACTGATGGAGTGATGCTGACAGCGGAAAACCGAACGTTTCAAGACTAGCACAGCGCAGTAAACACACTCCGCCTCCATTACAAATACAAATCAGTTAATTCTGCAGACAGAAACAAAGGTTGTTTGTTATGAGAACCATAAAAGCACGTAAATGCACTCTGTAGGCACAACGTGAAATTTGCAAATCTTAAACCTGGTGGCCCGGGATAGCGCAATCGATTTAGCGACTCGCTACGGGCTGGTCGGTCCGGGGATCGAATTGCGGTGGAAACGAGATTTTTTTGCACCCGTCCAGACCGGCCCTGGGGCCCACCCAGCCTCATGTACAACGGATAGCGGCCCTCTTTCCCGGGGGGTAAAACGGCCGGGGCGTGGCGTTGACCACCAACCCCCATCTAGCGCCGAGGTTAACTGAAGAGTACAACCTGACCTCTACTCCTATTCTGGGACTTCACGGCCTCTTCTAGGGTGCACTTTACCTTAAACCCGGTGATACCTGAAGTAAGCACTAGGGTTAACGAAACCGCGGATTAATGTTGACGGAAGTCACCACAAAAGGGTAGTAGACTGGACGAGTCCCGCTCGGCCCTCAGCGTAAGCTCCTTGCACGTACCTTGCATCCTGCTCGTTCGTTTCACCTATTTATCCTCACTTGAGTGATAACAATTCTTAACCCCAACATTTAAAAGTTTTATTTTGGGTTAAACCACGAGAAACGCCCGGCATGAAAACTGCAGGTGTCCAAGTGTAGCAATGACACGAGAAAGCTTTAAGATGGCCTCAAGATACGTATGAATGATCAGCCTTACGTTAAATCCGAGATGACTGGACACTGTCCGCTCTCCACCAGATATCCTAACTCAGTGTCGAAACTCTGCGCGACGTACGTCTCTTGTCACACTGATGATTATTAAATGACTGATCGTTAGGTTAGTGTTAACTTACGCCGTTCCGAATGCAAAAATCCTAACGCTGCACAATACCTGCTGAGTTTTGGTAACGCTTGAACTACAAGGAAGACATGGTCCATTTCCGTAATTTAATCAGCGTTTACAATTTACATGCTACGGTAGACCCATTCTGTCCTATGTGAGAATAAAAAAATTAATTGGATAGTCAAACTGCCTTTTCACTTCATTCTGTTTACGTATTAGAATGACATACGCGTCTCGACGCCTAACGGCTTTACAGTTTCATAACAACAGCGTGATTTTTAGCTAGAATACATGAAGACTAACGTAAACACTGAAAAATTAAAAGATGTACAACACAATAGATTAGCAACCCAGACACATGTAAGACCAAACAGCGTTAGTGCACACTAAGGATGATGAATACACAGGTATCGAAAAGTGTATATCAATCTGATAAATAAGTGAAGAATTTTAAAGACAGCTGGGCTGTGTAATTTACTACAACAAAACCCCACGAAATGCAAATAATAAAGCTAAACTAGGGTCCTGCCATTGCAAAGTCGTACATATTTATGAATTCACTGAATTAACTTTAGATATTCAAAGGACGTGTCAAATATAAAATGAAAAAAATATATATTCAGCTTTAATTCTTTTCTTCCCTCCACAATGATTTGGTTCTCTGAAGTCCGTTTCAAGCTTAAGAAGTTAAACTGGTTTTCAATCTTCGCTTAGGTCGTTCAACATCTTTTTTACCTCTCAAAGTGCATTTGTAAGTCATTTTTTGACTGTGCATGTCAATTACGTCTTAATGTTTCCATCATAAGTGGTAAGTTATAAGTCGCCAAGTAGGTTTATAGTTTGCAGATCGTTTTTTATTCCCATTAAATACTTACATAAAATATCTAAAACCACTTATCATTATCGTCATGAACCTCTGTATATCCGCCTACTTGCCTTTCCAACTGTCTGCGTGTGAAGACTCCAATTAATTGGTCAGTTTTGCTCAAATTATGTATAAATATACACTAACTTTGTCACTCTTGCTTAGGGGTTTGTGTGTGTTGTGCGTGTGTTGTTGGTGTTGTGTGCGTATGCGTGTGTGCTGTGTGTTGTGTCCGTGTTGTGTGTGTGTGTGTGTATGTGTGCGCGCGCGCGCGCGTGTGAGAGAGAGACAGTGTGACTCTTCGGACCAACTTCAAGTAATTTATGATTATTTTTCTAACGGCAGGCGTAGTTGTTCTATCCCTCTGTACATAGTCATTCTATACCGTGTCTGTTATGACAAAATTAAAGTATCCCTGTGGGTAACTGCCGGATGCAAACTCACGGTTCTTATTTTTGTGAAGGTATAAATATAAATGAACTTTTGAAAGCTCACAAACTAATTAACTAAACAACCAATCAACTGCATAGAGCAGACTCCTTCTTGACAAGCTAACAGTTCCTCAGCTAGTCAAGGAATTCCCTGAATTTTATCGAAACCGAAGGTTCATTACGTTGTCCATAACAGCCCACGCTTTGTTCTTCCTGGTCCAAATTAATTCACTGTATGCCTCGTCCTCCCGTTTCTTTCAGATCCAATTTAATATTCTATTGTCATGTACACCTAGATCTTCCAAGTGGTCCCCTTCGTTCATATTTCCCCACCACAACCATTTCTCTTCTCCCACATACGTGCCACATGCTCCGTCCATTTCATTCACTTCATTTTATCATCCTAATCAAATTTGGTGAGGGGTGAAAATGACGTAGGTCCTTACTACGCAATTTTTGCAACCGCCTATTACTTCCACCCTCTTAGGCCAGAATATCCTCCTCAGCACTCTGTTCTCGAAAACCCTCAGCCTACGTTCTTCACATACCAAGACAGACCAAGCTTCACACCCAAACAAATAACAGGCAAAATTACAGCTCCATAAATTTTAATCTTCGACATTCTGAAAGCTACCATGAACAGGTTTACTGTATTCGTCAGCTCTGTCAGAGAACGAACGAACGAACGAACGAACGAACAAACAAACAAACAAACAAACAAACAAGCGAACGAACAAACAAACAAACAAACAAATAGTTAAATTTGAGGTTCCCATGGCCGTGACTATGGAAATTGCTGTGTTCTGGGATCTGACGCCGTGTAGTCTGTCATAACGGAAACACCATCTTAGAGCAACCTGAAGATCCTTTCAAATGCTGGTACACTTCCACCGGACTACACGGTGTCATATCTCACCCACATTTAACCTGTAACAGAACACTACTTCTGAACAAGTTGCATCGTGTTTAGATTTAAAAGGTTTTGTTAAAACTGCAGATTAATTAGTGCAATTTATCTGAAGTTGGTTAACCTGATTTCGCTTACTGAAGCGAGTGGCGCCACCTAATGTGGATGTTTACAGACATCTGAGCAGCAACCGAAGGTGAGAAGCAAGAAATGTGGGCGTGCAAAGACAGTAAAGCAGCGACTTCAATTAGGATTGTTCTTCGCGCGTGCATTTCTGAATTCAAAAGACACTGTGAGTGTCCTACGTTCTTACGGTTTCGTGAGTGGAATCTGCACGATTTGCGCCATGAAAGCAAGAGGTGAATAAGCCTACAGGAAGAATACTAATGGAGTTTTCGTGAAAAGTGGCATGATCAACAATAAGCAGGAAAAAAAATAACACTGTGCACTATGCAGGTGACCACATTCGACAGATACTACAGTCAGTCCCGTTGTTTAAAAGTCGTATTTCGAATGATATCTGAGGCGTAAACAGGGTGAAGAACCGTACTGTGGTCGTCTCAGTCATAATACTGTACATTCTACTACAGGGGTACCAACACTTCGGAGAAATATGTTACCCCACCATCAGGACTAAATATAGAGGCAGAAGGCTCCTCCGAAAGTTGGTACCCACCTACCAGATTACGCGGTGCCACGATTTAGACCACAGTCAGAATCAGACTGCCTTACAACCGCAGTGCTACACACACAGTTGTGCTGCGAGAACAATTTGAAGTGCATCTGGCGAATATAGCAAGAACCTTTTCATTTAAGAGCTTGGTTATTAAATACCATAGTTAACCATAAAATTTTTGGTAGTATGGGAACTTCCATTCCGAGCCCACAGCTTCCTAGTAAGGCTGATTCAATATGACTAAAGAACAGATTCTCTGGAACACACACCAGAAAGAAGAAAGAAAGAACTGGGAATCACAATCGACATACAAATAACAGAAAGAATAAAACGGGGAGAATATTGAAATGAGATGAAACGGAAACGTTCAAACAACGACCCAACGTCGATCACCAAAAAAGAGCCACTGAATAGTCACAAAAGGGAAGCGCAAATAAAAAGAGACCGAGATCAAGACGGCGAAATCAAGAGAGATCTGGGCGACCTCGAAAAGCCTCTTCAATGAAGGCAGACGATAGATGAAATACATAATCTTGATTAGTGACAGAGTAATCAATGGGAAAAGGGACAATAGAACAGAAGAATAAAATATGTACAGTTCCTCCATATTGCATGTGCGATATTTACATCGAGGTTAGACGTGAGGAGTCAATACGGAAATTACAAAAATATATTCATACTGCTTTCAATGCTCATATTTGCTCACAGATCTGAAAAAATTAAGTGTACATGTCATATAACTTAAGTATGCGGTATCTGTACAAAATGCAAGACGTGCACGCACACAGAGAACCTCTGTTGTCAGTAAACCCATCCGCCCCCCTTTCTTTTCCTAACTACTAGCCGAATGTCGATAAACTTTGGTACAAAAGTTTTAAACTAACATTTGTCTAGTGGGTGTAATTCTTACCCCTATTAATCTAATATGGCCCCTACTTTACATGAAAAATACATGGAAATTCTATCACTTTTCTCAAAAGTAACTAATCGTACAAAAAATCTTGTACACAAGAAAAGAGAAAAATAATTTATCACTACTTGCATTATGCCTCTATTACGATTACCTTCCTAACAAGACAGTCTTTATCAACCGTCATCGTGGCGAGCCACTGTGTGTGAGACGTGTCCGAGGTAAACGCATGCGTTCCTTTTCGCATGTAGTGCAGTATGTAAGAGAACATTTTTTCGAATCTTGATATATTCTGTAATGTTCATATTTAAATACACTGTGGTATGTAATATAATCAAGAACTTTACTTGTATGAAGTAGTGTGTAATTTCTAAGCACCTATTCCACTGTCCGTCTACTCTTGTATCCGTCACTGCTTCGGTCCTGACCCCTGACGGATAGCCGAAATGTTACTGTATAATAAAAGTGTATGCTTAATGCAAATCAATACATTATTTTAAGGAAAAAATCCCGTAATGATAACTAAGTAAGCTCAAAAGATGTCGGAAAAGTAGCTAAATAAATGTAGGGTGTTTTGATAAAATTAATAGAACACTTTGTTATACTGACGGCTGTTACTGAATGAATCATATGGAACACAAGGGGATGGATTACAAAAACAATTCTATCAATACCCAATCGTCGGCCATGCAATTACCGTGCAGGAATTCCAGCTTTTTGAGATGATTCTTGGTCGAAGTATATTTCTTATTTTACACAGAAACTACAGTTTTTCAGTGGCCACCCTGTATCCATCCCAATTCATCCAAAGATGACTCATACATTGATACCCAATTAGTTTCATATTGAGATTTTTTCTCGGTTAAATTAATGCATAAAGCGGAATTCTCCGCGGGGATTACAGGAAGGGAGACGAGTAATCCCCTAACGCGGCGACATGATGATATCTTGGTTACCATAGCAACCAGTATGATACAATCTATTGTACTTTGCCAACATCCCTGAATCTGATTAAGTTACACAAGACGGCTTATACAAATAGGCCTACGTAACCTACTCAAGTTTCGCCACAAAAGATTTTTTGATTTCTGAAAGTGGCCAATAATGACAACAAATCTTCTCATAACTTCGATACTTGTATGTACATTATTCTTACAATACCAGCAAAGGCAAGCAATGTAAGTTTTCTTTAACCTTTTAAAGCCTAGCGGTAACTTTACATACGACCAGGTTTAACACTAAAAAATTCTACATGGTGCCCACATCGCGTTTATGTGTTTTGTACGGATCTCAGAACAAACAGCAACTTTTGCCTTATAACACATCAAAGAGATTGGTTTTTATAACCGAAGTGGAGAGTGTTTACAGCGCGGTACGCACTGTAGTCCTTATATAAAACAGATACGCTTCGTCTTTAAAGGGTTAACCGAAGAGAAAATACGTCCATTCTGCATTCCTTTATGACTATTACGTAGTGTCCATTATTTAAAAAGCTCGTAAACGAGTATAATAAACTGAGGAATCACTACCAAACAACTCTAGGAGCTGACGGTCTACTGTGAGGTGAACACACTTAGCTCATTCAGTTTCATTTCATTGTTTATTTAGTTTCTCACTTGCTCATTTAATGACCCTGTGAGTGGCTCAGGCTGCACAACACAGAATGGTTGGATGATTAGTGAATGATAAGTTTTAAAGGACACGGAAGGAAGCACTCGTGGCCTATGTTGAAGTACTACACCTGCACTGGCTTGGATGGTTCCAGGGAAGCTAAGAATATCCGGGTACCTCCCAAATACACGTTAATTTTTTCGGTGTAATTCATTCAAATGTTGTCAAATACCGTACTGGATAACTGCTGGTTATTTGTTTCATTGTTCAGTCATAAAATTTTCCCTCACTGTCTGGCCGATACATGTTACTGCACTCTATTTACTTTTACTAGTGACCATGAAGTTCCCGTTCTATCAATTGCATAACTTCTTTCTTCGCGACGCTCACCAGCGTGTTTACAACGCATTACATCCGCTAAAACAAAATAACCAACCATCCAACCAACTAATGAACCATTAACCTACTAACCGTTATGAATCTAACTGTAAACATTCAACTAAAATACATCTGTAACACCTTAAGGAAACAAGTTTCTGTAGTTTTGTAGAGAAAGTCAAATCTCATGAAGGCTGTGTAGCGCGAATCGATAAACCTACTCGTATTTGGACGACGACGGAGAAGATCTCGTGGAATTATGGATAACGAGGTAGAATGAATTGTTTCGTAAGACACTTTCAATTTCGCAGAACAAGCATCGCCTTAATGTCTTACAGACCGAACTACCACATAAACAAATGAGCACTGAAGCAAGCTAGCACAGGGCTGGGACATAGAAAGGAACAAAGAATAGAGCACACCGACCTTCTGTCATTGTCGAGGCACACAACTAACAAACGTTTTCTTTCTGCCAATGAAATAACTCAAAATAAAAATCCTTACGTTATGAATGCGAGTGTAGTAACGGTACTTTCATGTTTACTTGACGTACACAGAAGTAGCAGACTCCAATAGCTAAGTTAAAGAAAGGTTATTGAATAACAGCAATTCAAGCGAAAGGAAACAACATGGGATTAATTTTAAAACAGCCGTCTGTTGCCTACTTACAATAAAAATAATGTTTCGAAACTTTGTAGCAAAAGTTCCAAGCAGTCAGTCCCTTAAAACAATGTGGATACCGCGAAGTAAGACCTGCAAACCCATGTGAAGGTGGAAGGACAATATTCAAGTGTATCATAAAGAAACAAGTCGTAAATATGAGGCCTCGAGGTAGAATGATGGCCACTTTTAAACTTCGGGTTTCATATAACGCGTGTACCTTCTTCATTAACAGGATGGCTATCAGCTTTTGAACAAAACTCCACTCCATGAAATGGATTTATGCCGATCCCAGTGGCCGCGCGGTGTAAGGCGTAGGTCTGCCGCCGAGCGCTTGCTGGAATCGTGGGTTCGAATCCCACCGGGGGCATAGATGTTTGTCTTGTAGTGTTTGTGTTGTCAAGTAGAGGTCTTTGCGACGGACCGATCCCTCGTCCAGAGGAGTCCTACCGACTGTGGTGTGTGTCTGAGTGTGATCAAGTGAAAATAAACAACCTCGACACCTACTGTAAGTAGGCAGAAGGAAGGACTACGTACGTAGAAATGGATTAATTAATTAATTTATTTATTTATTTAGTTCAGAGTCCTCCTCGAAGCATTAAAAAAATAATCCATTTCCAGACAACTAAAAGTTAGTATTTGGATTCACTTAGCAAAAAGGCGGTAATTTTTAAGCGTTATTTGTTGCGACGCTGTGTGGTCTTATTGGCTGCCCTCAACATTTGGGAAAAAGCTGCTCCTGACATCTTCAGGGTAACAAGTTTCTCTGAAACGTCGGTAACGACCTACGACACGACTCCGTGTCACAGGCCTGCAGACAACGTAACTCTAAGCTGTGAGAATCTCAAATCTCACGTGGTAACGTTATATTCATGCTGTCTTTTGCTGACAAGCGACCTGCGGTGCGAGCAGATCGCCCTCCAAGCTGCAGTAAAATGTTTAATGATTCGTTGTTTCAGAATTAATTCTGAACTGGAAGCAGGCATGGAGCATAATCAGTGAGAGATGGTGAATAAGCGCTACGCCGTCAACTAAAACTGTAAAACAGAACCGGAATATAAGAAGGGAGAAAGACGTAGAACGCATAGGCAAGGTACGAAATGAATCAAAACTTCAGTCGGAAAATACAATACAGGCTATTTTTTTAAACGTATGCCCTCCTTGTATTCTCCCCTTTCGACTCATGTTTTTCGTTTTCCTGATCTTCTTGTCATCCTTCCGATCCTTTTCCGGCTTTCTTTTCAATTTATTTTCCTCCTTTAAAAGAGAAAATGTAGGACTGTGAGATCATCATACTGCGTGTGTTCATGTGTCCCATTCCAATTTTAAGCCAGTTGACTGATCTTTAATGAACTCGACATACATGTTACGCTACTGGTGGCAACTGCAACGGCCTACCTTTTAATTTCCTACGAACAGTAATAACAACATGGCGGACGCGCGAAGATGTGAGGCGCAAAAGACAGTAGCGCCATTTACTCTACGGTCCTGAAATAACCTATCGTGACGGACATTGGAAAAATATGGGATTTTTGTTAAGGTCACGTTTTACTGAATACAGGCTAAAAACGCAGAACAATATGGCGACCTTGCGAACGGCTGCTTCAGTTTTCGGTTTGAAGGCAAGAAATAATGAACCGTTTGAGTCCCGTAAGTGAAATACGATAGGGAGATAGGTCAACGACACACCTACATATTACGTAAGAAATACTACTTGTAACCCAATTAATAACACGGTGGCAATGCGGAACTGTAAGGTTAGAGCCAATAAACGAGATAAAATCTGTGGTTAAATAGCCACGCAAAAGTTCTCCACAAAAATAAAATAAAACATCAACAGTAATGTTGCATTTATTATGTAATGACGGTACGTATGCAAATCACCATCTTACGGCCTACGACACCGTCTGTACCAGAAGCACCGACGTTTCAGAGGAACCTACTGTCTTACTCTCCATGATGGAACGACCCTAAAGATGGAGTTGTTCTACCTTAAATTTGGAGGCAGCAGACTCCTCCGAAACATCGGTACTCATCTACCAGACTAAACGTCACCAATTACAACGAGACCTGTTCGACCAGAAATCCATGTAGCAGGAAAGAAGGCTATGCTCGCACCTCCTTCATCTCCGTCAAGTTTTTCTCTACTGCACTATTCTTTTTCCACAATATCCTGACCATGGTCTCCAACGCATGCGAGTTCTCTCTCTCTGGTTATGGTAACAGATATCCTCGACAGGATGTTCTTTGTAATTCAGGTTACGTGCTGCGCCGCTCATGCGATCGCTCCGCCTCGTTACGGAGGGCACAGTGATACTGGAATGAGATATTGCATGTGCACAGTGGCAAGATATTAATTAAACTTAAGCTGGCTTCAGCAAACACTATTTAGTGACGGATGAACGTGCATCAGTCCGCTGATATAATCTCGTCGCCTGATTGTCCTTCCTGCTGTGGAAATACTACACCTGGCATAAAGCTGCCGCTACACTGTGAACCGTCACTATGACGCGCAGTTCGTTAAGGCAACGGTGAAAAGTTACAGTGGCCAAAAATGTTATGGTAACACACGACGAAGTTTTAAATTAATAATATATTACGCTGATTTTGCATCAAGTTACGGTTTCCTTCAGCAATTTCTCATGCAAACGTTTAAAGAATAAGCATCGCTAAATGAATGCAGAACTGGAGGATAGCGGCTGTGTATTCTGTGCAAGTATGTATGTATGGTAGGCCTATGTTAAGAGTCAACAACAGTTTAGTCCCATTTAAATGACATCATTATTTCAGATTACATAATAAATGGTAAATATGTAAGTTTTTATTTATTGTATAAAAATTAAAGGTAACAAAATAATTCCAAATATTACAAATTTTTTACTGACACTTTCCTGATCAGCCGACGCGATTTGGTCCAACTCAGCTGATACATGATATGGAACACATGTTTCTTTGTGTTGATTTGACAGTATATTTGTATTACTGGAGGACTGACAGTGACTTGTGTAAAAGACCGTACATGAAAGAAAAGTTTAAACACAGAAAATGAGTGTCTATGTTGGCAAAATAAATAGCATCTAGAATCGCATTTTTATAGCGTCACATTTAAAATCTAAAGAAATATTACTAATTTGGCGATTGGAGGGAAGAGAGCTCCACGTACTGTATTAATAGCTGAATGCAAGATGCGCCTAAAACATGGAGGAATTAAAACACATGGAAGGACTTCGCACACATGAGACGATAATATTAAAATAGATATTAAAAAGGTAGGATAGAAGGGCGCGCGCTTGTGTGTGTGTGTGTGGGGGGGGAGAGGGGACTACATTTATTTGGCTCAGGATGGGAACAAGTCACAGGTCCTTGCAAGCACGGCAATGAACCTCTCAATTTCACCAAATTCAGAGAAATTCTACTAGTCACGTGAGACTTACAGCTTCGTGGTTTCCTTCTATGCCCATTTATGAATGTAATCCGAATGAACAAATACTTCATTAAACGTTATTTTGCTGTCGCCTACTAAGGTTTATACACGGTAGATCCAGTTTAATTTAGTCCAAGCTTTAATAACAGCTACTGCACAAAAAAGGTTGGATCAATTTCAACAAGCATAAAATAAGTACAGATTATACTGAAACTTGTTTCAAGTGGTTGCAATTTCCATTAAGAAGTCCCCGTTGAACGGGTAGAACCAGTGCTGAAAGCGGCCAGAACGTGAAGCCGACTACACATGTATCGCCGAATCGATGGAACGTTTCTTTGACTTAACAGGCAGACCTTATACAGAGGGATGCACAAGTCACTTGGCACTCGATGTTTAACAAGGCCGTGACTTTCACGCCACCCTATATAAACTTAATATTTGATACAGCGTCGTAAAATAATTGAACGAACAAAACTAGACTAGGTCACAACGGCATAGGTGATGGTGGGATTTTGTGTTACACGTAAGAATGTGAAATGTGTAAAGAAGGCAAGAGAAATGACACGACACCTGGAAGAGAAAAGGGGTGAATTAGAGAGGCAATGGAAGGTGAATGCTGAACGCAGTAGTGGTACTCTGTCTACCACAGCATCGTTTCAGCTAGACTTTGTTTAGGGCTAATCCTTAGAGATATATGACCACCACGTCATCTCGCCCCCTTAGGAAGGATTTAGCGGGTGAGAAATGATATGAGCTTCGAACACTGTCCGACTTTGCAGTCGCAGCAAAACCACATTTGGTTACTGCTAGGATATGCAAATTAGACCTCGCCCTTCAATGCGCTTGAATCACATCTGAATTCCGGTAATGGTGTATAACAATGCTCTGTCTCATTTGCAACTGAATTATTTATCAGTCTAGATTAGAGAATTCCTTCAACGAACCGCAGTAATTCACGCATTTTATACTATTCCGGCATTACCCCACTCTACAGGATACTGAATAACCCCCGTAATTGACCATTATCTTCAAACAAGTTACCAGGCAGATAACTCAAGATCATTTTTCTCTACGCGTCGACAGAATGGGAATATTGTCGTTTTCAGCCAGGTTTCTTGCACTGACGTATTATTCTCAAACTCACAGACGTCACCCTTATGTAGCCTACCTACACGCATACATGCTCCGACTGTCTATAGATACCCCTGCACCTTACAATCCACCGTGTGTGCTTTACACGTATGAGCCACTTTGCAACCAAAAAAAAAAAAATCTCGGCCCAGACTGAGTGTAATCTGTATCCATGCAGTTATTTACTAGACTGGTTTTGTCCCATCATCATTCGACCTCACACTTATTCCCTTCTCTCTTTTTGTCTCTTTCCATCCTTTATTTTCTTCTTCTTCCTCCCACATTCTTTCATCATGGTCCTAATTAACAGCAAATCAATGAAACAATCGCATTTTCGGGCGACGATGCCGCGTGCAAGTGGACTGTGTTAACATTGCAAGAACCCTGCTTCCTCCGCCTTTAGGGTTCACTTCTAGCCGATAGGTTGAGACAGCACGTTCCTCCGAAATGTTGACCATGCAGTCAACTTCCACGCCGCCACACCACCCCAAAACAAAATCAATATCAACATTTCTTCACCATGAAAGCTTAAAGTCAGCAATAAAATAGTCTTTGTCTTAAATAACAGCCTTCTTTTCATGCAGACCTGTTGATCGAGGTTCACATACTAGCGTGCCAGGAGCTGTCGGGAGGAAGACGGCTGACAAGTTTATGCCACCGTGCGTACTCTGATAGCAACGGGAAATGTAAACGTTTCGCACAGCAAGTAGCCTATGGCTCCTACTGTCAGCAAGGGATATGGCCAATCACTCAGGTCAGAATTCAAGCGGAATCAAACGAGCATCGGGCGCGTCGCTGCACATGCTGCAGTAGCAGCCTGATCGCAGCAGCCGTTCAGTTCAGCTCAAGAGTTGTGCACTGTCCGCATGACAGTACCCGCATATCTGCAAGAACTGACGGATTTTGATGAAATGCTGTTCTGAGAATCTACCTACAAGCTATGAGACTCGAAATTCTCACAGCAATGTTTACGAAAAGGAACATGAGATGCAACATGGGTAGACAGGTATCAGCGTTTCGACATAACCCACTGTCTCCGTCTACATGGTATAACATGGAGGCATCTGGTTCCTCCGAAACGTATGCGCCTTTCTACAAACTACTCGGCGTAAAAAATCACAAGAAGATGAACTTAATCCTCACCGTCTTAAGAACCTCAAATCTCGTACCAGAATAGTCTCTAATAGGCCAATCTATACTCGCAGTTCTTAGTTATTTGCGATGAATGAAAAAGCAAATACAGATTTATCACAGACACCAGTTTTTACGGTTACCTGCATCCTATATGCAGGTGATCATACCTGAGTTAAACATACTTTTGAACTAATCTAAGGTTATACAACATTTCAGGACAAGTGTTGCAATTTGGCTAACAAACTAACCAACTAACTAACTCCGTGGAGCAGAGTCCTTCTTGAGAAGCTAACAGGTTGCTATCTGACAGTGTTAACACAGTGATAGTACATTCTGTTTTAAATACAGCTTTCACATGACAGTATTATTCATACTTGTGTCAGGACTGCAGTAATCACTCGTTTAGGATAAACACTCAGATCTTCTGTGATGTGACGCTGTGTCGCTGGGTCAGTGTTTCCTCTTCTTGGACCCTTAAACCCTCGAAGATGAAGGCATCAAGTTCTTTCGAAACTTCCAGAACCACTAATCGAGCAACACGTCATACCCAAGAAGACCTGACTCCTGAACCATACCGCTGTAAAGCAAAAAAGTGATCCCTGTAGAGGCCATCACGGTTCCGGGAGGTTGTCAGCCCTACCAGGAAATATTTAGATGCTGAGTCGATCCCAGGGCCATAGTGCGACCGAAAGGATTACGTCAGTGAAAAATTCCAATGATACCATCGGGAATCGAACCTGGGACCATCCGGCCTGTAGCGCAGTGCCTCAACCAACTGCGCCACCGTGTGCATTCGGATATAAACACATTGCCGCTACAGCCAGTGGTCTCGCTTTTCTGTAGTAATGCCACAACAATAACAGAGCAGATATCTGCTGTCCGTGAAACCAATAGCCGACATCATCACACCTTGTCACTCATCACGCGTCTATATGTCACCATGCGGTGAATAAAACGCCGTACACCGCGGGTTGCCTGGTTGCCTCACTCCCCTGTCATCCGTTTCCCACTAAGCAGATTAGTTTCCATTCATGTAATTCGTCATAGACTCAATTAGTCTGTGTCTGCATGTACACTGACGCTAACGGGTTCCCATGGTCACAGATCGAGGCTGTGCAACTGTCAAATACTGTCTAAATGCTACTCTTACTGCTGCTTGAAAACTAACGGAACTACGTCTTTGACATACGCCATGGCGACTAGGTTAATAATGGACTGATATGTACGTTCACTCACTCTATACACATTCATGGTGTGACGCTTATTTAAGCATACAGACAACTTCGCCTTTATCCGTGGTTAAAGACACTAACACTAAAGCCGTCGAGAAGATATTATTAAGTGAATGGGACTTATAAAAAAGAGCAGCACATTCAAGTTTCAAATTTTGACTGCCATAGGCTATATGTTATGTTCAATTTAGTGAATAAATAAATAATAATACTGGGAAGTAACCTCAGTTGTAGAAGTGCCGTTAAACAACCGCTGTAAGTCAATCACCAACATTACCTCATACAACACTAAGAACCAGCATTTAATCTATATTAAAATTACGTATGTTTTAGGTGAGGACTCTTCAGCCTGGTTACGTCCACCGTTAAGATGTGAAGCACCTCATAACTCAATGCCTGTCGTAGTTTTCTGAGACATGGAAAGGTAAAACAGTAGTGTCTTGAGAACCCTTTACAGCACATACAAGTACACATACGAGTCCACAGATCAAATCGTTAGAACACAGTGACCAAACACAACCTTACCGTTACCACCTTTTATTGTAACGCAAACAGTAAATCCACAATATCCGAACATTTGTCTTTTAACGCCAGAATGTCAGGACACTGCATCTCACCTGATTACTTCACAGTAAAAGACGGTAATGGTAAAGAGCACCTTGCAGATGCGTATTCTAAAACAGTCATACCTACTCTCTGAATTGTGTCAACAAAGAGGCGTCGAGAAAAAGGCTCCACGGATGTTTACGCCGGGGCTACATTGAGATACGAGGCCAGGTTCCCGTTCCAGCCTTTGTTAATACTTCGGCAACATTCTCTTGTCAACATTAGATACGATGCACAGACAGCCTTTTGGAATACGAGTAGTTCATTAAAACGTAAGTCCCGAATAATGGAATTCCGGTCGGCCAGTGTATAACTGCTATGTTTTCCTTGCAGCCTTTCAATGTTTATATATTGACTGCTGTGTCTCATTTCTCGACACAAACAGAAAGTTCATGTATGACAAACAGATGAAATGGTCAAGCACATACCAACGACGGGTAGTGTCATTTCTGTTTACTGTAACCCTCAATATGTATATAAATAATCCTTTCTTGTAAATTATTTTAAGACATAAGCAGCTTCTGTTACGGAGTCAGGGGAAATGTCGCCACGTTATTTCACATAAACAGTTCATACTGTACTGTGTGAGAAAGCGTCGTTATACAGACCACAAATCAAAGTGTACAGTGTACAAGATCAAACGATCACGTCAAATATTCTTATAAATTTCTAACTTCAACTATAAATTTCAAACGCCACCACCATACCACGTTCCAATGACAACTACGTCGAATTCTTGTCCTATTCTCATGAATATTGTGACTTACATACGTGTATATACATTATATATATATAATTCAGCACCTATGTATAGGCCTATGCATACGATTGTATATGCATGAACACAGGAGTACAATTCTGGCTTTATGGCTGGCTATTACACTAAAAAGAAGCACTAAGCAGTTACTAAATTTAATCATTACAAGGCCTGTGTTACAAATGAAATAATTTTAATCATGCAATTCCTTTCACTGTACTAGCAGACGAACTGATAAAAAATAAATGTTTAAAAGCTAAAGTAAACAACCAGCACCACACATGTGTGACCTAACTTTATGGATACTGGCCGTATCTGTTAAAAAACTGAAATACAGTAACAGCAGTAGACCTGCATGGTAGTGGTATGCATAAACTAAATACTCGTACATACCACCCCAATACACGCCTGCTGAACCAATCTGGTTGATACAAAGTGAGGTAGAATTTAATGTAATTTCAGTTTGAGAGTTGAGGTTCTGACAAAAGTGCTGATGACAAGTTCAGTCATCTGGGACGTGGCGACGTGTGGATTGGTATATAGACACTTCTGAGTAGTCATGAAAGAATGGGGGTATAGCTCCACTCCCTGTAAACCTTTGCGGCATGGTGCTCAATTAATTGAACACGAGGGCAACTTATCTCCTTCGCCTTAACCTACAGATACAACACCTTATACTGCAAACAGATATTCCACAATTACGAATGAAGTTCATATACAAAACTAAGCAAATTCTGAACAACACTTAAGCCTTGATTAAACGGAAACATGTCTTTGTCTGACAACACCAAACGTGCAAAAAATCTAGGGTAGAAGGTAATTTAACCATTAAAAAACGGGGACCATTTAATGCGGAAAAGTAAAGAAAAAATCAAGAACTGAAAGGAAAACAGACTGCTTGAACAATTACTGAATTCTGTTCCTGTCGCACACAAGAAAGATATAAAGGCGACTGTCGACAAAATGCGTGTAGAACACCTTAACAGAAAGGAAAGAACAAAAGGATATCCCCGGGGCATGAGTGGCTACCGGGCACGTCGGCAGATGGCGGACAGCCGGGGGCCTGTCCTTGTGGCAGGTCTGTCTCTGAATTAAATAGGAGACCGTGGACCAACTCCCAACCCCAAGGTGTTATGTGTGGCTTGCCTTAATCCGTGCTGAAGGGGGATGAATGGCACATGGGTAATGTGTTCTTAACGGAGCCTCTGGGAAACCAGGCGACATCCAAGAGTACATAGCCTTGCACTGGTATAGGGAGCTCTACCAGTGTTGACTGTTATTTCTCCTGTACTCGTGGGACAAAAATGGACACGAATATTTCTGAACCTAAACAAGGAGCAGCTGCCACTGCAGACTTGTTACAACAATAACCCCCATGTGGAGGTTACAGACATAAAGTCTTCCGTTGCTTCTTCAGATGAGGAGAGATTGGCTGCAGGCATCTCTACGATTGGACTGCAAACCAACAGACTCTCTGGAGCACAACGGAAAAGGCTTACTAGAGAAAGGAAGATGAGGGAGGGAACTTGGACGGAAAAGAAGCCTCCAAGAAAAACTCCTTCGTCTCAGGAGAAGGGTGCCGGGGAGAGTAGTGGGGGTGTTAAAAGACCCCACTCTGACTCGAGCACACCATCTTCGGAAACGCAGCAACCAAAAAAAAAAAAAAACCAGGAGTACTCACGCGCAGACTGGGTCGTACAAGGAAGCTGTTACTGGTGTCAAGATGGCGGTTATTCATAGACGCCATCCTGATGTCAAACTGGACCAGACCCAAGTTGACCTGATTCAGGTAAAACTCTTATCTGCGGTGGATGCGAACCCTTTAGGGGAGGCGCCTCCGCAGTTTTTATACTCTAAATTTGCAGAGGGGGTATTTTGGATCACCTGTGCAAATGAACACTCTAAGGTCTGGTTAATGCGGACAATTAGTGGACTTGGGGAGTTGTGGGAGGGTGCAGAGCTGACTGTAGTCGACTCCAAAGACCTCCCAAAGAGACCCAGGGTACTTGTTCGCATTCCTGACACTATAGAGGTTACCACTGTCATAAAACGTCTCGCGATTCAAAATCCTGAGCTAAAAATGACAGAATGGTCAGTTATGAGTCGTAAGGTCACTGAGAAGGAGCAAATGCTGGCCTTCTCTGTTGACCCTAACTCTTTCAGAGCCCTGACTCGATCTTATTTCAAGGCCTTCTGGGGAATGGGGAGAGTTGTCTTCCGGACCCTGAAGGATGAAAAGAAAAAGCCAGAGGCTGAGAGTACTGCAAGTAAACCTCCATCACAGTAGGGCGGCCTCGGCTGCCCTCTGTATCGCTATGAGGAATTGCGATGTTGCCCTCATACAGGAACCTTGGACCTACATGGGGGAAATTAAAGGTCTAAAGGAGGTGGGTGGAGAACTAATTTATAGTAGATCCACTCAGAATCCTAGGACCTGTATTTTAGTCGAGAAAGACTTTCGGATACTGCCGTTGATGCATCACTGTTCCAGGGACCTCACGGCAGTTAAAATCAAAACGTTGTGTGGCGAGGGGCCAAGGGAGATTATACTCGGATCGGCTTACCTTCCATATGATGACGTTGAACCCCACCCCCACCCCCCCCCCCCGGGAGTTCGAGAAGCTGGTGATGTGTTGTAGGGCTTAAGGAACTCACCTGATCATCGGCTGTGATGGAAATGCGCATCACACCTCCTGCGGAAGTACAAACATCAATAACAGAGGTGAGTCCCTGTTAGTTACATTATGGCTAATGGATTGGACATAATGAATAAAGGTAACAGACCTACCTTTGTTACATCCAATAGGCAGGAAGTTATTGATATCACAATTGCCACTCTTTATGCTGGCAATTTTATCAAAGACTGGCATATAACTGAGGAAGTAAGTTGTTCAAACCACAGATACATCCGGTTTACTGTTACGGGAATTGACCGTTTAGTTGAATTTTATCGCAATCCGCGTAGGACCGACTGGGAATCTTTTAGAACTGACCTGTCGGGTTGTTTGCGTGATATGGCAGATGGAGTTACTAATTTTACAGATCTAGAAACTGCTGCAAAGCAGTTTCAGGATGCTATTATTTTTGCTTATAATGAAAACTGTCCTTCCACCGTGAGGCGGAACAACAGGAATATATCCTGGTGGAATCAAGACCTTGCGGAGAGAAGAAGGAAAGTTCGCAGGTTGTTTAATGCGGCAAAGAAATCAGGGAATTGGACTGACTATAAAAGAACCTTAACTGATTATAACAGAGCACTCAGACGGGCCAAGAGAGAATCATGGAGGAGACACTGTGAGGAGATTGATATGGCTCCAGAATGTGCCAGACTCCAGAGGATTCTTTCAAAGGATAGGCACAGTGCAGTTAGCTCTCTCCAGCTTGAAAATGGAGAATATACCATAACAGAGAAAGGGACTCTGGAGGAGTTACTCCGGGTCCACTTCGCTGGTTCAGAAATAATTTTGGAACCTACTGGAGGCTGGGACGGTCTTGAACTGGAGCACCCGAAATGGAAAGGTTCCAGGGAAGACTGGGCGGTTTCCAGGAGGGTCATAAGTTATGATAAATTGAAATGGGCTGTTTTCTCATTTCAACCTTATAAATCCCCAGGTATTGATGGAATAATGTCCATCATGCTACAGCAGGGTTTTGAACTGCTTGCGGGAAAACTTATGATGTTGCTAAGAGCCAGTCTGGCCTTAGGTTACATTCCTATGAGCTGGAGGCACATCAGGGTGGTATTTATACCAAAACCTGGGAAACAACTGTCCCAGGGGAAGTCCCTGAGACCCAACAGCCTCATGTCATTTATACTCAAGACACTTGAGAAACTACTTGATAGATATATCAGGGGAGGTGTCCTGGTTGAAAAACCACTTCACCAGAACCAGTTTGCCTATAGGGCAGGTATGTCTACAGAAACAGCTCTCTTCCAGGTTGTTCATAGACTGGAAAAGTCCTTGAATCATAAAGAGATCGCATTGGGTGCCTTCCTGGATATTGAGCGGGCATTCGACAACACCTCTTTTAATGCAATAACCACGGCTGCTAGAGAGCGTGGACTTGAGAAAACCTGTTGTAGGTGGATAGGATCCATGCTTGAAAGCAGACTCGTACATACTTCCCCTATGGGCAGCAGCTTGACTGCAAAAGTCGTAGGAGGATGTCCACAGGGTGGAGTCTTGTCTCCACTTCTGTGGAACCTAATTGTTGATTGGCTTTTGACTATCACAAATGACCTAGGCTTTTGTACATTTGGCTACGCTGATAACATTGTTATCATAGTCCAAGGTAAATTTGCACACACAGGCAGGGAGCTTATGCAAGATGCCCTGAATGTGGTATTTAAATGGGCTGTGAAAGAGGCTCTAAATATTAGCCCTCACAAAACAGCTATAGTCCCATTTACCAACAGAAGGAAGATAGAGGACTTAGGACCTCTCATACTTCATGGTAAGGAACTCAAAATGCTGGGAGAGGTCAAGTATTTTGGAGTGATCTTAGATTCCATACTTACCTGGAACCAACATTTGCAAAAAAACAATTAGAAAAGCACAAACCACCTTTGCGGTAGTTAGACGCATATGTGGAAAAAAAATGGGGTCTCAGACCTAATATGGTGCATTGGCTCTATACTAGGGAAATTAGACCATCCACACTTTATGCTGCCTTGGTTTGGTGGCCCAGGTCATGCAAAAAAACCACTAAGGTTCAGTTGGGCAGGATTCAGAGAATGGCCTGTCTAGCCATTACGGGGGCTATGAAATCGACCCCTACCGCAGCAATAGAGGTGCTTTTGAATCTGACTCCGCTGGATCTGTTAATCATGGAGAGGCGAGGATGGCACTCTATAGGCTGCAGATACTTAAGCAACCAACAGTTCCTAAAACAGTATCAGGGTTGCTATCCATCTGGAAAAATGTGGGTGATCCTATATTGCATATGCAGTCGGACTACATCATTCGAGCTTATTATCACTCCAAAATCTTTAGTGTCATTATAGACCGCGATTATTGGAAAAACAAAGACCCAGTGTGTCCTGAGGATGCTCTGATCTGGTTTACTGACGGCTCAAGGACTGGCTCAGGGACAGGGTCTGGTATTTTTGGCATAAGACCAAATAGAAGCTTTAGCTTCCCTTTGGGTATATACGCCACGGTCTTTCAAACTGAAATATATGCCATTCTTCAATGTGCATGTGAAAACATAAGAAGGGCTTATAAACATAAGCGGATTCTTATTTTTTCTGACAGCCAGGCAGCGCTAAGGGCGCTTAGTAGCCCGAAAGTGACTTCCGGACTGGTTGCAGAATGCCTAGCTGCCCTCTCTGCACTGGCTCGCCTGAATGAGGTAACCCTCATTTGGGTGCCGGGGCAGTGTGGCATTCCTGGCAATGAGGAGGCTGAGAAGCTTGCTAGACAAGTGTCAGCTATATCGTTACTTGGTCCAGAGCCGGCTCTTGGAATACCTAGATGTTCAGCAAGAGAAGCAATTAAGAACTGGACTGAGCATCAACATTACAATGCCTGGAGAGACTTGCCAGGTCATAGACATGGCAAACTTTTCATAGGAAGACCATGTAAGAGAAGAGCTGATGACCTGCTCAAATTAAGCAGGCATCAACTAAAAATGGCAGTTGCGGTCCTCACAGGACATACTCCTGTGAGGAGACACCTGCATACTATGGGCCTGTTTGATGGGGATCCAACCTGCAGATTCTGCAGGATGGAGACTGAAACAGTGCAACATATCATTTGCTGCTGCGATGCGTTGGCACGTCAGCGCTATAATGTTTCTGGGAAGCTGTCTGCTGAACCAAAAGATGTAAGCACAGTAAGGGACCTTTGCCTCTTTATAAGAGGCAAACGGTTATTGAACCTGTGCTGAACGGAGTGTTTAGGGCTGCACAATAAGCCAAAGGCTGAGGTGCTTCCGCGGCATAAGCTGAGGGGCCCTAAAGAGGAGGAGGAGGAGGAGGAGGAGGAGGAGGAGGAGGAGGAGGAGGAGGAGGAGGAGGAGGAGGAAGAAGAAGAAGAAACGGATATCCATCCATATGCATGGGCTATGTTCTGTTACATACTGGTTACCCACAGTGTATGTTATACCTGTGTTGAAGGGAAGAACATTCAAGTCCGAGGAGATTCTATTACAAGTAGGCTTCAATCTGGCACCCAGTCTTCTCCAACGTATGGTTCAAGACTAAGTCGGATAACAATGAAGCAAAGAGAAAACACGCCAGTATCATGTACAGTTGGGAACGTAATATGTACAATAAAATTCACGTCTTTTTGGTTGTTGTGCTGCGTAGTTGGGGTTACATTTCCAGACGCTGCGAAGGAAGATAGTGCCTTCATCTTGAGGCTCAAAACTTACAAGAAGAAATATGTACATTATTATTGTTCTTGGAGGTCCTGTGTGAAAGAAGTTTGATAGCTCGTCGTTCAGATGCTGGGCTGCGAATCATGAAAAGGTAGTTTTCCAGAAACTTCCAATGAAGGTGAGTCTGAAGTTTCAAGTCTTCTGGGATGTTACGCAGTACTGAACTATTTATCAGTCGACACTACATAACAACCCAGCAGACACGAAGCTTCAGCAACACCACTGTGAGTCCCTGAAATCTCTCAAGGAACAGCTGAATGCTGCATAGGTTAGGTCCAAGGTCAATAGTACGTGCCTTACACGGGAGAGGTTCTAAACTGCAATACACCTCATTCCCATACCTCATTTTACGCAGTACTTCTTCCGCTCCGTTTCAAAGATAAATCCAGGTGGCTGTCATGTTCTATTTCACATAACAAAGACGCACTTACACCACGAAAACTTCGCACTTACAGACGCGCCAACTAATCACTACAGCTACGCACTCTGGTGAACGATTTGGAATCTATAAAGTTCTGTTTTTCTTCTTCTTAATCACACTTCCAACGAAGGTAAGTCCGAAGTTTCAAGCCTTCTGGGATGTTACGCAGTATTGAACTATTTATCAGTCGACACTACATAACAACCCAGCAGACACGAATCTTCAACACCACTGTGAGTCCCTGAAATCTCGCAAGGAACAGCTGAATGCTGCATAGGTTAGGTCCAAGGTCAATAGTACGAGCCTTACGCGGGAGAGGTTCTAAACTACACTATACCTCATTCCCATACCTCATTTTACGCAGTACATCCTCTGCTCCATTTCAAAGACAAATCCAGGTGGTTGCCAAGCTCTATTTCACGTAACAAACACACACTTACACCACGAAAACTTCGCACTTACAGACGCGCAAACTGATCACTATAGCTATGCACTCTGGTGAACGATTTGGAAACTATAAAGTTCTTCGTATCACATGCGTGTGGTTGACTACCAGCTGTCTGCTAGCTTACCGTACAGAGCTTACGCAGTGCACTCCGCAGTAGGCTTACACGTGCGTTGTCGCAGTATTTCCTTCGTAAATCGCTAAACAGTTCCAGCAGGAAATGAATTTTGTAAACTGGTACCGTCATGAGGGTTTGTACAAAAGAATCTGGACACACACTCGTTCCGTTTACTTTCCTTCCCTAGGATGGCAGCAAAAGGCCAACCCACAAAGTACCACCTTTAAAGGAGCAAGAAGGTGGCTCCGTTTTAAGTATAACCAATGCTTAGACAGGTAGGATATCCCGCACCTATCTTGGTTTCTCTTGGAGATGAGCTGTCATCTTGTTACATAACACTGGGGGCCATTAGCACGAATGGCTTGCTACACATAACTCAGCTTAGCTCAAAGTGGTAGTCAGACCCATTTTACAAAACAGGGGCGATTACAAACCGAAACATACGGGAAATGTTCTTGTAAATAACTAAATAAATAAGACGAATGCACACTTGAGTACACAATGATACTATTTTGTTGAATATTTTTCAAAATTTATACACAATATAAAATAAACAGGTTTAAAGTTGAACTATCTTCAATGCCTTTGTAAAATTATTTATTTATCAGTTTATCTTCAACATAATCATCACAATAATCACATTCCTCCTCCCCCTACTTCTCCTCTTCCTCCTCATCATAATCGTCATCATCATTAAAATGTAACTGCATTCTATTTTACAAAACATTATTAAAATTTATTACTGTAAATTTCCTTAAGCTTGACTATATCCAAGCAAGACTGGAAGCTATTGTGTACACACACACTGTGTTTCCTTGCTGCCCATCTATTCATTACGTATTTTATGTACAATACAGTTACAATGCATAATGTATAGTTACGTATTCACATCATTTACAAATGCTAAAAAAATACATGATCACAAATAATTATCTTCTTCTTGCAATATGCAGTATGTACACACAGAACAATAAAGTTATACTGTTAATATGGTGAGTTGGCTGCCACAGATTTACCACATGAAGACCTTAAGAAGACTAGTAAAAATGTATGTATGAAGCAATCAATGAATTAATAACTTCAGGCACACTCTATACAATAAAGGCAAAAATGTAAAACTAGTACAGATGATTTGATCATTTTATAGTCATGAGGTTGACATTATGTACTTCAGTGCACTTTGGCCTGCTTTGACACATTAACCTATACATACAGTCATAAAAGCAAACAATAAAATGTTCATGTCTTCATTCATTTACATATGTTACCCTTAAATACAAGAAATTTACATTTTGTCACTTCTGAAAATGACAAGCATCAGATAATTACAGTATAACAGTCTTTTCCTTAAACATCAGTTACACAGAATGCATGAAAATATGTCTGAATCTGTGATGTTCTGTCTGGAACATAACAAGGTGATGGAAAAACCGGTAGCAAATTGTGGATGGTTGGCTCTCATATGTTTATTCTGCTGATGTAAATTCAATGTGCGTAGCTTTTGTAACACTATACACATGTGAAGACAGTAATCCAGCACCTGCTAGGCTCAGCCAAACATTTATGCAGCCATAAGCTCATCTACCTTTCTGACTCTGACTTTCAGTTCAAGACTTGTTTTTTTAAAATAACTATGAAATATTGTCATGACTGAATGCATACTGTATACCAAAGTTTGGTAACCAATATGTAGGTAGATATTTGTGAGCAAGAAGTAGAATGTTCATGTATGCAAATTAAGTATTGTAGGGGTTGGCTGTCCAGCACATGATGACAACAGATACTAACGGAATGCAATTCATTATGAGGTTGGCAACCTTCTGGCACTCCCATGACACTGCTGTGCATTTGCCTGAGTAAAAGCATGTTCCAAAGTGTCATTACTTTGTAATTCAGTTATCTCCATTTGCATCTGCACTGAAATCTGATGAACATAAATGGAAAAAAATTTTGGAACAGTTGAATGTCATCTGTCTGCTTGTGATAATCTCCAAATTTCAAAGAAAATTAATTTCTGTGCTGCTGAATGATACCAACAAACTTGTCCTCCAACATCTGCAAAGCACCTGGAGAGGTGGAGGCTTCAAATATAGTTTTCGAGATGGAAACCAAGATTTTGTTTAGTGATATGTTAGTGCAGCAGGCTTAGTTTCACTTTGGAGGCTAAATACCAGAAGACACGTCACATTGTACTTTACCTTGTCATTTAAGTTTCACATTGCTTTCATTAATATAAGCTGTTCTGTCCATAACGTACATGAAAGCTACGACCCATTTCTCATCAGATAATTGTGATGCATTTTGCCATTTTCCGTCATGCAAATATTTCATTAAACAAATGAAAAAGCTGCCTGTACTCAGCCATCTCAGTGACAACAGAGAACACTTCATAATCTGATTCAATTTCTTCCATAAAATGGTGGAACTGACCATGGTTAAAGCCCCTGCATTGAATGTAGTCAGTCCCCTGTTAAAATCAGTGTCCATAACGTCTTTCATCTCAAATGAAAAATTTTCTGCAGCATAATACTTCTTGAAGAATGATGCAAACACTATCACAATGTCAGCATTCATGCACATCGCTTCACAGATTCATCATACTATACTAGCCTTAGAACCATATACATTTTTGCCACCTTCAGATGTCATACTTGTCAATATTTTGCAGCACATTTCTGAAAGTAAATGTTTCATATTTTTTCAATTTTTTGGTTTATAAATCAAAAGTTATCACCTGATGTTAGACATATGCAGGTTGCATGCGGCCCACAGGTTGCTGGCCCCTGGTTTAGTTCGTTACATTCCTGCTTCATGTTCAAAAAGTCCTTGGTTCAAGTCCCGACCCACAGATAAGCTATCCTGAAAGTCTTATCAGTCTCTCCATGCAAATGAAAGGACAGTACTTCAAATTAGCCTATTACCACTTACAGCCTTTCTATTTACTATAATCACCATATTACTGAATAGCATACAGCAGGAGCTACTTATGTCATTAAACTCAACAAGCAAATTAATAAATATGATGTTTACAAAGGATGATAAATAAGCACCTAACTGTTGCTACATGTTAAAGGTAAAAACATTACTACATTTTCTACACCAATTTTCTACATTATACATTTTTGTATGTGTGTTTTCTCTAGTGGTAAGTAATCATACAGTGTACTGACACCATTTCCTGTAAAGCATGGAACAAAAAAATCTGCTAAAAACGGGGGAATAACAAAAGGTGAAATATGGATAAACTTTGTAATAATAAACTACGGAACCAATTTATCTGCCACAAACACAGCACTGAAAAGAAAAAGAAATTCATCTGGTAACTCTTATGATATTGCCCAGTGCCACGCACATTCATTAACAGCTACCTTCAGGCTAATGCAGTCACATTTTTTGCACCCCCGTCACAGTTGATACCAACATGCCACCCCTTTGTCACTACTGAGCTGGTTGGAAATGAGCCTGTTTCTTATTGCCTGACCACAGATTATTTTTGCTGGCTAGTCATAGTCTCTGGTATGTGTGTGCCTACATATATATATATATATATATATATATATATAAAAACAGAGGTGGACAAAAGCCAATTTTACAACTAGTAATTTTCTCTTTTTTTTTTTTATTTCCTCTCAGCAACTAAACAGTCTGTGTTGAATGTTTATTATGTTTTTGCACTAGAAATCAATTGCAGTTACTGTTGTCCTTTACATAATGACCTGGCAATATGGGAGTTGTGTGATATTTAATATGCTCTTGTGTACATTTCTTAATTGTAAATGTTCAGTTTATAGAGTCTGGGCTATTGGATGGATGTACAAAAAAATCATGGTTCTCTTCACCAAAGCACCCAAAGTGGCTCTGGGGCACACCCAGATTCCCATTGAATAGGTGCCAGTGGCTCTTTCCCCAGTGTTAAAGCATCTGGAGAGTGAGTGCAACCACTTGTCTTCAT
Source organism: Coptotermes formosanus (assembly GCA_013340265.1). Lineage (NCBI taxonomy): Eukaryota > Metazoa > Arthropoda > Insecta > Blattodea > Rhinotermitidae > Coptotermes > Coptotermes formosanus. The sequence goes on along the minus strand of BLKM01000729.1, from coordinate 63,507 downwards.
CTAGCACTAAGGTCAAGAATGAGTGGAGCTATACCTTCACTCCCCTATGGACCTTCATGGTGTATATGGGAAACTTTACCTTCCCCTTTTTATACATGTTAGTAATAAAAATAAATGTGTACACTATTACTTGTACTGTATACAAGAAAGAAGGGGCAGTGGTTCATGCTAAAAGCACCACTTTACAAACCATTTTACCAGTCTGTGAATCAGAGAAGGCTGAGAACAAGTTCTACTTCACACATCATGTTACTGCTTAGTGGCTGGAGCTGGTTGACTATTTCTACAATCACATATATTTAAAGTGTGTGCACTTTAGTAACATCTGCGACCATATACAAATGTATTTCCTGCATTTGCCTAGAATTTAGTTTCATGTTAAAGAAATTCATGTGCTGTAGAGTATACAATTACCAATGCCCACACTAAAATTTGAACTGTGGATATGAAAATCTATTACCTCCAAAAGCACGTTCAGAAAACACGTGCAGTACCTGTAACTCCTGTTTGTTACAGGTATGTAACAGGGTTTTAACATATGTTTGCAAAAAAAAAATTATACAAGTTCTGCAGAAATATAGTATGGATTTTTGAATGCCACTAAGCTGAATATAGAAAATTCTTTTCAATGTGGGACTCCCCCCCGCGCCGGGGTTAAATTTTGCAGTGGAGAAAAAATGTTAAGTAACACTATTCCAAAATACCACACATAACCTGTGACAAAAAAGTTGTTTAAATGTTCCTTCAGTGATATTACCATTTGCCAAGTAACCTCCTAACCCCTATCTGTGTAAGATTGGTACCAGGCTTATAGATCTGTTCAACCTTTACTTCATGTATTACTGAAGGTATTTCAGTTTTGTCACTCTGCTACATGATTTTGAGAATCAAAACTCGTGGCACAGTTTCCAATAATATAAAAGATATTTCATTTGGTTATAGAAGTCAACAGCACCCAAAAATGTGTTTTTTTGCTTCTATTCCCTCTAGTGATTTAATTTTTTTCTAAAAAGTACAACTACTTAGGAAAAACGATTTTCCATTACAAAGTAATGTGATGGTACTGGCAACTCAACAGTGTGCTACAGATATAAAAATTACCACCATTAACAACCATGATTAGTATTAATGTTTGGCAGCGATGTAGAAATATTCAGTTTATTACTAATACACTAGCAATATGTGATTGTAACACCCTGTTAAAATAGGATCATTATACTTCACAGTAACATATGCTTCAGTTTATTTTGCTGAACCTAAATCTTTCCTGCCATGTATCAATCCATAGGCACCAACACACATCACGGATACTTGGTATCATAAGTATCAAGGTAACAACAATTGAGTCGTTAACATATTAATAAGTATACATTATTCTCAACACTTATGATGTCAAATAAAGTCACACATGATTAAACTGATTTTTATTATCAGCAACTGTAGATTTCACTCTTCGCACTGCTACTGATTACAAATCATGGTCTGGAAGGTCATAAAACTATGGTTATTCATGCATGATTTCTGGCTTCTGCCACAGAGCAAATAAGATCTTCGCTCAGCTGGGAAATTACATGGCACTGATTGGTAGTTGGTTACTATGTTTTCGCACAGCCTTGACCTTCAAAAATGGGACTGACAGGCTGTCCCGAAACATTGGTAATCAGCTACCAATCAACACCCTGTAACATCCCAGAAAAGCAAAGATCTACAGCAATTCATTCTGTATTCATAACACATCAGGGCCATATGATTGTTAGTCATCCACAGATTAGTAACACTCAAAAAACTTCCCTGCAAGAAGTGGAGATGCAGTTCATTCTTTAATTCATGAAAAAGACAATTCGTTTCACCAAACAGCTATTTTCTTTAAGCTGCATGGCTCAGACAAAGCAGCCAAAAAGATGGCAATACTTGTTAGGGAAGCACAGGAACTTTGTGCCAAGAATTATTAGTTTACTTCTGTATTTTGCTGGCTGAAGTGGCTGCAAAAGTGAAAAAAATATGTACAGAAACACTCTTATCACCAAACAGGTTTTCTGTTCACCCCTAATGACTGAAATGTGAAGTCCTCCAGGCAGGCAAATTCTCACTGTGATACAGTAACTCATTTACAGATGAGCCAAATTCATCTGTCCTTTGAACTCTCCCAAAAAAAAAAAAAAACAGAAGCTATGGGAAACATCAAACACTATTCACCACGCGCACTACTGGAAGGATGTTCCAAAATTTTATCCACTAACTTGTTAATGTCTTAAAACATAATGGCCCTCACTTTCATCATGTCCTATAAATGTCATTTTATAGCATAAAAATGATTCCTCACTGTTAAGTATTCAGGATGGCTTTCATTATCTATGGCAGACAGAAGGCAATACCTTCACTGGCACTATGATTGCAAGTTGAACAGCACTGCCATTCACAGGTTATTCTCAATATGTTCTGAGTTAAACCACAACACTACAGTCTGATGAGTTACTTTGTGGTAAGGAGTGTCAAAGCATACAGGTTTACTGTGATTTTGCAGACCAAATTTTGTCACATCCTTTGTAAGGTTTTGAAATTATGCACAGGAGAGCTCCACTTCGTGTGTGTCAGTATGTTGCCTGGGAATTTTTCTGAGGTCTGTACCCCAGGATTTGTGGTCTTTTTTTGCTGATCCCGGGTTGCTAAGTTTCAGGTTCATTTCCTGTTCCCCATTCACTACTGAGGACAGTGAAAGAAGCATCACCAGTGTGCCATGCTCACTGTATAAAAAACAGGCACATAACATAACACACAATCTCATTATGCCCATAACTAATAAAATATAAATTATGCAAATAATTTCAACATATTTTGCAACACAAAATGTGTCTTATAATAGTTGCTTGACAACTAACTAATGAACTTACTCTAATCTGTGAATAATTACTTGTACCATGTCTGCAAACCACATGCTGCAGTAATCACAATACTTTTCAAGCTGATGGTAGACACCCATGAACTGAAAAAGTAATGTGAATACAGTACCACAGCAAGATGCTTTAATACAGAATTGTGAACAGCTTTGCTGTACTATGTACTTTTTTTTAAATACTAATGTACCCTAATGGCTTGAAGCAATTCCTAAGTTTGTACTGTAAGTTATGGGATGGACAGCCCTGTACTAAATAATGTTAATTAAATTACTAATATGCAATGACTGTTCTTCTAATAAACATAGATATATTATGTACTTATCATAACTGAAAAAATGTAGATAAAATGATACACACAATGAAAAAGGTATGTACAAGTCATGTGTATGGAACAGAAGAAACAATTGATGAGGTCAGAAAATATTATGGTGCTTGTTAATGTTACTGGGGTATCATATATATTCAGGTATCCTTAGCAGTTCATTTATTGGAGTATTCAGAGCATCTTGGTCAATTTCAGCTACACACAGACATGAACCCAGCCAATCAGGAAAACGCCTTACACAGTTAGAGGCATAGTGATATTCGATGCACATAAATATTGCTGGCTTTGCAAGTTTAATTTCTACAGTCCTAATTGCATATACAATACTTGTATAAATAAAAGTTACAACTTATCAGTTACAAAAAGGTGTATTAGAGTAGACGTGAAAACTGTTTTCCTGCAACCTGTTTCCAAATCAGTTTGCGGCTAGGAAGTGAATCTACCTCACTTATCATTGTATCTACATTTCATACTTCCTATGTGTGAACAATAAAATCCCACTATCTCTTCATTTCTTGAACCTTAAGGCTTTTAACAACTCCACCCTGAATCTGCTCTTTGAAACACTTTGAGCAGTAATAGTCAGATTCTGCACTTCCAAAAAACTTGCAGTTGTTAGTCCGACAAGGCTGCGCACCTGTGATTGGGAGTAGGATTCCACCAGAAACACGAGAGTTTGAACTGTTGCTACTATCACCACCAACTCGTTCTACATTTGGCAAATCATTACTAGACTGTGGACTCAGTGTTGCAACAGACACATTGCGAGCTGAAGTAGATGTCCCCAGTGAACCACTTGCTGTTGTGGATCGAGGAAGTGGTCTTTGGCTACCTGAGTCTATCAAGTTTTGGCTTTGATGCTGCAAAACAATACAGTGGTAGTGATTAATAAAGGTGAATCCTGAATCAATCCCAAAATACAGGATTAAGTGTTAACTAATTTTGCGTGCGTGCGTGTGTGTGTGTGTGTGTGTGTGTGTGTACATCCATGTTTCATTACCAGAATGCAGGGCAAAATCCTAATACAAAGATTGGTAATAAATCCCTAAAACCCTTAAAAGTGTGGCAAATACTATTAGGAGGAAAAGAAATATGGGCATGACTGTTACCACATGCCATCTGTGCTTATAAAATAAAGAAGGGTTAAAAAAGACATGACAGTATTTTTTTATCATTTTATAATTTGGGGTGGTTAACATATTTTCAGTTTACTGCACATGACTTGGAATAATTTTTCAAGGCCAGGTTACAGTATAAGACTACAGCATCCTAAAAATGTATACAAAAGTTATGGGAATCAACATTAGAACTGAAAGTGGAACACACAACACAACCCAAAAATTATACATTATGGTACTGGTTACAAGTTAGAAAATGAAAGCAGAATATAACTATTATGGCATGGTCACTTCTCTATCACTGTTGTTTAAACCACTTTTATAGCCTATCATTATTTAGCAATTTAAGCTCAAGATTTACACAGAAACACGTCCGCATCTTCACAAAGAGGAGTTGTTAAAACTTTTCTATCTAAATGAAAATTTAAATCGCTTTGCAGTTTTGCAAAATCATCCAATATCAAATACCAGGAAAATCAGTTCAATTGCTCTCAAGCTGTTATATACAAACAGACAAATAAACAGACAAAAAAAGTATTTTTAATAGGTGTTCCACAGCAATGGGAATGCACCTAAAAGCTTGACTTTGTATGAGCAGTTAATTTATGGCATGATGTACTTCTACCTCCACAATTGAAGCAGCACTGGCAAACAGATTATAAAATGAAATTTACGAACAACAAAGAGTGGGTACCTTGTCAAAATTCTGTAATCAATATTTCTTAAGTTTTAACAGGTTCACCACTCCAGAAAAATTTACATCTTAACAAGCACATCATCCAATCAGCTAAAATAATGTTTAGTGATGGATTTAACTTCTGCAAGGTTGTGAATTTGGGTATTAGGACATAAAGTAAAAAAGAAAAGGAACAATTACTAACCAACACAAGGTCATTGTCAACCATAAATAGATTCTACTTCCCCGTCAATATTAGTAGTGCTTATAGCATTCTGAGACTTCAGCATAAGGACCATGTTTTACACAGCACAATACTTGGGTCCATTTCTTTCTCAAAAGCTAGCAACACTGCAAGATTCATAACTGATGACAGGAATTCACAAACAGATATGATAACTTAAAGAGTAAGTTCCATCTAGCACAGAATAAAAGAGAGCTGTAATTATGGCAGCAGACAACAAACCAATAATGCTGAAAAATCAATGAGCTCAGTGAGGTGAGTATGTTGTTATAAATATTAGATCAATTCACCAAGACACTGGGATAAATATATACCCCAGATTTACTACCAAGTGTATTACTTTAGAAGCAACATTATGAAACATGCCTGCTCTACATGACACACAACTGAAATTTCCTTTCCTGGTGCACAAAAAGCAAACTCTGAATTCATAAATTTTGCATGTGTACATTCCTTGTAGAAAGTGTACTCCACATTGCTGGAAATGGCAAAACAGAAAAGGAACTAAACCACATAAAAAATTAGCACACACAATACTTAAAACAAAAACTGACTTATGGGTGTAAACCCAGTACAACATGTGTCGTAATTTATTTAGCCTCACTTTATCTACTGCACAGTTTACAATATCAACAGGGAGGTTGGTTGTGAATATTCAAGAAGGCTTTGGAAAGAAGCTACCATGGTGCATTTTATGGCACTATACTGATTTTGGACTGCGGAAAACTAAAAAAAAAAAAAAACTTGGTCACAACCATACAAGCCAGGCCAAGAATTGAACCCAGAACTCCCCACACACACACAGAAACACAATAACCACACACACTATGTTTGGTAAGCTACTACAGTCTTTTCTTACTTACCATTTCAGCTACCACAACAAAATCTATTACAGGTCTGATGGTATTGTATCTTTACAGGAAAAAGAAGAGATCAAGATTCAACTAATGCAGGCTGGTAAAGAAGTAATCAAGCAGCCTGAATTGTGAATAAAGAGAGCCTTACCACTGAAACATGGCTAAATTCCTGTTGGCTTCCAGCTCTGCCTAGTGGCACTGGTCTCTCAGATGTCCTACTCCCAGCTGAAGAAGAAGAATCCCAAGACCTTGCTAAATTATAGCTATGAATCCTTTGTGGTGCACTGCTCCCACTGCCTGACTGATCTTGCCATGTCAATGTAGCATTGTCTTGCCTTAATGTAGGTGCAATGGTACTACTACCATCCTGAATGGCTGGTGTAAGATTATAACCACAACTGTACCTGCCAGAGAACACTGTCATGTTATGTCTGTTTGCTATATTATGACCTATGTTTGGATTTCCACTGGTAACGGCAAAATCCTGCCAATTTAGGTTTGATTCAAGTCGACTTAAATTAGACTTCTGAAAGTTCACCCCTGGATCTTGCTTTGTCATGGCTGGGCTAAGCTCATGTATGTATGCCCCCGGTCTCACACCAAATTCCTGCTCTGTATTCCTAGCATTTTCATATCTTCCCCCACTCTTTGCAGTTTGCTCTTGTCCTGCTGCATTGTACAAACTCCGATTATCTGCCAAGATGGGTGGACATAACATGTCATTATAAAAAGTTGATTTTGACAGGTATAGAGTTTGGTCTATGTTATTTCCAACACGGGTAGAAGGAAGCCTACTGATTGTATTATGGGAATTGATGTCAGATTCGGTGTAGAAGCGAGACTTGCCAATGCCATACCGTGGTGCATACGAGTCCATGTTATTGTTGGCACGAGGTAAAGATGGTGAATTGATGGTGGTCAGTTCTTGATCACGCTGACGTTCGAAGCATGCTTTACACATGTAACTAGTAACAGCTGTACCAAACTGATCACAGCCGGGATTGATGCACTGTGACAGACCTTCAACACATGCCAGATCCTTCAATTTCTGTTCCTCCTTTTGTTTACGTTCTTCAGCCTGCTTCAGCTTTAGATCTTTGTCATGCTGGAATCTTTCACGTGCAGACTGCAAGTAATTACGCACCATCTCTTCCTGATATTCATGCCGTTTTTCAGTATGTAGTACAGCACATAAAATGTAATCTTGTGATCTTGAAACAAGATTTGAATTAAGTTTAGTAGTCTGCCTAACAGGACTTGATGGTATGTAACTTCCTACACCATTGCTCTTCTTCTGTGAATTATTTCTTGTTATTTTGGTGATGTTTCCTAAATTCTTTTTCAGCTTCTTGCTCATTGACTTCCCAATGCTACCAAACTGTTTCGCAACCTAGAACAGCATATCACAATTATTTCCACTAAATACTAGATTACAAAAGGAACTACACTGCTGAAAAAGACTAAATATAGTAAAGTTGAAGGTTGGGGGGGGGGGGATGTTGCTTATTCCATCACTGGAAGACAGGACAAACTCCTAACACAAAAAGAGTTAATAAATCTTTTGAAGATGTGGCAATGTTCAAGTTCTTAGGAATTAACAAGTTAAAAGGGCTCCAAAACAATAAATTATACATAAAACAAATATCCTCAGAACATAACTTTTTCTAGAAAGATCCAACAACCTCTTCACGGGTGACGGTTTCTCGACTCAGTTTATGTTGATCCTTACTACCATTCTAATGCAAGCACAGACTTCTAAGCAAATAATGTGGAATAAAGGACTTCATTTGACCATCAGAGAAAATGGTGTAAAGTGCAGCAAATATGATCATGTACATGCGTACCTTGCCTTAAACCATACAGTACCATCTCTATCAACAGCACAGATGCGAAAAAGGGCATCACATTATTATCAGACTTTTTACATTTTAATCTGAATCAAACATTTTGAATGTGAACTGTTCAGAAATAAAATACTTATGCATCCTACCACACAATGCATACTCAAGTGCATGCAGCTATCTAAAATGGTGTTTACACATACGGAAATCCTGGTTACCATATTTTAGTGATATACTTACTGATTGGAGTTGTTTTGCTGCCTTGCTTCGGTTTGTACCAAACATGTTAGAATCAGATGAACTGAGAGTGACATCATCAGTTGTGTCAGTTTCCAGTACTTCAGAGAATTTCTTATAAACTTCATCTTCATCATTTAACAGATTGTTGCTGCTTTCTGAGTCTACTTCAGATGGAAATTCACCATTTTCTTCAGACCTGGGTGTGTGAGGAATCGATACATTTACAATATCCAGGTAGCGACGTAAGAGGTCCATTTTATCTCGGTTTGTAAGTGCCAGTTTGGAAGCAAGCTGTGGACTGTTTTCATCCCTTCCCCATACAAACTGTTCACCAGGATCTACACTAAACTGCATTGGAAGTAGCTCATGGTCTGAGTCTGTCACAGGAATCACAGCTAGAAAGTAAAAGAACAATTTCATACTACAAAACATCCATATGCATAATTCTTAAGTGTTTGTGGCTACCGTAATATATTACATCAGTAAAACAAAACACAATTTTTATTTTGTGAATAGAGGCCATGAAATTACCATCATGTTTCACTGCCACAGCCTGATAACTACATTACTGTCATATTTCCACAGCCTGGCAACTATACTATTGTCATAGTTTGTGAATAACAATCAACTGCTGGAGGAAACAAGAATGGAAAAATCCCTGTTTAATGCATTATTCAGCATTCTCAATGCCATTTTTCTTTATTATGTGACTGAAGTCTCCAGGCTCATTGACTTCCAGTCTCCATCCAGCTTGACAATTGTGATGTGGCCCATTGTTGACATAAAGATAAATCTAGGGCTTAACGTGCATGCCAAACAGTGAGAACCTGGTATTCATAAGAAAAAGGATATCTGAGATGTCAAAAAATGATAAACCTCTCATTCCACTCATTCTGCTGTGTAGATTTCAGGCTACAATCAAGGTTTGTTTTCCCTCAGTATGAAGATCACTGTGCAACAGAAAGCATATATTGGAACTTTCTTTCAAGTCATGTATCACACATGCAGAACTTTAAATTGAAATAGAATTATTTTTTACAAGATGCTACATTATTTTTATCATATATGTTCAAACCCTTTTCATGGCAAATAGCCAAATAATTTGATTTGGCAGCATAGACTGCCACATCAAATTATTTGGCCCCGAAGATTTCCTGTTCTCACCTTATAACCCTTCTCTTCAGACATAAATTAAAAACATTACCTACTCCAAGGCTCAACAAATCTCAGACACCAGGTCACTATGGCACCTAGAAATTTCACAGCAGTGCCTCACACTTTCCAGAGTAATTATTTCTGTTTATGTCTGGTCTTGGTTCTTTGAAAATCCTAGTACAACAATGACTACCCCATACAACTGTTCACCTTTCCATAAATTACACAAATAACACTACGAATTCCGTCTGACACAGCCCTTGTTTATTATTATAGTCTCAAAACACTACATGTTTCGATCAAGCCAATCACCACCAGGTGTTTATTTTATATAAAAACTTAAAAAACTCAAGGTAAAAATGTAAATTTTTTGGAAATGCCACAAAGGATGTAAAATATGAATTACAAGTCGACTGTAGTTTATATTTTACAGCCTCTGTGACATCTTGCAAAAATTTACATTTTTAACTTCAGTTTTTGTATAAAATAAACACCTGACGATACTCGGCTTCATCGAAACATGCAGTGTTTACGATAATACTAATAAAAAACAAGGGTTGTGTCAGATGGAATATGCAGTGTTACTTATGTAATTTTCTATACACAACTGGATGGATAGCATCAAATTTCCCACCTTTGACTGATAACACTAAAATCTAAGGTCATTTCATTTGTATGTATTATGATGAACAGTTGATAAATATTTCACTTACAATATCAGCTGGAATGAAGTTTGACTTCTAAATGATTATAAGGGGCAGACCAATCACCTCATTCATAGACAATAACACAGAAAATTGTCGCAATTCTAGTCCAAAGAAGAGATTACCCTGCTCCAGTACGTTCCACAAAATTCCCAAAGCAGATGCAACCAGGGGTTGAAAGTGGAAACCTCCTCAACAAGAATGTGGTATGTTACTCTGCAGCCACCATGTCTTATGTTAAACTCTTCCAAATGCTACACTTATTCCAGTTGTTTCATCATCATGACACTTCTTTATCCCAATCATTGGCTTTCAGGATGTATTTGTGAAAATCACAACTTAAAATATCTGCCTACCTGGAGGTTGAGGCATTCTGTCTACAAAGGTCTCTTTCTCCATGACTACAAGAGCAGAGAAGTGGGCCGCATCATATGTAAGAACAAGTGGCGAACGATGGCAGTCAGCAGGAGGGCACTCCAGTGGCAAGTATATGCCTCCAAATGGGATTGGTGCCATATCTTCACCATTCACATCCTACAAGCAGATACATCATTCTTCACTTCATGTCAAATTCAGCAGTGTTCTGTACCTGATATATATGGTTTGAGAATTTAAATAAAAGTAACTTCAACGTACTTTGTTTGAACTAAAGATATATCAATGGGCGCGCGCGCGCCCACACACACACAACATGTTGCCAGCAAATCAGATTTTCTTTTACATATGGCCAAGAATTTGCTGCAAAGAGCATGAGGGACATACCATACTTTGTTGAATAAAAGATGACAATTTTTTCCTAATTTCTCACATAAAAAATCAGAGGTTGCCTTGTAACTGTGCACAAAATTAAACACAATATGCATAGCTGTTTCCCAGAAAACTGCAGACTTTCAAAGGGGGTTGCTTTATATTCCAGCAAATATGGTAACGAGGTGACAGAAGAGACTGCAGTAAGCCTCTGGATTTGAAAAATGTGTAAAAACAGATGCCAGCTGACAACACTGTCCTGCAAATCATTCACGCAGACTTTTGTCTAAAACATCTCCGAGGTTACATCAAACTTTCAGCAGGAAATCTTATAAAAGAAAAGTTCTATCTATTCAAAAACATCTCCCACTTGGCAGTCCTGGCAACCATCGTTTCAGTATTTCACCATGTAATAACAACTTCCACAAAATCAGTAAGACGTGTATCTGTAAACAATGCAGTCATACACCATCCTATGAGGAACATACATGCAAACACATTTACTATAAGTAATCATGGCTGAAATAAACAAATCATTTGTTATTTTTTGATAATTTCTCATAAATACTGCTCATTTGTAAAAATTTATTTCCTGTTATCGTGGCAGTTAACACACCTGGCCACAGACAGCTGTTTTCTTTGTACCTCAACAGTTATTCAAGAAGCACTCCACATCACACTCTGAAGCAGTTACACACAGAGTGTCACATAAACATGAATGCACAAGATATCTCAATTTCAGTTATAGAGGTCAACAAAAATTCACAGCTGGATAAGTGATCTACAGTGACATGAACTGCACAGAAAACTCCAAGAACTTGGTCTTAAACTCTGTGCATGTAACAACATTTATAATGTGAGAAAACATACTGTAGTGCTGTTCAAAGCACCGAAGGAATAATACAGGATCAGTGGAACTGAACACTTGTACAGTAAAACTCATGTAAGACATGCCCGGTTAAGATGGTTTCCCACCTCAGAAGTCGGGATAAAAAAGTACCCAAATTCTCCCATTAGATTAACATCACATGTTGCCCTTTTAATATATCCCCACATAAGAAAATTTCCTGCCTAAGAAGTGACAAATTTGGCAACGAAACAATTTTTTTACCCATTTAATACATTTTCTATTTCAAAATCTTAAAGAATTTCCCCAAGTTTCCACACATTCTGTTTCCAAAACACAGCGTTCAAGGGGCGTGGTCCATTCATATAGGTTAATCTCCAAGGTCATTTCCACCAAGTTTCACACAGCAAAATGATGCAACCTCACGGCCAATGCAGGGGTGTTGTATTTCTTCTGCAATGCGGAGACTGTAGTCATTCACTCCCCATTACTCAGTCTCTGTCACGACAACCGAAAAATTGTACTGGGCAACCAGAAGACAATCCTAGCTGTTCCATGATCTGCATGAGCCTGCATTTGGGAACACTGGCGTGTGGCAGCTCAATTGCTGCTTAAACTGCCCAGGACTAAGAGGAAACTAAGCTAACCAATAACATTTGAAGAAGTTCAGGCGTGCTAGCTGAAGCCACATGGTGTTCCATCTTGCTGGGTGGACAGCAGTTTGACGCGAGATGAGTGGGTGGTTGATGGCGACAACTTGTTTAAATGTAATTTATTGGCAGTAATATACATGCGTCGCGGTGTAGTGTCATTGTGAAACATCTGTGGTGACTGTGTGCAGACAAGTTACATCAGCAATTCCAGAAAATAAATTCAAGACGCTGTGGAGTTAGCGAAAGTGACTGGAACTACTGACCACCCCTTATGGTCTACCTAATAGCAAACATATGGAATCTGAATATGTATGCTAATCTGTTCTTGAAAAAAGAGCAAGACAACCCACGCTTGACAAATATTTCAAGGAAAAGTAAACATCTGGAACGAAATGTGAACTTGCGAATGAAAAGTCAGTGACAGTATAGTTAAAGGTGTAAATAAAACTGTGAACAAAAGGTTACAGACAAAATGGTTAAATGGTCAGATACAAGTGGCAATGTGTTAAGACAGCTGCAAGCTGTACAAATTCAGCATACATATGTAGTAAGTTCACAAAAAAAATTAAAAAATGGAACTTTTCAGCACTACCCTTTTAAGAAATTTCCCACTTAAGAAGTCAGATTTTCTTGGATTTTTCAAAAACGTCTTAACAGGGTTTTACTGTATTTTTAAAAGTTGCAAGATCATAAACTTACACTGGTCTAAGTATTGTTTCTGCAACACTGGTGTCACTAGTGTCAGCTTGACAAATTTAATGTCAGTGTAACAGTCACCATCCAAGAGAAAGAAATCTGTTTTTGCCAACAAAGCTACTTTTTACATAAATGGTCAGAGAAACCTTTACAATTCCAGAATTTGAGAACTATGGAATTTCTGTGTTGTAGAGGAGACTGCAAGACATTGCCACAGTGAACATGCAGTGCAGTCTAGTGCATGATCCCATCACTGGACCTTTCTGTTTCTCTGAGAAAAAAACTGGAGGACACACTATTCTAGACAGCCATATCGCCATACCCAAATGTACACACATACAAAAACAAAGCCATATATACATTCTCCATTAGTGTACCTCAAAAGAAGAGAAGTTTATGTTAACATGTTTACCTTAAGCATGAGGTCTGCGATGACAATGATCGGTCGTCTCAGTACATGAGCCAGTGCCAATACATGAACCTCCTCCAGACTCTCGTACGTTGCACTTTCTGACATATCATCCCTAAAGGAAACATATTAAGAGACACTTCTGTTGATTTAAGTTGCCTCAAGGAACTTACTTTCACTGCCAAGTGTGAATCATACACATTTCTTTCATGTGGTCTGTTTTATTTGCATAAATGTATTTTAATTTTTTCAAATGTATCTATAAGTACATAAAGATGAAACTAAACACATATTCACATGTAATAAGTAACATAAATAAGTTTATAAATTTACGTATCTGGGAACCACAACAAAATCATGGGGTGGCAGTTTACAAGTGACTTGGCGACACGCTGACACCTGACCGATTGTGGTTTGATTTCTGGCAGAGGCAGGAGACTTATCACTTCTCCCAAGTGTCCAGATTGGCTCTACAACCCATGCAACCTCCTCTTCAAAGGAAACTGGGTGCTATTTCTCTAGAGGCAAAGCAACTGGGATGCAAAGGTGGCCACTCACCCTATCTAATAGCAAGGTTAAGAAATGGAAATACACCTATGCTCCACCATGTCTTCACAGCATGAACATGGCAGACTTTACACTTTACTTTTAACCTTCTTACTGATCACTTTCAAAACTGGTATCATCCTTTCACCTTTCTGTAACTGTGATGGAAAACTCCAGTTCACAAACAAAGGAACATAAGGTAACATCTGATACAATACATATATTTATCACAATCAAAAGAGCCAGGATAGTGTAGTCATTACAGTGACTAGCTACAGGCTGGAGGGTATGGGGTTCAAAATCTGGTAGGAGGCAGGAGATTTTTTGCTTCTCCAGAACACTGAGTCCAGCTCTGGGGCCCACCTAGCCTCCTTTCAGTAAGTACCAGGGTTCCTACCTGGAGGTAAGGTGGCCAGTGCATAAACATGACCACTCACCTAAATCCAAAGCTGAGGTTAAGAAAGAGTAGAGCTACACCTCTACTCCTCCTCTGTGCCTTCATGGCATGGACAGAGACAGTTTACCATTTTTTTTTACTCTTACGCCAATCAAAAACATTTATGTTGAAATTCTGCACATTGTTCCAAATATCCTTGTCCAATATACATTTTAACATTTTATTTGGCCTGTACCAGGTGTAAAATGTTACTTCTATAAATCTACTGTAAAACCTTTTGTTGAGCCCACCTTTGTTGACATTATTAAATATCTCCCACATGTTGTACTTTAAGACAAACATGTAGGAGTAAACTGGAAGTACAGTGGCAATAAGGTGACATACTAAGGTTACACATCCTACAATGGTTAATACTTTATTTCAATTATTTTAAGTTTAAAGTGTTTGGAAACAAAGTGTTAAGCAACATATTTAGACCTAAAAAGTGCAAGCAAATGGACACTTCAGGCATTAGATACTGTAGGTATGTCTGTCACTTCATACTGTCACAGCATGGAAACACAAACAGCTCCGATGACCTTGGTATGTAGCTAGAATAGGAAATTTATACACAATTCTGTTAGGAGAACTTGGAAATGTTCACTCAGAAGACTTACACATTTCTGTCAAAAATCATGCTGCGCCTTCGGCCACCCTCTCGCTTCCTTGGCTCTGTAGATGCCATGTTAACAATGCTTTCCCACTCTTTCCTCCATTCCTCTTCTGAATACACAAACCCTGCCTCAGAATTCAGTCTCGTTTGCTGCCATCTCCACCGTCTCCACAATGATTCCCGACATTCGCTGCCAGTCATAAATCCATGGAGAGCTCTACGCAATGTCAGCAAGCGGTCATGGAAACCCCACATGCCTAATTCACAAGAAAGATTACTTTCAATTAATCAATTGGTATGTTATTTTATACAAAGTGTGTTAAATAAACACATAACAGGGATATCATGCTCAAGTATCCATCCAACCATGCGTCCATGTATCTTACCTCTAAAATCAAGTGACATTAAAAAAAAACTGACATACAGATCTATGCTAAGAGATATTTTGAAAATTTAACTTCGGTTTGTATTGCTTAAATACAAACTCCACTGTAAATGCAGCTCCCATTATCAATGATCTAAAAAATAGCTTCTTGTACAAAATCATGTACATGACACACCGTATATGTCTTGATGTATGTGAAAGTTTCAGTATAGAACTCATCTAAAGTATTAAAAACAAAATTAAATAAAATGTGGTGGTGGCGGTGGTAGAACATTACATTATGGACAGAATGCATAGTTTTGCAACAGTATTTTTATGCTTAAAACAGAACAGAAATACTAACATTCATTTGTTTATCATTCTGTTCCTGCTGAATACCCACTGACAGGAACTATGAGCAAGGACTGTTTCAGATGACGAAATGAGGATAAATTTTAGATTGTTCCAGATGGAACTGTAACCACAGCTGCCCAGTCTATCAACAACTGCTGATGTAGTTATTCCATTTAAAATCTAGGTGAGTGATAAATATGTATGAATGTGCAAATACCTAATGATGCTGCATGAAGCAAACAATTTCCATCACCAGTAGTTGCTAGCGGCCAGAGTCGCTGACATGCACCAGAGTCTGCCCACCAATTAAGACGACCAGACTGTTCGAGTGATATCAAACTTGACATCTCAATTAGATCCTTCTCCAGGAAACCTCGAAAATCCTCTGACAAAATTGATAGAGAATCAAAATTTAAACAAGAATTACAGGACACCTACAAACAGAGACGCTGGTCTTAAAGTTTCAAAACTCTTCTATGAAGGTTTAGGGACAAACTTGACAAATACTGTCTACCCCATTACATAACAGACAGTGAACTGAATCCTGTCGACATCATTAATTAGTGTGACAGTATGTACATCATAAAATATCTAAAAAAAATATGAGTGCATAGGTATCTCTTTAAATGATGTTTTACATCCTTTCAAGTTTTATTTAGATCTGAAACTTAATATTTATACAAAGGATCAAAAGACTAGTAGCTTCTACAATAAAAAATACTGGGAATGTCACATGAATTTTAATCCTCACACAGTTTTGCCCACATTTTACATTTCTTTGAAGGCAAATATAAAAACAGAAAAGAACAAAACTGTTTGTTTTCACCAGTTTCTTTCAACGAACCTTCGAAAACTGCTAAATTTCTGATGTTATTATGAGAATGTTTAACCCTGTTAGTGCTGGGTTGGCCACTGGTACTCTTGCACATTATGCTGCTGGTGATCTACTGGCCACCATTTTAAGTGTGTTAAGCTTCCAGTTCATCCATAAGATTTCAGAACTAATCACACCACTGAATAGTGTGATTTTTACTCACCACAAATTGTGATATTTCTATATTTTGACTAATCATTGATGTTCAGCATCACCTACCCACACAGCCTGGCACTAAGAGGGTTAAAGATGTGTATCAGAGTACTTTTTCTGGAACATGTAAGTCAAAAACAAATAGAAAGAATGAAAATTATTACTTGTAACACTCTGTTCTGAAGCAGCCTCTTCTTCTCACTTAACATCGCAAAAAAACCTAGACAAAGACAGACGGGCGGAGGCTACAACAAGATTCACTATACTACAGTCATGAGATGAATTATAGGTTGCTATATGAACAGAGCAAGCAGTTTTCAGTACAATTCTACAATGACATATCTGTTAAATTGATCATTTGGCACAGATGCCTCAGAATTTACCAACCACAATTTAAGTGCCCTATGGGGTATGTGACAGTCATATATACAATTTATAGTAAAAAATCTAACACAGGGCCATCACAGGTTTATTCTCATTCAGGACTTACATTAACTGTGTGCTCAACACCTAAATGCAGATTAGATGCAAAGAAGTTTCATAAATATACTGAATATAATAAACTAACAAATATCATATCACATTTCATACTGACAGGAATGCATGCAAATCTTTTCTCTTACAATGTCACCTTCAAGCATATTTATGTGACTACTTCTGATGTATGGATGACATACCTTCAATGATTTGACTGTAACTGACAATTAACATGGCAACCATACACATTTACTTGAAATTGAGAAGGCCAATTTAAAAATGAACACTACCTAAAAAAAACCTACTTACCCCTCTATATGCTTACATCAGAATATTTTTTCCAAACATCCTGGAGAAATTGTTTATATCACAAATTTCAAAACTGTGCTACATCAAATCCAACATCTCTTGATACCTACCAGGATATATTGTCAGATCTGGAAGTGTGAATGTGTAGACAGGAGTTTCTATAAAAAACTGATTCACACTGCATACTGCATTTTCTTTGAAGTCCAGGGCAATATCAGAACGTGCTCTCGACACCAAATTCACATTGTCTGTAGCTCGGGATATGCCTCTCGTTAACTTCTTGACTGCAACAATTGTTACATGAACTACATTTCAATTTATGTAGCACATGTAAAAATGTTTGGTTTGAATGAAAGATCATCACTGGTTGGAGAATGAGCCTCAGCCTCTGATGCACAAATTCTGCATACACATGAAAGTCATTTCCCATTACACAATCAGTGACCAGAAAAATGGACCAATTTCATGTTTAATGATGAAAAATCTAATATTCATCTACGTGACTTCATGATTTTGTTTCCGGAATCAAGTGATTCTTCTAACAGCATCTCAACTGATGCCCGTAATAAAGACACAGCATGTCTTACTTAAAATTTGGTAAAGAAAAGGCAAAGTTGTCTCCACGCTTAATTAATAAAGTGCCACACCACAAAGATGAAGAGGGATGGCAGAAGTTTACTTCCATATGTTATCAACCTTGGCACTAGACAGGTAAATGATCAGCTCCATGCCTTGGTCACTTTACTGCCAGTGAAGTAAGATTCGGCATCCACTGGATAGGCGGTTGGGTGAGTTCCAAAGCTATTTTAAATGTAATGCTGAAGACAAAAGCCTCTATTCCTGTTGGGAATCCATAGCCTAGTCACTATAGTAGCTGAGCTGTATTGTTTTAATGAGTGTTATGCTACAAAGCACTGCTCCTCAACACCTGTAACAGCATGAGGTACCTAGACTCCTAAAACCTCTCGCAGTCTGTCCACAAGTGTATACAATTCTGCTGCTGTGTTGCTATCTCTTGACATGGTCTTTCACCATCCTAATTTGTGTCCTGGTCAAGGTAAAGGTAGAAATCCATACTTTCTGAAGGTAGCACCCAGTTGGGATGATTTCCACTGGCTACATTACAGGATGATAGTGAAGACAATTACAGTAGCAGGTGGAGTGGTTCTGCAGGTTAATGGAATATCAATCACAGTGGTTCACTGGTGCTCCTCACACAGAAAAAAATTCTGATTTCATTGGGATGAGAAAGAGGAAAGGCATGCAGAAAAATCCACACTGGGTCTGGCTGATCTTGAACCTCAAGAGTTTCTGCATAGATCCTTATTGACAAACCATCAAGTCTCCTCTTTATCTTTGAAAAACAATTCAGAATAGTTCATTCATTAACAAAAGCACTGGCATCAAAAATACCAGTGTGGTGTGCAAATCTTTCTGGATGCTTAGAATAAAAGGTTTACAGAACTGACTTTCCAATTTTTAATATTTTGCAACAGAAAAATTATACCACTTTCAACTGCCAGTGTTTTGTTCCTATTTGTGTACACTGTGTAATTACAAACTCAAACTACAGTCAACCTTGGTTATAACGGATCCCAAGGGGAGCCCAAAAACTACCCGCTATAACCGAAGTCTGTTATATCCGATGTTCAGTTAAATTACTTTTTAACATAACATTTTAATTTATACCAATTAAGTTAAACTTGTTTTCAGTTTTATTGCATATGGACATGAACAGCTACACTTTGCACACACAAAAACACCCATTACTACATTTGTGAACCCTTGATGTAACATACGGAAGCACCACACACCAAGATGCCTGAATGCTCCCCTCCTTAACGCACCTGCTGTATTGTACGACATACTCAAAATTTTTAAACCCCCACATGGCGCAACAGCCCCTCGTGGGCCAGGGTCCCCTCAGTACCGTGGCTTCATGATCACACTCAGACGCACCACACTCTTGTAGGACTACTCTCGACGAGTGATCAGCCCAACGCAAAGACCCCTATGTAACAACACACAACACTCATAAGAGACAGACATCCATGCCACTTGTGGGATTCAAACTCACAATCCCAGCAAGCGAACGGTGGCAGACTCACGCCTTACACCGCGCAGCCACTAGGATCAGCCAAAATTTTTAAATACTGTACGTATTTGCGTGGCGCATTTGGTTGAGGCACTGCGCTACAAACTAGAAGGCCTCGGGTTCGATTCCCAATGGTGTCATTGGAATTTTTCATTGACATAATCCTTCCGGCCGCACTGTGGCCCAGGGGTTTACTCAGCCTCTAACAGAAACAGTACCAGGAATATTTCCTGGGGGCAAAGGTGGCAGGTGCATAGGGCTGACAAGCTTACCACCTTCATGCGCCGATTTTCTTCCAATCTGGGAGTCTCTACCTCCTGGAGCCCTCTGGGCCTGTCCAGGTCTGTAATGGGATAGCTTTACCTTTTTACATATTCGCATCTGGTTGGTTGGCCCATACTGACACATATCACCTCTTTGCCGAAAAAAGAATTCTGTGTATGTACAGTAAGTAAAAGTCTTACAAAATCGCTATCTAAAGGGATACATGTAAATGCGCAGAAGTCTAGCCATAATCGATTTATGACAGGGCACTCTGCCCCAAGTGCCATTAAGATGCTCACATATGACAATTACAGTACTTTCTCCCTGCTGCATGAATAACAGAAACTATCAGGTAGAGACTGCCGCCGCTTATCCATTATAACTGCTAATGGTTTGATCTTGTCCTTAGCAAAGCCAAACAAACTGCAAAATTTACAAGTCTCCATGGCATCTCCAGGTACAAAATGCTATCAAATTACATTTGCAGACTTCATGTCACTCTGACAAGTGAGCATCCTGCGCTTGAACACACTGTAACCTTTATGAAATTGCCATTATTTTGCCAAAAACGGTATAGCAGAGGAAAATCAACTGTTGGGGAATGTCGGAGAAATCCGATGTGACCGAAGATCCGATATATAAGAGACCGGTTTAACCGAGGTAGTTACGATGATAAAGCACTGGGAAACGATCAGGGAATGGAAAAATGATCCATTATAACCAAAGTCCGTTATAACCGAGGCTGGTATAACCTAGGTTGACTGTATATGTTTTACTGTGTCCCTTTATTCATTTGTGTTTCATCAGATCTTAATATTTCTCTTTTAATAGTTGAGAAACACGACTGTGAAAGGTAACTGAAAAATCAAAATTCATTTACTATCGGCTATGTCAACAGCATCTGATTTCTGAAGCATTGGTCTGGAGAAAGACTGACGGGTATTGTTTAAGTTCCCATTTTCTTCGGTTACAGGAGCAGACCAGCGACTGTTGCGAAGTCTGGGTCCACTGCCTCCACCACCGCCACTTCCACCACCACCACCACATGACTCTCCAGACAGATACAGGTAGGCCTGTAGAGCCAAATTCAAGTCCCACCCCTTTGCTGAAATAAATCAAGAACAATAAATATATTACTGCTTTTTTCACTTTTCAATTTGCCTGTTACTAAATTTTAATGTTTGAAGTTTAAAGTAACTCTAACAATCAGTGAGCAGATCAGCTTGACAGTAAAATAGGTGTCTTATTTGCAGAGTACTCACAGGAGAGAATTTCAGTGCCGATGCTCATGAAAAAATGATAGTAAAGCTCAAAATGATAGTAAAACTCAAAATTATGGCTGGCCATGAGGATGTACAGGTTAACATGGAACCCACGTCACATTAGAAAAAAGATACACCTCACAAGCACAAAGTTTTTATTTTTTAAATTTCATACACTGCAGACAATCTGCAACATATACAGATGAGGCAAGTTTTACTCTTGTCACTTTGTCTCTGGCGGAATGAGCCCACAGCATCTGCTGGACAGAAGACTAGCCAGATACGAGCACTTGTGTGGGCATTAGTACTGCATCCCTATACTTAATTACGCATCAGTCCTTGAAGATGTATGGGGTAATGGTGTTATACCACTACACATTCTTAATGTCAGCACTGCATGGCAGTGGGTGGTCAGCTTCATGCTCCAGCTCTTTTAACCGCAAGGGAACAGCCTACGGAACCCACTGGATACAGGAACAGGTGGGCCTTAGAGCCATTTTATATGCAGTGACAAGGATACAAATTTCTAACCATGAGAATATCAGACTATGGTAACCTAGCTCACAGCCAGTCACTATACTGAAGAAGAATTCCTAATCCTCCAGAGAATGAACCCTAGTCATCCAGACACTACACCTAATTTCAATACTTATCTATCCTGCTATTTGCGCCTATCTCCAGAAACAAATTTCCACATGTATCATACTTGTACCTTGCAAATAACTGTAAGCAACAGTTTTGTCTGCTCCAGTCTCGGCTACAAACTCTGCCACAAGGTTTGACTCCATTCCCCATCTGGAACAAAACAGAATATCAAATAAAACATGAAAGTGAAGTTGCCAAACAAGTCAATGCTGTGTCAACAACAAACTAACCTTATGGAAAAGCAACTTCAGGCACACAGTAAAAGAAATAATTCTACACATTTTCATACTGGAATGTAAAACTCCTAAATCTGACACAAAGAGGAGTGGACAATAATGATGACACTTAAAAGGTACTGATGCAAAACCTGAAGGGGAACAATAAATGACACTATGAACAACCTTCTCCTCACCAGACTACAGCTTTTTCTAAGATGAACATTCTCATTTTGTTTCATATTTGTTCCAGAGAAGTATACTAAAAAAAAACCTAATTTGTGAGATTTGAGTTTCTCATGCCCAAGGTACTATCCCCAAATTCACCTGCAGGGAGTATGGAAAACCACAATAAGCCTCAACCCCAGCATAGCCCATGTCCTGGCCATAACTCAAACCAGGCATCTTCTGAACATAAGTCCAGAGCATTACAGGTACGCCAAACACACTGCCATATACATGTGTAACACGTACTGAAAATCATGCTATAAACTTCAAAACATACCCTACTAACATCTCTTATTCACTAATTTTTAAAGTACTTAGTACGATTCTGATGTACAGACCCTGTTGTAAAGACCTAATGCTCAATGAAAAATGCATTCATAATCACACTAAGATTTTAAAATCAATGGCAACTATATGTACCACCAGCAGTAACGTTAAGAAACTCTGCATTTTGCACACACCTTTTATTTTATATCTTCCATATGATTCTTATGATAAACACTGATCTTTTCTCTCAAGCAGCGATCCACAGACTTTCCAAAAATCTAGCAGGTAACTCAAAATCCTAGGTACTTGATAGGTAACAAGGAGCATGAGCCAAGCTGAGGGCACCAAATATTACGCATCACCTATAAAACTCAGTCACCAAGGGGACCTTGATACCTGGTGGCCTGGACCTGTGCACCCCTGCCCTAAACAGCATTAATCAAATTGTTTTTCTAATGGTGGTATGTGCTCTCTGTGAGGTACAAACTGAAGCTTAATACATAATTTACATGGCCAAACGTCCTCAGTATGTTAAACAGCATACTCTACATGAATTACCCTCGCATTTATACTGTATTCAAAGTTACATAATTATGTTTTACAGCACTCAAGTAAACTAAATAAACTAAGCCATTATGCCATTGAAAAAAGCAGCACCATCTTTGAAAGAGAATTAAAATGAATAACATGGTACAGTACACAGTACCTTTAAGCAGTGCCTTTGATACCTACAGTTTACTGGTACAAGACCAAATCAGTGATGTCTGAGTAGTAGTAAGAATGAAGGACAAAAGTGAGTCAGTGACTAAGCTATAAGGAAGTTCGTTCCTTCCATAACAGTGCTGCATCAACTCAATGTGTAGTTAAGGTCATAAAAGATTTTCCTTCCATAACAGTGCTGCATCAACTCAATGTGTAGTTAAGGTCATAAAAAATTAAGCACCTATTTTTGGCTTCAAGTGAACATCACAGTCAGCACTGTAAGACCTAACAAACACTATGCTGGAACTCTGCCAAATGTTATGTTTAGGCATGGCATTGAAGAACAGAACTTTCAAGGGACTCAAGCTGTACTTGTGCAAACACTGTTAAATAACTGAGATACAATGCTATTACAATTACTAACACCTAATTTATTCTTTAACAATTCTTAGTATCCTTTGTTCATTTAACGTAACTCTTTTGATTAACCACATTATGTAACACTGAACTGTAGAGTGAATGTGGTTGAATGTTGAGAAAGACGCAGAATGAAGTGGTAGTGGCCCACTTCTAGGTAGTACTCTACAATTTAACTGGAAGAACCAAAGAAAACTGAAAACTTCTGGGCCAATATTTGAACTTGGTACCTCACACAAAAGTAAGCAGGAAAGCCAATCACTCGATGGCAATGTTCAGGATATTCTCGTAACAAATTCCACTCCCAGCTGTTATGAAGGTGTTCAAGTAATTTCAATTAATAAATATTTGGTGAAACAATAATTATTCACAAGTAAGTCAGGCTAATTAGTATTAATTAAAACTGTAGGATGCTTTTGTCTTTGTTTCAGCAGTAAAAGCATTAATAATGCAACGATTATACTACTTTAATCGTGACATCTTGCAATGTAACTGGTCAGGTGTAAAAGGGAACATGTCTAGTAGCTGAACCATGGCATGCCCCATTTTCCAAGTAACTGACGACAAATACACTGTGTGATTGGTGAGGAGCATCACTTCTAGACATATTTGATTCAATTCAATTCTCATTTGTTAACATGCCAGTTCAACAGTGCAATGGCCAATTATAAAACAAGTGCATAAGAAATATGACACAAATTACATAAACATACACCAAAACAACACAACATATCAAAAGAAAAGTTACATCTATAATTGATTCAGTACCTAGATTCAGCACCTAGATTCAATGTTTAAACAGTACTGCTCCAACAACTAGAAAAAAACTGTAACATAAATGGTACAAGATATCGATGACGAGGTTCAATCCATTCTGAGTGCATGACTCACAAAACTGCTCACCAATTAACACCCGGCTGTCATGATGTGTAGCCCCTCCTAAACATAATTTTAAAATTACATTTCCTTTACTTTACACTTTACACTTTACCTGGACTAAATATCTTCCTAAGTTTCTTACTCATGCTTTATTGGAACAATTACTGATATTCTTACATTGTACTTTCCCATTCACACTGAACCATCTTTTACAATAACTTGCATTCACTGTCTTCTGGTTGCAGGGCAATTCAAATACGTGTTTAACATGTTCCGTACATAAGGATACAGCATCACTTCCTTTATCCACTCCTCTTAACTACCTAAATCCCACTTTCAACCAAGCTATTGCATTCCTTCTCATTCTATTGCAACAATCAACATATTCTTCCCCATCCCAACTGTGTTCTGTATGTTGGTACTATACTAATAAATTCTTTCCATCATATTCCAGTGGCACAAAAAATTCTCCAAAAATTTAGGAGCCACCTCAAAATTTTAGGTGCCAAAAAGTGATATGAAGCATGTTCCACACTTAAGACCCAGAAATGCTGGGTGCCAATGAACAAAATTCAGCTGCCCATGTAACCTGGCACTCAGGATTTATGACCCCCTCCCCCACAATCATATTCATTCTACATCATAACGAGTATCATTCTATATACACAGGTATGTGTCAAGTTGTTCTTGTGCTTAATTAACTGCCACACCATGAAGGTGTACAGGGCAGTGCGAGTACAGCTCAATGCATTCACACTGGGCCGCTGCCCCACCTACTCTGCTACTACACCATGAATCGTTTCCAGCTGTGGCACAAACTACTTGTTCACTGTGTGTGATTATGAACACTCAATCAACTTTACCATTTTATTTCAACAAACTTAACTAAACTAAGCAGCAATACTTACAGTATGGTACATAACAATTGATATATGATTGTAACATGAACACTTGAAAATAATACAACTTCCACATTGAAAAGAGGCTCCACACTACACATACATGTACACTTGGGGGTACTGGTGCAATACACAAAATCCCAAATAAATCCCAGCACCACCATGGGCTGCACAACCCCCCACTACCTTGATGTTGGCCGAGACATGATTTTGAAGTAGTAGGACTAAAACTGAATTTAGACGTTGATTGCATGGATGCAGGTCATAGAGTGAGGAAGAAAGGACTGAGCTCAAGTAGGAAAACTCGGGAAAACATGCCATGCCAGAAGGAGAGGACGAACCAAGAAATGGAACTGGTAGGTCTAGTTCAGGGGCAGTTGCTAGGCTGACGTGGAAACTTCTCGAAACCAGAAACCTGCGCCACGATGCAGCACAACACATTCTTACCCTCAGCACTAGATGGAGGTAAGTGATCACCTTCGCACCCCATTGCTTTATGCCCACAGAAGAAGTTCCCAGTAACTGATGAATAGTTTGGTCACTTCTCTTGGCCCACCAGAAATTACACCACTATTTCCCAGTCATACAGTCCACAGCCAAGTTAGTACAGTGAATGTGCTATCCCAGCTACAGACGCAAATACAGACCACTTTTTATTGGTTCATTAAGTTCATATATATGGTGTTATGTCCATGTTGTGAGGACTGCAAATGATCATAAACTGAAAATGATTTAAAGGCTATGCCATGGTGCATGTGGTTTATCATCAGCCTCTTAATGTCAAGGTCCAAGTACAATCCAAGGCCTGTCCATGTGGGATTTGTGGTAGACAAAGTGGCAATGGGACAGGCTTCTCTCAAACTACTTCTGTTTTTGTCTGTCAGCCTCATTTAACAATATTTGATATTCATATTTCATTCATCTACCACTGACATTATATAATCTTGGAAAATGACAGCATTATTAAATGAAGCACAGAATCAAAATATGGATAAAAAATATTCGAAACAAAATTACATCGGATGTAACTTAGACTTAGCTGCGGAATCAATGTCAGAATTTTGTTTGTGAAGTTTTCCAGTACATTACTTGGTCAAACATTTGACTCCTAGTAGGTGAGAAAATCTGCTGTTCGGTCACAACCAGCTCTGATATCCATCCAGATTCTATCAAACAGGTGCCAGAAATTTCCTTCCTTGGGCGTGAAGAGACTCCAGCATGAAGCTGACCAATCACCTCCATATGTTACTCAGACCTACAAGCAGAAAGTCTGGTGCTTCCCTTTTCTCGTGCAGGGAACTTGACATTTAAATGCAATGCCATCATGGCTGGCAACAGACTCATCCGGCACAGAAGAAAATACCAGTGTGTTAGACAGCACACAATCAGTACACGCACAGGCAGGTCAGTCATCATGCACACCACGAAGATGTGTGGAGGAGTGGCAGTGTAGAACTATGCATTTTTTACCTCGGCCCTGGATGGAGGATGCAGGTTTGTTGCCAGTTTTATGACCTGGCCGCTTTACCCCTGGAGAAAGAACTCCAGTGCCCACTGAAAAGAAGGCTGGGAGGCCCCCAGAACTAGTACGGACATCTGGGCACAGAGAGATGGGGGGGGGGGGGGAGGGGGGGGGGGCGGGAAGGAGGGAGGGAGGGACAAATGGAGAGAAATTTCTTCCTCTTGCAAGATTCTTTGGTCATCAAGCCTGTAC
Organism: Coptotermes formosanus; assembly: GCA_013340265.1. NCBI lineage: Eukaryota > Metazoa > Arthropoda > Insecta > Blattodea > Rhinotermitidae > Coptotermes > Coptotermes formosanus. The sequence continues at coordinate 36,385 of BLKM01000729.1, read as the reverse complement.
CCTAGTCACTAGACAAATTTTTTTTGTAAAGGCTGGTGTTAGGTATGTCAGCAAACATAGCTGTTGACAGGTTGGCACTCGATACAAAACAAAGTTTTGAACACAAATTATAGCACATATATTTATAATCTCTTACCACATGGGATTTCATGACTTTTACTCCAGTGGTTCACAGTTAACAGTAACAGATTTGGAACACACTGCATATCACCATACTATTTCCCATTTTATGCTAAAAGAGATTACACAAAACATGTACATTTTCATGACATTTAGTGACATACAAATGATGGTAGCAACACAGAGGACACAAGTTAGTTATGCTTCTTTGGCTTCTACACTATTCTGACCTCACTGCACTACAAACAGACAACTTGAGTTGTACTAGCAAACAATTATCACATTGGTCTGAAAAATACAAATTTGGTGACATGTTACCTTACGTGTCAAGTTATGGTTCAGTAGGGTCTAGTCAGCAATAAACACAAATTCTGCAACAAGTTTGGAGCAAATGACGTGGAGGTATGTTAAAGAGGTTCTACGGCAAGAAATTTTCCTCTGCTCCAGAGAACTTACATTTGTCATATCTACTTTGCATGATGTTAAGTATTTTTGTAAGTGGGCATTTCTGCATTTACAAAGGGGTTCATGCAATGTATCCACTACTGTCACAAACATACTGTAAATACTCTTTAAGACAGCTTCGGCAGTCATTCTATAAAACCACCATACACACATGTAAGAAATGAATGAGGAAATTCTTAATCATAACAAAAAGAAGCAAGTATTACCACAGACTGCAAAACTGCATCCTCAACCTCATTCTTTACTTTACTCCTAAAAATATGTTACACCGCTTATGTTAACTGTAGTTATATACTCTTAATAACCCAAGATGCAATATCAAGGCATATGCACACAACCACACCGTAACACACATGCTGATAGGTATGTAAACACCTCCAACAAATGCATCCCTTAAAACACATATCCCATACCACGGTTTCATGCGAAAGACATAGCCCAAAAAGCAGAGTACTGCCAACACATGCCAATAACATTTCAATTTTGGTTAGTCTGAATTTTACATGACATAAACAAGGCGTCAACGATGGTTGCTAAGATAAACCTTTCTGTGTCATCTCTGTTGAAAATAATTACACTCACGATGGCATCGCTGTACTTGTATGTGCACTGACAATAGGCATAAGGCCATAAGGTGTGTGCCCCATTTAACCCTACGCATGGAAAACGGTTCTATTAACCCCAATACTTAAGTGCGTAGGAGAAAATGTGTACAGTTGTTAGTTTTTATAAATCGAAATAAATGATTCCTACCCACTTGCATCACCTCTGACTGGCAGACTGGTTATCTTACTGGTCCTAAACACACACAAAATGCAACGCCTACTTACGTGAGCTGCTGTGTCGTTTATTAAAGAGTCTTGGCGTGTTTTGGACACCTACACATAACACATTAGAGCGCATATAATATTAAATCACAGCCTATTTGATAAGATGTATTAAACATTCGAATTACAGTGTTTCACATGACCCTGCCCTGAACAGCTTTAAGTTGTACGTTACTACGAAGTAAATAATCGACACACTACAGAGCACAGATTAATAACTGTAACAGATTGAATATTCTGTGGAAACGTACACCTGCACCACTCCGCGCGGCACCTTCGTGCGTTACAGTAGCCGGCAAGGCTCACTGGCTGTGAGTAAACCATGCTCTTGGTGGTAAGGTTAGGAACTATGTAGCATGACCTCGCTGCTTTGCCTTACCCTGTTCTTCACCCCCACACCACTCAACGACGCTCACACAAAAAAGTGAACTTCGAAATTATTACAAACCAACTAAATACACTTATTAGGAAATATTATTTTACATTATATTTTCTCCGACAAATATCTGCTCACATCAAAATATAATGTAAAATAATGAGGTATATTTATTGCTAAATATGTGTATAGAATTGTTTTGTATTAGTGATATCATGAACGGAAAATTCAGAATATTAAGATTCAAAATTATAGTCTTCCGAGTTATGCGACCGTGTAGTCTGACTGGCAGTTACCGAGGTTTCGGTCAGGACATGCCCTCAAAACCGAAAGGACGATGTTATAGATTACAACAAAAGCAAACAACGTCTCGCTTTTGTAATGAACGTACCCGCTTGCGACCTCTCAGGAAACGGCATGCTCTGAAAGGGATTCAACTGCCGGGACAGTAGGTCTGCCTTGAAACAAACTGTAACATCTCCCAGTTTACCATTCATAGTTACCCAAACGAATGTTTTTGACACTACATTCCCTCAGACGATGCTACAAACGCATAAAATAATCGAATAACTAAACTATAGCCAAAGAAGCTGCATTTAAACGTCTCCCTAGCTGTTTGTGTGTAATGGTGGCCAGGAAGTTACGATGACTGATCACCAACTACCAAGTCTGGGAGTCGAGATTACCACTGTTGACGTTTCCGATACTTCCGTTGTGCAGATACACCGTCAACTGCAGAGGCAGACGTAACGCAGAGTCCAGTGAGTTAAGTAATGCTAAGTTAGAAGGAATTTTGAAGGAAGCAATGGTGAAGAATTAAAAGGAACAGCTCCGGTGGCAAGTCATGCTTGTGCTTAGCGACAGGGATGGATGACTACAGTTTTAACAGTTGTCATCAGGAACAATCACAATGGCAGCAACAGAACTTGCTTCCTTACTGGTCCTCTGTAACTTGTATATTCTTTGTCCAGGTACCCAGTAAGAACATTTGCTGTCTGGTTCATTGCCAGCTCTGTTCTTCCTCTTATAGACAACAATGGCAACACACGTCCTTTCTTTTTCTTCCCTTACTTGGATTTGGACAACCAAAGCATGCGTCATTTTGTCAGTGATAAAAGTCTAAACCTGCAGATCACGTTCAGAATATTACGTAACGTGTAAAACAAATAAGCAAGATGGTATAAAATTCAACTTCTCTAAGCGCACCCGAGCTTAAGCAGCCAAATAGGCTATGTACAAGTATTTATGAGGTTTCAACACGAGAATATCCAGAAAGAAATTACATTCTGTCTGGATTCTCGTAGGACGTAGATTATCTCACTGAACTTTATGTGGTTGTTATCAGTAAGGTGTAGTTGGGGTGGGGGTGGGGGTGGGGTTGGGAGTGGGAGGCGGGGGCGGGGGCTGGGGCGGGGGCTGAGGCGGGGGCTGGGGCGGGGGCAGTGATATGGCCGCCCCAGGCAGCAAGTCTAAGGTGCAGCAAGGTGGACATCAAAATAAATACTTTAAAAGAAATAAAAATTTATTTTCTGCTTTCAACAAGCTTCAAAATATTGAGAAAAAGCAACAGTAAATTCAATAAACGATTTTGATTTTTTTAAGCTCATAATTTCTGTTGGGGGCGGCTGTAGTGATTACTCGCCCCGGGCACCAAAATGCTAGGTACGCCAGTGGTCCTCAGTCTTTCCAAGGTTCCACGGTATTTACCACGTGGTACTAGTAACTCAAATTAGGCCAATTACAATCGTCCTGGATTCAGGACCGTGCTTAGGGAATTCATCCACGGAGGATGAATAATAAAAATTAAATTTCATTCATGTATATTTCCATTGTTTCCCTTATAATTAAATTTAGACACAAAAAGAGCCTTCTCATGTCAGCCATATCCAGAGGGAACTGGAATGGACAGACTGAAATTTTATTACAAACATTTATAGGACACGGTACGAAGTAACAAGGAAAGTAAGTTTACAGAGAGGATAAGAACGTCAGTGGATACATAACAAATTTGAAAATGAAGATATTTATTTAACAAGACCCAAAGGGATATTTCATGGTTGGAAATAGTTATTAGAAATGTCGTTCTTGTAATTAGATACTACGGCTGTGTACTGCACAAAACCAGGTGTCAGCGGAACCAGTCTCCTGCACGATTTCACTATTATTATTATTATTATTATTATTATTATTATTATTATACCCAAAAGATATTTTGGGTCCATAAATTTGGCCTTTCGAAGCAACAAAGAGAAACTTGTAGCGCGCAGCTAAGCATCTCGTGTATACACCTGACGATCTTCCGCCTTCTTTAACATGACAGACACGCACTGGTACTTCTGCTTCTCTTACTTGTGAGAGGGTATCATCCTTTTTGAATTTAGAACGTGGCTCTTTCCACTTGCCTGAAGAACAAAGGCCAGTTGTGTACCACGGGCTATAAAACAATATCTGCTGTACTTTCCACTCGAGATATCGCCATAACACAATTTTTCCGCTGTGATCATAGGGCTGTCTGTAGTTTTCCTCTTGAGGCACGGTATTCGTTCCAGTTCCATGCCAACAGAGACACCAGGTCTATATTTTTTCCACTGATATGGGTCGTGTTGCTATAAAAAAAGCAAGCGAAGTGGGTCACTCACTCCCACAAAGGTAGAATGATTTCTGATACCCTAATATGTGTTAACAAGCACAAATAATGCCTAACTGAATAGAACAGGGACCTTGGGAAGCTGTCTCTCGCTTGGTCAGCGAATTCCCCGTCCCGCACAAAACCCGCAGGTACGTGATCGTGATCACTCGTGCCCGGTACTGGATCTTATCAGCCAGACGCAGCCAGCCGACATCCTCTCACCCTGTTTCTTTCTGACAGGTTTTTAATATCACCAGCTACGTTTAGGTCCCCCAAGTAGTCTCTGATATTCAGGTTTCCGACTCAAATGTTGTACGAATTTGTCATATATTCCTTACGTGCTACATACATCGCCCATCCCATTCTACTTGATTTGCCTGACGTTAAGAGTATTTGGTGACAAGCAGGGCTGCACAAATCCCGGGCGCCATATCGCCCGGGAGGGCATATTTTATACCGTTGTGCCTAATACATGTATTTGTGGTTTCGTAGCGCGCCAGTTACTTCATGCCATCCTTCTGGCGCCAAGAATTTTTAAAGCGACTCCTAGATTCTTGGAAAATTTGTGTACCTCTGGTGAAAAGTACAGATTATGAATCCCATCCTGATGCAGTTTCCTTCAGCATCATTTTACTTCCTACCTTTTGTATGTCCGCTGCGGTGTATTCCAGTTTAGTCCCTTGCACACTCTACATTACGTGTGTTTGGTTCCCGTTACAAAACACGAGCCCTAATTCATGACATTCACTTCGTGCTTCATGCCTTTTGCTTTCTCAGTGTGCGGCCCGTTCTAGAAACAGCATGAATGGGCACTACACGTAAACGGGCACGACAGGGAAAATTTTTCAAGGTCAGGCTTCATGTTTTGGCAAACAACTTACACCAATCTGTGTTGTCTGCGCACTTCTACCTTCTCACGCAAGCGGTCCGATAGTGACAGGTGGGTGACGGAGTGACGGTCACTGCACAGAGACATAAAGACGAGCCACGTAGCAAAATTACAGCACGTAAACTAGATGTTGCATCAATCAAGGGTAAATATCATTGTCAGCGGCATGTGTCATCAACCTGCAGACGGTCAAGATCAGGCTGGCGCTGTCACGTTCCGCCATTGACTCGCGCACAACGGGTGGTGAGTCACGTGCATTGCTGAATGGCAGGCAGTTATCCGCAGTACTGTCATGATGTCATTGAGCTATGACGTCAGCAGCTTCAGGCGGTCAGTTTGTAGGTCAGTAAGGCGCAACGTGGGTTAAACAGCCTACTGGAACGTTATTTTCTTTTCCGGTCTTCATGCGGCTTGTAGGTATGCTATCGACTTGAATTTTCTCATTTACTTATGTGTTGCTTCTATGTTTTCCTTCCGTAGTCGTGTATTGCTGTCTAAGGGTGTAACATCCTGAAAGTTCAATTTCTGGCACGTCTATTCTTATTTTGTGCTTGCCACTCCACGTTCCCCAACACTGGATGTGAACTTGTGCTTTCAGCCTTCCGCCGCGGTGTTAATGAGCGCAGATCTCAACTTGAAATTAGTTAAACTTTGGGTAAAATACGTGACCTTAAATATTTAAAGGGCGCACCTCTGCTACTAACAACATTTTAACGCAGCATGTAGTTACTAAAGCTCAAGTTGCCCCTGTGCCACTCACCCTTAAGCTCGCCAATAGTGTGTGCGAACACCCTGTAGCTACTAATGACGGGAATTCAATAAACAACAGGGATTTGAAATTTCCAACGAATGAATTCAAAGACATGACAATTGCTCTCATGAAGGTCAATAACATGTATATATGCTTGAACGTACTGCATTAGTCATAAAATATTCCATTCATAAGCGTTTATGACAGAGTTATGGGCAGAGTTAGGCTTCCGCCAAGCTATTCAAATGATGTTAACGTGTGCACTTTAAAGAGATTTGTCTGTTTTGTGTCGTTGTGAAACAAGATATCCTAGACAAATATAAGACCGTAATGTGTATAAATGTATGGGGGGGGGGGGGGTGACGGTGAGGATGAGGGGTGAATCAACACATACAGTCTGTTGGTAAGATGTAAATCATGACATGGCCTGTCACGCAGGCATACTTACCTGATTGGCCGCATTATACAAGGTACGAAAAGGGATCTACAATAGAAAGGGTACAAACAAGTTGGATGTTTTGTGCGAATGGATTCTATGGCTAACAAATAAGGCAGCAGAAAAGGAAGGGCTTACTTTAAAAATATATAATTGATTTGACGACAGAATATTTCTATTCTCTTTACATAATTTTCACTTACTTGGATTATTTGAGAAGCGGGAAAACTACGCGGCTTGTGGCAGAATTTTCTTTTTCCGATTTTGAATAAAACTGAATCTCCTGGACAGATATTAATAAATGTCTCCGATATTAAATTTTACCAAAATCCGTCTGGTAGGAGCAGAGTTGCGGACAGAGGGACAGACATGACAAAGCTAACAGGCGCTTTGCCTGCCTTTGCGGACGCGTCTAAAGAGTTCGACTTTTATTGACCGTTTCTTAGCAACGTAGTCTCACTCCCGGTGTACTCGTAACACATTTCTTGCGTACTTAGATTCAGAGACACTGTAAAATACATATTTGGTTCGAAGCAGTGAGCCCCGATTTTCAATTGTGAAAACATGTTGAAAACTGGCTTAGTAATAGTCCGAGAGTTTGCCTTGCCGTCGGACGGAAACTGCCGAAAGCCCCAGTCAGACTACACAGCAACCCAATATCAAAACTAACTTACGTATGTTTCTCTGTCACATAATTGTACGGTTCATTCACAAACCTCAGTTACTGTTTTATCAGATGTGATCAGTTTATTTGCGACATGCTTCCACGAACCTTAAACGCTATGACAGGACGTAATACTGCTACGTAGAATAACACGTCATAGAGAAAGGAACTGCATTCCTGGGGAATCCCAGTCATGGTGACTAATCAAACTGTCTCTTCGTACTCTTACACGGAACAGCTTGAAGATTCCTGCATGCGTCAAATAACAGAGCGGTAATAGGTTGTTGCAGCAGAAGCAGCAACCACAAGATGCTGTCTCCGGTAACTGACACATTGCTGCTGCTGTCCTGTAACTCCTATATGGAGCATAGGGCTTCTATGAAGTTCCGCCATCTAACTCTACGCCTCGACAGTTGCTTGACCCTCTTCCTTCCCGTTCCGATCCTATTCATCTCCTCATCTATCGTTCTGCTCCGTCTCATCGTTGGGCGCCTTCTCCTTCTGACCTCTTGAGGATTCCAGTCCAATGCTTCTCGTGTCAGGTCATCATTGGTTTCCGTAAAGTATGCCCGATCCATCCCCATTTCCTTTCTCTGGTCTGTATTTTTACTGGTTGTTTGGCTCTGTCCCATAATGCTTGATTGGATACTTTTATGGGCCATCTTATTCAAAGAATAGTACGCAGACATCTATTTATAAAGTATGTAATTTATTGACACTATTTCTGGTTATATTCCAGGTTTGGCATCCATATAATAAAACAGACTTGACTGAACTTAGTTTTGTATGACAACACGTTTGATCTCCAAATAGCGGCCAGCTCAGCAAATGTACGTACCTTTGGCCTTCTTAATTACGCTGTCTATATCTTCTTCAGTATCTCCGTTTTTAGTTACTTGACTACTCAGATAGCAAAGGAACTGACATATTGCCGGACAGTAAATTCTGTGAAAGTTTAAAGTTTTCCTCAATGACTATAAAACCAAGCAAATATTTGTGCTAGGTCTCATCTAGCCAATCCTCTCAAGGTTCTTGAACTGAAACCTGACATGTTGTTTATACGGCCTGCCCACTTTAACTTCTTTTAATTGCTCCAATAATGTAACATTGGCCAATCACATTGTCCGCGCGATTTACGTGCTGCGTTGTCTTCTACTGCTCGGATACTGGCATCGTGAATTCCAATTCCGCTCTTGTCATGTTCGCATGTCTGCGTCTTTTCTGTTTTTGTGTTGGCCTGTGTAAATGTGAACGCTGGAACGGACCCATCCCTCCTCCACGGAATCCCTCCAGCCTTCCGCATAACATTCAAAACCCCGCAAAATACGGGAGGGGGGGGGGGAGCTTAGTCCGCACTGGTCCGTAGCGTTACGGATATAGGCAATAATATGCCTACATCACTCACAGGTAACGTTGTACCTGTGATCTGCACTATCTAATCAAGACGTACAGTAGGCGCTGAAGTAAAGCTGTAAAAGTGTGGCAGATTTCACGACTAGATGTTTATGAGTCGTCGACTTCAGGGTTTGGCCACTTTACAGCCACGAAATGCACCGGAGGAGCCCATTAACAGGACAGCGTATATGTGGCCAGCAGCCGTGCTGAACACGGCAAGGGGCGTATAAACGTACAGCGCAATTTCTGGGTGTTCCTTTGGCTTAGTTGCTGCAACATCGTGTCACTTTCACCGCCGGCCTCTCACTGCTGAGGCTCAGGGCCGTCCATATGAGATTTTTGGTGAACAAAGTGAAATTGTTAGTTTTATCTCACAGCAATTCCATTTTCCTCTCAGAATTTTTCCACCAATGCTCTAAACTCGTGTTTCTTTCATCTACTATCGACGCTGTAAAATCTGGGCAACTGACAGCGTTGTTAAATAAAACATTATACTGAACGATGCTAAGCTAAACAAAAAGTTCTTCTAATGGTATTTTAGAATTATAATTCTGAGATTTCTTTATGTGGCCAATTTGTGCCGCACGAGCGGTCTGCCCGGCCACAGCCATTTTCTGACCGCCGTGTTCTTTCAACTCGATCTGAGTATAAAATGTTTCTCTCGAGCCGCCACTCAACAAAATTACTTCACATCATTGGCTGTTTCTCCCTCATATGTACAGTCTTGTGAAATAGACGTCGCTCCAGCCAGTTTCCATATTCATTGCAACGCCCGGGAATGCATCGTTGTCGTGACAGGACTGGAGGGTGAGGTGACAGTGGAGTGTGGATGACACGTCCGCAACTCTTCCGTTTCTCTCAGTTACCGCTGCAGCAGTGTGGCAGCTGGTCTGCTCGCGGCGGGAAGGCGTTGTAGTTCGGAAATCGTGTATCTGCGTGAGTGGGAGGGAAAGATATATTTCACACCTGGCACCTGCAACATGCGTTTCGGTTGTACACATTCACAGTGTCATAGGAAAAAGAACGTTGTAGTTTGTGAACTCTTTTATGTGTGTCAGTAAAGCAAAGGTGATCCGCGACAGTAAAAATAAATTGGGCAAACAGTGCATCCCTCAGCGTGTACTTTGCCGAGCACAGGAGTGCTTCTTTACAGACAAGTGATTGATTACCTAATGTTCGAGAATTATTTGAGCTGAAAGGTAAGTACTTTGTTCTCTGATATTCTGCATCATTACCGTCAGTAGCCCACTGTTAGTGATTTCTTAACATATACGTCTCATTATCGTCTTGTATTGGATTTCCCCCTGTCACCTCGCCACTCGCGGCTACTGTGACGCTGCCGTGAGCCCAGCATTACATTCATTGTTGTACTAGGCTGCTATTGCGATGGTGCAACTGTTGCCACTTTCTGCTGCTGACGTTCATGCTATTACACTACTACTATTAGTGTAGTAGTAGTAGTAATAGTAGTAGTACCACACCAACAGGACTGTGCGACTGACATGTTAGTACTTTGCGTTTGCTGTTTTTTCTTTTCATCATGACTTGCTGCTATCACAAATTATAAAACCTGGTATCATTGCTGCCAGTAATAGTGTCAACATTATCGCAAGCAGCATTATTATGCCCGATGCTTTATATGAACATGAAAACACTTTATAACATACCCGTGTATGTATGTGTACATAAAATAGAATAAATGCATGAAACAATAATTAATAAAGAATGCATTTAAATGGATGTGGAAGGAAGCGGTTGTGGCCAAATTTAACGTACCATCCTGAAAATTGCCCGGAGAGATCGGGGAAACCATGCAGTCAATGACGATAGTCGGTTCACCGGCTAAGATCAAAACTGTGCACCTCCTGGATGAAAGTCATAAGCATTAAGACTTCAACAGATTTATTCAACGTTACTTTAAAGTCATTAGTACATGCATTTACGTATGCACGCTCAAATTGTGTGCATATTGCCGTAAATGCCATGTTATAGTCCACACTTATAGTCAGAGGCATGTATGCTGCGTGTGCCGGCTGTGCCAAGTCACAACCTTATGTCTCAAAATTTGGTATTTTGTGCCACTCTTTTTAACTTTTTATTTTTTAGTAAAGTTTTGGCGTTAATTTAAAAAATTAGTTCAGTGCAGTTTCTTTCCTTTCTTTGGCGAATAAAATTCATATCTTTCATGGCCGAATATTCAATAAATATTACTCTTTAAAAAAATTAAAAACAAAATTCCCTGGGTGAGTTCCCTAATGAAATGTACTGCACACGCCAGCTATGCTGGTATAATTAATAGGAGCATTTCCAATGTCAAGGTTCGGAAATTCTGGGCAGAACATATCACCCCTGCCTGTTTTAAAAGTCCAGTTATTAAGGTTTTGCTAGCAGGAATCGTAGATTAATAATTGTTCCTAATATCATCTAGCGACTATTTCCACTACTACAGATTCCAGCGCCTTATTACGATCGCAAATTTTCCATTGTTTAAATACACTCCTACGTAAGTTCGCGGTTAATCTACTTAACCACAAAACGTTACACTCCTTAATGAGCACCGTAACATGAAGGCGTGTCTTGGTCGTAGGGTAATGTTACACTGATTCTCAGCCTCGGTTCTAGATGTAAATAAATCAGTTTCACGCTCCGATCAGCTTTGTACTAATCAAAAGAAACTATGGGACACGCCGTGTAAGGGAAGGGCTGGAACTCAATAAAAGTCATTTTGGTAGCCAGAGTAAAACCAGCATTCTCAGTGCTGATGGAAATATAACTGCTACCGTCCAGTCGGTTATTGAGCAACTTATTAAATATCCACGTTTTGTACGAAATATCTGTCCTCTCGATACTGGGTATTCAATTGTAGAGATTCAGGAATATCGCAGTTAGGTTGACTTAAAGTGGCTCCCAAATAGTATCATTCTAGGAAGAAGCAAGCCCCCAAGCCTACAGATTCTAAGGTACATGTTTCAACATATGGTACAAACAGAGTTAATTCCATGGAGGTTAGCCCCTGATGTGAACCTGAATCTGAGTTACGAAACAAACACAGGCAGGCAGACGCGTAGGTATGTACTATTTACATGCCGTTATCTCTGGCATAACAGAAATTACTATTGACACAGAAACTGATATTCGTGTTTAAAAATGAAGTAAAAGATAGTAACAACTCGAAAAACCTTTATCTACTTTGAAAATTCGTTGAAATCATTTATCAGATTACCAGAGAATTAACCTTTTAAAGCCTAGCGGTAACTTTACATATCACCAGGTTTAATATTAAAAAATTCTACGTGGTGCCAACATTGCGTTTATGTGTTTTGTACGGATCTCAGAACAAACAGCAACTTTTGCCTTATAAAAAATTAAGAGATTGGTTTTTATAACCGAAGTGGAGAGTGTTTACAGCGCGGTACGCACTGAGTCCTTACATAAAACAGATACGCTTCGTCTTTAAAGGGTTAAACAACGTAACTTCATAAAAGAAACCTTTATTTCGGCGAAAGCAAGTTTGTATTTCTTTCTCTGACCGAAGGTAGAGTGCACCTGAATGCGAAACGTCAAACGAAGCAGGAGAACAACAACTTAATGATTCCTAGTGATCTCCTGACAGGACTTCATGATATTAGGGCCCGAATACCCTGCATGTGTATTTTTGTTAGGAAACTGTGCAGAGACAACATATAAAATTTAAAAGAATACGCACTAGTGACCATAAAATACACCCAGGGAAGTCGGTTGCGATTATTTTGATTGCAACCAGCTGTTTCAGTATACAGCTTGCTACAATTATAGCACCGTAAGACACATACAAATGCAAAATAAATGGTTCTTTCCTCCATTAAGATGGCGCCGGGTTTGAAAGACCATCCAGCCCCCTAGACAGCTCTGTTGCCTGGGTTAAATGACTGGAGTTTGAAATTAACGAAGTATCTCCAGAGGCGCCAAATTTTGGGGGCTTTACCTATATGTCCTCTGTACTCATATCTGGAACGCCAATTAGGCACACGGGGCACCACTCTCATCACTAAAGAACGTGTGGCTGACATATCGTTTGTTCGGTGTCACTTTCGCTTTTCAATTGTATTTTTCCAGGCTGTTTTCCTTAGGTCTCCCTTGCGCTGAGTGTTTGCGGTCAATCAGAATTGATGGATCAGGGCGTGACCCGGTAGAAGCATGACGTCAGGATGTTTGTACGGGACAGGGATCAGAAACGTGACGTCTTCTTGAAACAAAGCATCATCCTTTCTTCTCAGGTTACTGCGAGAAGAGAAATAGCCATAACTAGCATCCCACTAGATTTGTTCCTTTAGAAACACGATACTGCATGTAGACTTCGTTTCCCCCCCACAGTAGACAAGTGTGCCAGGTTCAGCGAGGGGTAGGAAGAGAGGGAGCAGCACTTGGGTCATTGTGGCAGCAATGTTACTTCGTCGACCTTAGTGGAATGCTTGGCCTGCCATGACTCGGGCAGGTTAGTCGCCGGCCTTGCACCGCGGAGTCCTGGCTTCATTGCCAGGCTAGTCTGTGTGGGATTTCTGGTGGACGAAGTGGCAGGAGAATGGGTTTTTTTCTCCGAGTACATCCTTTTTACCCTGTCAGTATCATTCCACCAGGGCTCCATACTCATTCATTCACTTATTACCGACACAGTCTCAGCAGTTGACATCGTCGTTGGATAATGCACTGAATCTTAATGCAATGACATGTAGGCTTGAAAGGATCGTGCAGGTAAAGCGCCACTTGTTCAGATGGGGCGAGTTGAGAGTTTCGTACGTCAGTCCGGCTGCTTAACACGTGCCTCTAGTCCTCGGCACTCTTCGGATAGCAAGCTCGACTGACCGCAGAACTTTGTTCAACGCCTCTCCACAGGCAATCGAAGCCAGATCGCATTATTATTATTATTATTATTATTATTAGTAGTAGTAGTAGTAGTAGTAGTAGTAGTAGTAATACTACAACTATTGTCATGTCGTTCGTCTTCAGCATGTCTGTCAGCATTGCGCTCATTAACTAGGCCTAAAGAAGCTGTACACAAATTCCTTTTAGCCTAGTTTTCATATTTTACGCGAAAAGGAAGAGTATGATAACACTGTGTCCGTGAAAACCTGTTTGTTTTATATTAGTTTTTTAATTAAATGGTAAGTTTAATTAAATGGTAAGTAAGTTTAATTAAATGGTAAGTAAGTTTAATTAAATGGTAAGTAAGTTTAATTAAATGGTAAGTAAGTTTTCACGAAAATACGAGTAGAATAGTATAAAAATCTTAATTTTGACGGTTAGGTTACTTGTAAGCCTACGCTTCTTATCGCACAGACTTTGCCACCCACGATATTAATATATGGCGGAAGTGAAAATTTATCAGGCCGAAAAACTTTAACGCTAATTTTATGTTATATGTACCGTGTATTTTATTGAAATCATCCAACAAATGCACAAGATTATTGGTAAGTACAAGCAAGTATAAGTAAGCATAGAATAGGGGTTGAAAACTTATCTTATACTTACCAATAACCATGTGCGTATGTTGGTTGGTTGAGACTTACTTTAACGCTACTTAAAAGATAGTCCCCCATACTGAACTGCAGTGGGCCTTCGAAAAGTGGAGAAGGAACTTGTGAAGAAACTTCTGTGGAAAATGGAAAACTCCTACAGCTATAAAGTAAAAAAATATTTTTTGTTTAATGGCGGTAACTGACAAGTTACTCCCGCAAAACATAGAATTCAGCATGATGTCGCCGCCTTATCTTAGACACTTTATATTACACGTCACCTTTCGGCCATTCAAAGACTCTACAAGCGAACGTATTATTACAAGCATGGATCACTAAATTAAAGAATCTTCTGACAACAATTTAGGAAATTACCGCAGAGCCTAAATCTCACAGCGCATTCGCACTTGTATTGCCCTTAGATTTTTAATTGGTGATTATTTTCGAGAAAGACACTAACAATGCGAATATTTGAACTGCACCTTTCAACGTTTTACACAACACACACTCTAAATTTCCTCCGTATGTCAGCAACAGCTTTAAAATTGATCATAATCAATATCTCGCCAAAGGTGAGATATCGTGTTTCTTGCACTTATCTCGAAAACATCGAGTTTACAATCGACCATACTCGACTGTTATATTTATATCATCAACTTTTCCCTCGATCTAAACTTGTACCTCACAGAGAACACACTACGTCTCAATTATAAAGACCAATCATGGTGGGATATCATGAACGTACGTAGGTCTTAATGTAAAGTGTCTGTTATTTTTGTCCCAGTTTAGCCAAAATCAGAATGTGTCTACAAATTTTTGTAAAATTCCAAACAAGAAATTTTACGAAAATAAGTCCCGTAGGAGGCACGCTGTTCTGTGGGGACAAACAGATAGACAGACGGGCGGAAGGATATGGGTTTAATAGTTCCGTTGCACAACTGCTTTGCGAAGGCACGTGATAAACGGTGGCAACTATAAAATGGCTGTGTTCTGAGGCAAAAGGCCATGTGTTCCGGTGTTCTTTTTTCTGCCTTCGTGATGGGGCTGCAAGTTCCACATAAATGTCGTTAAATTTCTACCCCAGTACACGGCGTGGCATCCTACAACACATTACTCTTCATAGTCTTCGCCGTTAGAAGCTCAAATCCTGCACATTTTAAACCCTCTTTCTTCTTACATTTGCTATTCTGAACTGCTCATCTTCTTCGCCCTTCTTGGATCCAGCATTTTCCTGGACAGTTCACCAGACTAGGTGCCTCACTTTCCTGAAAACTTAAGCAAAACCGGCTTCCGAAACGTAGTGGTTCATTAAAAATTAGACGGTGGACAAAGTCCAAAAAAAATGATTATATCAGTGGATGTTCTTTGTTAATCACAGAAAGCTGCGGGAGAATCAGAAGGTGCCATAGCATATTTATGAGAAGCATTAGATTCATTTAATTTCACATCACTAGACCCTCTTTGCTGAGCAGAAGTCGATTGTTCCAGCACATAACTAGTTCATGAGAGCTTTGTCCAAAATCTGCATCCTCCTGCTCAATATAAATTGTAAAATAAATAAACCTAAAGAATTTGCGTTTCAGTGGATAGATTGCACTTTTCCTCTTATCTGGTAGGCCTACACCGCATAAAAATTGAATTTTAACTCGAACATGAGTTGGGTTATCGTTAGACAACAGAAGGAGCAGCACTACTGTCGACTCACGATATGGGGCAACCCATATGTGGACACAATAGAACATTCCGGATTAGGAACTCGCCATGCTGGATTTCAGCTGTAACCTATAGCTAGGACACGTTGTGAATTCGTATAAAAGGAGTACCAAATACATCCCTATAACAAGCACTTAAAATGTAAATAATGTTTCAGTTAGTCACTAACCTGACATATTGGGAACCGCAAGAACAATGGCTCCAAAACTCCGCCGACCACAAAAATGACAGAAGTTTTTAGAAATGACGATATTGTGTGTCTGCTGCAAGGTTAGGTAGCCCATACTGTTCGTCATTAGACGGCAGATGCATACAGGGAAGATACGACGGTATCCCATATTAGAACCGCTCTCATATAAGGCGACTTGATTATACGCTTTGGATCCTGTCGCCGGAAAGAGATAAGTAGGTCATAATATGCTGTGTCTGCAATCCGCACGTGCCAGTGTTCATATAATAATAATAATAGTTATATATGGTTGACGTCACTGCGGTGTCTAAATAAACAGAATACAGTAGGAAGACAGCTGTGCGACGGAAGTGTGTATCCTCATGACTGCACAGTTGTGTGCGTTTTAATCGTTGTGAAGTCATATGATGTGGCGAACAACTGGAACATATCAGCTGTTTATTTCGTACGTTAGTAAGCGTGAATTATCATGTTATGTGACGTCACTACTTTAATTGCGAAGCTTCTGGGGCGGTAAAAATCTGCAAGGAAATTACGAACCACAAATTCGAAACGAACACGTTTTGAAATATTTCAAGGTATTTTTTCTAGGATGAAATAAATGTAGCTTGCCAGAATTCAAATATTTGCGAAAAGCAGAGTGAAAGAAAAAATGTTGTTTATGGTGAATTTAGGAGTAAAGGTGAAGTTTCCCCTGTTCACGTCATGAAAGCGTGTGGGGGGAGGGGAGGTAGAAGTATAGCTGTACTCGTTAAAAAATCTCGGCACTGTGTGGAGGTGAGTGGTCAACTACACGCCCCAGCCGAGTTACCCCTGGCAAAGGACCCCGGCGTTCATTGACTCGGAGGCTGGGTAGGCCCCCAAGCCCTTCGGAACGTTTTGGAGAAGAGAAAAATCTCTAATCCCTGCCGGGATTCGAACACCGTACTGTACAGCCCGTAGCGTAGTTAGTATACCAACCACGCTAGAAGAAGTTGATAAAACAGGTCAAGAATTTTCATGCTACTTAAACAAAGGAATGACGTCTAAACGGAATTAGTCCATGTGGTTATATTCACAGATTCACTGAAAATGCTCTGCGATTCCGCGATGTCAAAATTTCGAACATGAAATACTTTGCCCGAACTGCCATTTTGCGATGCAGAACTTCCTGCGCCGTCGACTGTCGTCTGTTTTAGTGAGTGTTCTCTACGCGGAGAAGCGAAAAACTTAAAACGCTCAATACAAGGATCACATGCCCGCCTGTCCTTGCATATCCTAAGATTTGATCTACATGAAAACTTTCTCGCTTGGAAAAAATCTATGAAGAATTCACGGTCTGCACTTCCCCAAATAATTGGCCATAGAAGAGAGACGTCTTTCTTTGTGGCATACTCGCCCTGACTTTGACGGAGCACAATTCCTATACATCTATCACAAAAGCGATAATGTCAGATCCGGATGGAAAGATACCCGGTGACGCAGCTGGTTCCGTTTTCGTTACAGAGGACAAGGAAATGATGTGCCCACATACAGATGGAAATTCCAATTGAAGAAACGAGTGATAAGCAGGACCTGGTAACTGCAATAAGAGTTCTAAATGCAAAGATCTTTCTGTCTGCAAGACCAAGTGCAATAAGTGTAGCAAAGAAAACTACTATGTGTGCATCAAGCGACAATACTGCTACCGGCGCAGGCGCCAGGTCCAAGTTTCAGACGGAACACAGAGTACTGTTCACAAAGCAGGAGATGATCACTGCTAGGAATGCGACAAATGTGCAAGGGCAAGATTTCATGGCGAATGATGAGTTGCTACTACCAATCCTGAAAGCATTCGCACAGTGCACACGCTCACAATATGCTACTCGAAAGCTTTGATGTTTTCAGTCTGTGTAGTAGCAGTAGAGCAGTCTGTCGCTCTTACCAGCAGTCCTCCTGTAGTTAGCAGTCCCCTGCACTGCGCCAGTCACGCATATTCGCCCCCGCCCCCCACCAAGGGGGATCATCTCGTGATCTGTGAACTGTCTCGTAAGGTTTTTAATGATTTTACTCAGTCCTTACAGAGGATTTCAGGGATATTATCTCGAATTAAGTCATGACGGCTTTCTTTTGCATCCTTCCCAACTCATTACCAGCCTGCCTTTCTTCCGAAGAAGGAAAGAAAGGCTCACTGAAGAAATCACTAGGCTGTGTGTGTCTGTGCTTTCCCGTATTTCAGTTCTGATCCACATGACGGACATTAACAAAACTTCGTAAGACACTTGTTCCATTGAAGCATATCGCAACTCCATATTTGTACTTGCGTAGAATCAGTAATAACAACACTGCGGACGCACAAACTTATGAGGAAGGAGCGATATTAGCACCACTTGCTTTTAGCTTCTGAGATTATGTATGGTGCGAGAGTTTGGAAAAATATACAAGTTTTACTAAGATGATAATTTTGTGGAACGTAAAACAACATGGCGGCTGTGAGAAAATATTTCAGCTTTGATTTATTCGCAGTTGAAATTTGGTACAGATATAAACATTCTACACATTCTTACACTGATTTATTGTATCACGACGCACTGCGGTTATTATTACACATAAATGAATGAGTCACTAGTGAAGCAAGGCAGAGGGCACACACCTGCATAATTACCACGGGATTTTTTTATTAAAATACTTTGAGACGCACCTGATCTAAGTAATAGTTAGCTACAAATCCAAACCAACCACCACAATCCACAAGAAAAAGTCACGTAAGCAGCACATTATACCGTATGCGTCGCAAAGCACAAGTGTAGAAACGAAGAATAACAAAATAAATTAGAGACATGCAATGATCAAAGTTTTGTGTCGTTTGCAGGATTCACGTACAGAACATAACATGAACATTTCATTAGTAACTACATTTTGCAATTTTAACAGTAAATGGAAACAATATTGATGTTGATGGAATCTGAATCTCCAGTAACAAACAAAATGATAAGAACGGTAAGTAAAATACAAAACATATAACCTTGAATTAGGGGTGCACAGAATTTATATGGTTCATGCAAAATGTGTACACATTTTGCCTTTTATGACTGTATATTTTGTACAATGCAAAGTTATGTAAGCCTTGACAATACGTCTCTTGTCGACCCGTAAGTGTCTCCCTGATGGTAATTCGTATTTATCGAGATATGTTGGAGATTCATTACAAGGTATTAAAAAACCAATGTGTAGTCCACTATGGTATGCATTTAGGCATAATTCTTACGCGTTATAAATGAAATATTCTTTGCATATCAACGACTGGAAACCTGGCGACGATTACAACTCTTACAGTAATAATAAACACAGTCTGACACACAACTCTTTCTATTCATTTGCGCACTATACCATCTGTTCTAGTTGTGCCAACGTACAACATGTTTCGGCTTGGCCGCGCCATCATCAGGTACATGTATAAATGTTAAAAACACAGATCTCTAATCATGTGAGCTTTTCACTAATGGTTTTATACTGTATGATTAGAGATCTGTGTTTTAACATTTATACGTGTACCTGATGAAGGCTCGGCCGAGCCGAAACATGTTGTACGTTAGCACCACTAGAACAGATGGTATAGCGTGCAAATAAATAGAAAGAGTCGCGTGTCAGACTGTGTTTATTATCACTGTAATTGAAACAACACACCGGGATGGCCCAAGTAAAGATAATTAAAAGTCTGTTGTTATAACCTAATAGTTTATGGCATATGTATGATCTGCATGTAAGTAGGAATTTCTTGGGAAAGAAACAAAATAAAACAAAATTACCGCTACTGATATGCAGGACTGGAAAGATCTGCAAGAGGAAAGCAGTCTCTGTGAATTCTGCTGGAAAGCCCTCGCCTAGTATCATTCCAAAATTTGACGCAACGTGTCCTAGTCTTGAGTTTGACAGTCTCGTTAAATACAAGTACAAATACATAGTGTTTAGCGGAAACTCTTTCGGTTCGTAATCAATACATTATACGAAAGAAAAATGAGCCGCAGGCCTACTTAAATCAACACTTTTTGCAAATGGTGTTAAAAGTTACGGTCAATATTTTCGCTGTGCCCGAACACCAGTCCATTAATGTGTAGAGTGGTGCACAGTGGTGAAACCTGAGGCAGCCAAGACCGCGAAATGAGAATGAGCCTTAATGTCCTCTCGAGGCCATGCCAGGTTGGACGAGTTGCTGGAGAGACATGCCTCTGCACCTGTCCGTGATCGAACCGTGGTCGTTCAGCCTGTATTTATTTATTTATTTGTGGTTTATGTAGCGAAGATTTGCCTACAGGAACTGAGGAAAACCACAAGAAACCTCAATCAAGGCACTCCGTGTCGCAGACTAGGTTCGAACCCGGTAACTCCTGATTGCAAGCCAAAAGCGTTACCGCTATAAGCAACTTTTCTCTCATTCAGTCTCCAGCCGGTTTGGCTACTTTACTTTACTGACGCGACTAAATTTCAACCCCGCTACCGCGCTAAGTTGTTTTACACGGTTTTCATTACAAACTGTGGTACATATGAAATGGTTTGTTTCAGTTAGTGGTACGGGCACATCGCTCTTGTAATCATGCTGAGTCTTGTAGCCGTCTACTGCGCGGTATGTCGCAGCCAGCAGCACGAGACACTGCTCCCAAGGAATATTACGTGTGGCAATCCGACGCACGCGGGCGGCAACCCTTTATTTTTATGTCAATTTAACTGACACATATTTCACGTAAATTACACTCCTTTATCGTGTGACTGTCCTTCTGTTACAACTACAATTATTCTGATTCACTATGACATATCACACGGCACAGCACCCTGGAAATCTGTCGTCTCAACCTGAAACGCGTGATCAACCGTTCTTTCGACCATCCGCCCTCGGGTGAAGGAAAAGACTCGCGTACCCTCGCGCCCTGGATTCTCCTGCTCTCCAAACAAAAGTTCCTAATAATTTCGAAATTTTCTTATTGGCTGCTCCACCGACACTGCGGCTCCCATTGGCCCCTGTACGTAACAAGTCTCCTCTTTGATAGGATGACAAAGTTACTAATTACTGCAGTACGTGGGCTTGGTCGTGAAGACCTCTGGACTTCTTAGTTACGACCTAGCAAAGGCGTGGTAGCGTCACCCGCTTTGCTGGACGAATTATTGCTGTACTCAGCTGTCAAGTTTAAAATTTTTGGGTCAAGCATTCCAGATCTGTTGTTAGTTCTGACAGCTGACAAATGACTTCCTGGTCTTTGCCCAGTACAGCTATCCCCTGCATACACAGCCTCCCTTAACTAACCTCCAGTAGCCAAACGTTACAATTTTGCCCCTCATTTAAAACAACATGTTCTTTCCCTAATAAATTTACACAATCAGTGTACTCGTCGTCCAATAATACCTGCCTGAATTCGAACACAAACCAGCGGTTACAGTCTGTAGTTTCATATCACACGTGTGTACGGTGAGAACATCGTATGAGGCCGGATCCGCTACAGGACAACAGAAGCAACGCCAGATTATCATCATCATCATCATCATCATCATCATCTCCTTTATGCAGGGTATTCACACTTATACACCTGAAACAAACCATGTTTCTAGGGTATACAGCGTCGCAGCTATTCTGCGCGTACTGTTAATGGTGCATATAACGCTGTCTTCAATATTAAACTCTTTTGTGCTTCTACATTAGCACTTTCCGCAGTATGTGTGCTGTGCCAAATATAGCTGTTTTCTGTAGTTCCTTGATATCGTGTTTCCTCGTATGCTGCTCAAGTATTTATTATTATTATTATTATTATTATTATTATCTGTTGGTTGATTGGTCTAAAGAGCTTTGAATGAGAAGGAAATGTTTGAAGTTTATGTGAAGGTACTATGTAATACGGCATCTGAATAGAATGGGATGAGAAACGAGAAACCTACATTTTGAAGTTTTCACAGCAACGAAAAATGATATAGCTTTCTGGGGCTGTCGGTTAAATTGACACATATGATTGCACCAGAAGATTCTCTCACCCAGTCAAAATATCCTAGCTACGGATGTGCCAAGAACGTGTGCTTTACGATTTCGGAATATAATAAGCCAGTATAATATTTGGTACGGCGAGCATTATTATTCTATGCTTAGCTACACAGTTTGCGTAACGTATTGCTTATGGTAGGCTACACCACAAAATGTCACGCACTTGACATGACACTATAAATGATGTTGATATTTAAAGGTGCAGTCCACACTGGTCATACAGTTCCCAGTGGTGTTCTTCGCACCCTCGCTCTCCAGTGTGCGTACATTTTATGAACTTACAATTTTTGCTAATATTCTCGATATCCTATGGCCAGTTTTATTAATATGTGTAGATGATATTCTTCCTGCGGTTACCACGGTTACGACATTTCGATAACGTCACTAGTTTCCCTTTTTCTCCTCCTCCTCCTCCTCCTCCTCTAGGGTCCGTCAGCAGATGCTCCGGTTGCACCTCAGCCTTAGGCTTATTGTGCAGAGTTTCCATTCCATATTCAAGTGCGCATAACCACCACTTATTATTAGTCACCGCAAGCAATTAAATTGTACGAATTTTGAGTAGCCTCCAAGGGCAAAAGTATGTATCAAGTTTAATCAAAATCTGACCATTTGTTCTTGAATTTAAACAAGCGGAAAGACACCCAGACTTAAGCACGGATAGCCATAGAATGTATAACAAACCCCATTAACGTATGTGCAGAATGTTCCTGGTACGGCTAGCGGCGTGGCTCGGGCTCCTGGCCTCCTCCTTGAGCGTCTCTCGC
Organism: Coptotermes formosanus; assembly: GCA_013340265.1. NCBI lineage: Eukaryota > Metazoa > Arthropoda > Insecta > Blattodea > Rhinotermitidae > Coptotermes > Coptotermes formosanus. The sequence continues at coordinate 13,691 of BLKM01000729.1, read as the reverse complement.
AAGTACCTCAACTACACTGGGGACATCATGCTGGGGGCCCTGTTCCCCATACACCACAAGGGGTCTGGCAGGGCCGACTGCGGCAAAATACAGGTGAGTTTTGTGTTGGGCTTCTACGAAACAGTCTTCACGCGTGACTTGCTTTTGTATTTAGGGTAGGTTATTTGTAGTCAATAGCAGACAGTACAACAACACAAGTTGTGTCGGACTGCTTGCTTTGGACTGAAAATAATCTTCCTACAAAACGATGATCAGGGACAGACCAGAATCTGCAGAGTGTTACACAATTACTGGTACTTAAAATGCGTTAGATGAAATGGACTCCTACTTTGGTAACCACATGTTTCCGACACAAGTTATTATGCTTAAAAATATTAATACTTCACTTTATATAATGTACTCTTTGTGAACTAATAAGCAAAACACACTGAGTAGCCACGGGCTGCAGAATGGATGACTGAGCTCAGATTCCTGGAGCAGCAGAGATGTTTGTCTTTGCCATCAGTTCGCGGCTGCTTTCGCCGACTTGCAGTCACTACCCTTATCTCACTAATGGTTCATGAAGCCTGGAAGATGTACACGAACGTCCCTGAATTTAATGAGACATTTTTGAATTACGTATCTACGCATTTTTTGACAAATGCCATTAAAATTCCCACGTAGAGGCGTATTTTTATTTGTAAAACGAACTGGAAAATAGCACAACCCCAGACCTGACCTTTTACATTTTTCCTTTTCTGCGGTGCAACAGGCCAACCCGGGCCTAGGCCGCCTCACTGCTGAAGTTTCTAGATCACACCCAGACACGACAGCTAGGCCTCCTCTGAGCGAGTGATCAGCGCGTCGCAGAGGCCGCTAGCTACAAAACACACAACAAACACTATATATGAACATTCCTATCCTCAGTGGGATTCGAACCCGCGATCACAACGTCGAATGCCTTCACACCTACGCCTTCAACCACATGGCCACCGGGATCGGCATTTTTTACGTTAGGCTATGTGTTTTCCTTGCTTCACATTTACTGCAATTTCACATACAGTATAACTCCAGTTCTCCGGATTAATTTGGACTGCGAGCCGTCCGGATATGCAGAAAATCCGGATAATTGGATTTTTCTTTGAAAATAGGCTACATTGGCAGTTTAAAGTGGAAAACACTTCTTCGAACGGCTATTTTTAGGCTACGTATTTATTTACGTACAAATAAAACATTAATAATTTGGAATTTGGGAATTCCTTGTCTAATTTGGGAACCCCTTCGGCTGTTACTATTTACAGTACGTAATCTGCGTCTGAACCTTTCGACCGCGCCTGATCTGAAGTTCTAGACAGCCATAACACTTTACAGTACTGTAATCGATCCGATAATTAGTAAATTCAAGGTAATTTAGTTTTGTAGAATTCTCGACAAAGATTCCCGAAGGGTTAAGGCGATCCGAATAACCAGAGTCCGGATAATTGGAATTATACTGTATCATCATCATCATCATCGTCGTCGTCGTCGTCGTCGTCCACACTGAGGGTTTTACATAACATTACGATTCAGTAGTTAGCTGGTCGACTTCGTATTCGGAAGATATCGCAATACAATTACAGTCCCGACTTGGATTATTGTGACACGTTTTCGCCACAATGCGCTTGCTTGCATCTTTATTATTCGCAGCCACTCTAATACCATTCGAATCTACGTAACCTATGCAGTTAAGGGCATCGACAAATAACCCCACAAACCATAAACCCGATAAGGGTTTATTAACACTCGACATGTTAATATCAACACGGTTAAAAAGGGTCATTTATGCGGGACCTGAACCCCAAATATTCTTAACGAAACTGGCATCTGTGCTGTGGCATGGCAGCTTCGAACCTTCCTGAGGTATTTGTTGAGCACTACCGACGCAGGGGATGTAGGGACCTTTGAACTTTCTGAATACAGTAGCACAGCATACAGTCCGACAACAGGTGTTCTTTTCGAAAATTTTAAAATTGTGACACCTGTAGGCACTCAAACAACGGAAGCCCAAAACGAAGAAAGCTGTCAAAGAAGCCCGTATTCTGAATGCACAAATCAATAGACTCTCACAGCTAACTGACGACAGTTAATATTTCATTACATAAAGGAAAACGTTTTACGGCTTCTTGTGTTTATTGCGGCTTATTGTTGCTTTCTGTGGATCGGTAATTACAACTCGCCCCCATTTCCTGCAAAGAAAGCGAAGCTTTTATTCGGTCTGGTACAATCCCTTGACAAACAGGAGGGTCTCTAAATTACAAATATTACCGCAGGAATTTACATTAGTGGACTACCTTGCGCGTTGACAACTGTACCAAGTAATGAAAAAGTGGGAATTTTTAGTACACAAGTGAGGTATGTAATATGAGGAGAAGGCATTTGCGTACTCTGTCAACGCATAGGTGTGAAATAAAACTCTGCCCTTCCTTGTTGAATAAAAATGAAATGCCAAGTAAATATGCGAGACCATGGCAATGCTCGGTTCATCCCTCTTGTAGAGCTATTAGAAATTTGTAGTCATATGCACCACCGATGCGGAAAGGTGCGAATCTGTGTTCTGGGATGCGGCGCCGTATAATCGGGTAGATATGTACCGATTTTCCAAATACATTGCTACTTGTATGACCCAAGGCAGATGCAATCTTCAAGCACCGCTATAAGGATCTAAAATATCACTTGGCAACAGCAGAGTACATCGCCGTACTCATGCGGCAACTTCTCCGGCATAAGTGTAGCGCAGGTCAGTATACGCGTACGAAGCAGGCGTTTATTATTCTCTATAGAAAATGTTGCGCAAGGAAAAGGAAGCTGCAATGCGAATGATTTATTAAGTTTTACAGTGCAGATGTACCGAGAAACAGTTCATCAGTGTAAGACATCATGTGACATCGAAAACGTTAGAAGACCAACATCAGCAGTGGAATGGGAGGGATTTGGAAAAGGTCGGTTTCGTATCAGGAATATCCATACATAGAAATGTCGAAGGACATAATGAAGCAAACCGTCCTACTTCTACCTCACACACTTTGAAGAACAGAATTATATTTATTCCACCCTGTGTCCGTAATGAATCAAGATGCTGTCTGCGTCTCATGCATATATTTTGAACCAACAAACCCACTTCAATTTATCTCGGCAAAAACCTCATGCTTCTAAAGGTCATTCTGAAGATTTGTTTCTTGTGAAAATTGTTCTTTGATCTCCAGGTGACGGAAACTCAAAAGTTTTTAAATCCACAACCAGTTTCTATTTACCGTCCGCCGAATTGAAGGGAATAAAATTAGGTTCCTTTACACATAAAGGGAACCAAACGAGAGGAAAATAAAAAGGAAGAAATAACTAAACGGCGTGGAAACGACAGAACTGGGTGTACATTACAACAAACTAGAACGCGATAAGGAAATCCAAAGCAAACTTACATCATAAGAAGTTACGTCTGCAGTAAAACTTCCTGATTAATAACTCATAACTGTATCCCGGAAGTTCATAAATAAGGGCATTAAGTACCTGCGGTGCGCGACTTGCTTGTTGCAGCTGGAGGACGGAGTACAGCCTCTGGAGGCAATGCTCTACACCTTGGAGCAGATAAATAAAGACCCAAATCTACTTCCAGGCATCAAACTCGGGATGATCGCGTTCGACTCCTGTGACAGCCCGGTGTACGGGCTCGAACAGGCCCTCGACTTCGTTAAAGGTAACGAGCCTTATCATAAACAATACATTGTTCACCACAACAGACACAGAAAGCAGCAGTTATAACAAACTCGCTGTTGCAGAGTTTCCCTGAGTGACAGGTAGCAATGGTATAAATGCTCGTGTGTCTGGCTCCATGACTGTGCGGAATGTTATAACAAGGCTTCTTGAATTTTGTATTTAAGTATGTTCTTTTATGACGCTGTCACTTTCTAAGATTATGTGGTGTCGACGATAAGTGAAAGAAGGAAAGCATGAATGAATGAATGAATGAATGAATGAATGAATGAATGACGGAATGAATTAGTGAATATGGAGCATTGGTGGAGTGATACTGACAGGAGAATACCGAAGTACCCGTAGAAAGTCTGTCGCAGTGCCACTTTGTTCAACACCAATCCCACATGGACATGTACGTGGCCTTGGATCGGAAATGAGCCTCCGCGGCTTCTTGTCTTCATCATCGTAATGAAATAACTTGGAAGAGTACAGCTATGAAGATCTTCATGTAATTTTAAGTGTCCGCACTAAATAACTAAAACCATTTAGACCAATGTTTCTCAATCTTTCTAGTACCATAGCCCCCTTGAAACTGTCACGCATCCTGCAGACCACCTCCCCAGATTTATTCCTACTTGTGGACTCCCTAGGCTTAACTCACACTAACATTTGAAGCTGGAATATTTACAAATAAAAAATATTATCAAATGGTAAGAACATTTATTATATTAAGTCAAGGTAAAGATTAATACAAAAAACAGTAATATTCATGGTAATAATGGCAACGAAACTAAGATAATGAAAAACCTAAAAGAAAATTACACTTTACGTTACAGTGAGTAGCAGCTACGCAAATCGCATACTCATTTACGTGACAAAAGCCAACTGTCGAACGGTCAGAGAAGACACATTGCTGCGTAAAACATGAGGTCACAAATACTTGCTACGTTCTGCCCAGTGCAAGTTAAATTTCTGCATTCGATTAATGCTGGATAGCAATAAACCAATTTTTGGTACATATGCGAGAAAGTTCAATTACCATCTTCAAGTTTCTGATATTTCTTCCTAAATAATTGGAGAAGGATCAGACTATAGCAACAAGTTTGTCGCAGGTTTCATTGCGCACTTCAATGAATTCCACGAACGCGAGTTCCAGTGTCAAGATGGCAGCACGCCGAAATTCCGGGGTGGAGGATTCGATCACGTCGTGGCGGTAATTGGGGCTCAGTCCAGCTCCGTTACGATACAGGTTAGTGAGATGTGCCCCACACAGGCACAGGAACTGGGTCTCTTTCTCAAGGATAAACACTTTAAAGTTCAGTTGTTCGAGAATGGTTTTAAGTAACTGCCTTACCTTGCATCAAACCAAGTACAGGGTCAGAGGTACTGCACACAACAGAAGCTGAATAAGAACCAACGGCAGAAAGATGGATCACAGGGGGAAACTAAAGTAGCCTTGCTTGGAGAAAGGTTCTCCAGTGCAATTTGTATGAAGCAAAATCCATAGAAAATTTGCAGGATTCAACCTGGACGTCATTAGTTAGGACACGAAAACTCATAATATTCGTATCGATATTAAATGGGAAAACAAAATCAAAGAACAGACATCAAATACAGATTTTTGGGTTAATTTAATTAACACGACGGTAAGGTCTTGAACATTAAGGTGCTACGCATGGCTACACCTCTGTGCTGAATGTCACTAAAATATTTTAGCCCTAATTTACAGATATGTAGCCCAATATATACTTCAGAAAATAACTTACAAATTATGCAACAAAAATAACTCCACATCTACTAGTCAAACTGGTAGAATTATACATATTTTAATCGTTAATTTGATATTTGTCTTCCCCGTTGGCTTGTATGATATCTAATGAGTATAGGTCCGTCTCACAGCCAACAAATTATTTATTAAGGATTAAAAGTTCCGATGTTAAAAATCTTACATGCGACCGGTTTCGGCACTAAGGTACCATCATCAGGCTTTGCCTTATTTCAAGTAACACAAATTATTCAAATTAACAGTGGTTGTTAAAAGACATATATGCAAGCTAATTGTTTGTCAGAGAAGCAGACTTTTGAGGCAGACTCACGACATACCAACAAAATCAACGCGACCTAAGAATTGAAACTACTAAAATACAGCGCAACAACCTGGAGAAAAATAACCTGAATACCAAGTTCTATGACTAAGGAGGAAAAACAACGGAACTTCAAAACAACTAAAAACAAAAACAACAATACTCAGCTACACACCATACCATCAAATAGATACAAAACATCGTCAATCTGCAACGACCTATCCACCTCCGACAAGAACTGCAAGACACCATAATAACAACAAATTACCGCAGAAAAACTCCGGAAAGAATGATGGAGAATCAGACAACATAAACATTCCTCGCCCAAAGAGAATAACAGGACATCAAAGAAGCAGGAGCACCAAACTACAACCACAACATCTCCATAGACAAGAAGAACCCAAAACAAGAACTTTACAACATCCACAAAGCAGAAAACCAACTTATTCCGACGCGTGAGTAAAGTACTTGGAAAACAAAAATTACAAATATCACAATACTTGGAAAATACACTAAATCCCAAAACTTAATATTAAACCAATACATTTGCCAAAAAATTTTAACTTCCATTGTGAAGAGAAGGCCTTCTCTGACAAACAATTAGCTTGCATATATGTCTTTTAACAACCACTGTTAATTTGAATAATTTGTGTTACTTGAAATAAGGCAAAGCCTGATGATGGTACCTTAGTGCCGAAACCCGTCGCATGTAAGTTTTTTAACATCGGAACTTTTAATCCCTAATAAATAATTTGTTGGCTGTGAGACGGACCTATACTCATTAGATATTTTAATTGCCTGTGTTGTTGCAGTCGTTTTTGCTGCTGTAATCATCCAAAAAAGAAAGAAGTTTAAGTACATACGTGGTCAAATTTTCCTTTGAACACTTCCGACTGCATTGACGTGGTAGATTAAATTTAATCTTAAAACCTCACAACCTCAACATCTTTGCTATTTTCAACCCACAACAAAATGACTGAAAAATTAACATTGATTTACGAGGCAGCCTGTTTCCTCAAGGGTAGCCACACAGTGGTTTATCAGGTAATCCCCCAGTGCAAGGCTAGATACTGGGCTCACGCATTTTACTACAAACACAGAAACGGTTCATACGTGTACTTCGCATATTTTTCAAAGATATAACACCATACAAAATTTTAATCTTGAATTACATAACTGCTTCTCCCACCTCAGAAATTCTCTCATCTCCAGTATGTCGGTAAGAAATCAAAAACCAAACCAGACGGTCTCAAGTTTTATTATATTCTTAACCATGTTCACGAATTTCAGTCAAGTGTTCAAAAGTTTTTCAGAGGAATGCGGACGAGCTGGCTCGCGCACGCCCGCGCGCGTTAATAACACGATTCGCGTAAACGTGTTTCATTATAAATAATCAAAGCAGCCCAAAATATAGTTAATACTAGTACTTGAGTATATACTAGTACTATAGTATATAGCAGCCTGAGTACTTGATGGTTTGGTTATATGTCACACAGGCTGCATGTGAGCACGTGATGTAACTTCGTGTGTTTCTTACGGCAGGTGGCGACAATGCTGCGACTATTCCGGGTGCCGCAGATTAGCTATATGGCTACATCGCCATCGCTAAGTGACCCGGATCGCTTCCCATATTTCTTTCGTACAGTGCCGAGTGACGTCAATCAAGCACATGCCATGCTGGAGATACTCAGGTATGCCTAATTTAGGTCAAAGATAAGAGAAAGCTATTAACACCAACGTTCCACTGCACGTGACGTTGCCTTAGGAACATCACGTGTTGAATATCGTTTGCAGTACAGTTCCAGCTGTTGTAATGTCTATAGGCTTACTTATGTAGTCAAAACAGGAGATATAATCAAAAGACAAAGTATACTAAACTTTCATTTTAGATGAGAAATTAAATAAAGAAGGGTTTGAACTTAAAGATAGAAATCATTCCTAAATCTCATCTTGATGAATCTGTCTTGCAAGCAGTTTAGATTTTTCTCTTATCCCCACTTGTTTAAATATCACCACATTTTCGAAAGATACACTTATGTTCATATTACAGTCTTATCCTGCTTTCTAGTAACAAACCCTGAATTCTATTCTGCGTTTAATTTTGTAAAAACTTCATGTTCAGTGTGTATTAGAATTTTTCTTTATAGTACTGTCACCATCTAGCTTCTTAATCAGTGAACGTGAATTACACTCAACAAATATCACGTGTTCGAGCCCCTAAAGTCGTCAGCACTTTAATGGCAATGGATTATAATTCAGGCAACAAACGATAATAAATTTTCTGAAATATTTAATTAATTGTTTCACTGTATACAAGTCAAACATAATCCCACAAAAACACTAATCACCAACAAATGCACAGAGGGAGTTTTATCATCAATTGTAACACACTCCTACATGTTTCGACCCTTCCGGGTAATCTTCAGGGAGAACTTTTCGTTACCGTTACACTAGGGTTGCACTTTACAGTTGAGTGAGTATGTGCTGTTGACTGTGTACTGCATACTCTCCGCGGCGGAGAGTGTAACGGTAACGAAAAGTTCTCCCTGAAGATTACCCGGAAGGGTCGAAACATGTAGGAGTGTATTACGCTTGATGATAAAACTCTCTTTGTGCATTTGTTGGTGATTAGTGTTCTTGTACGATATAGTGCACGGACATGGAACAAATTAAATAATCCCACAACTTCAGAAGAATGTGAGTCAGCATCCTGACAGCCAGTCTAGGGAACATTTAGTTTGGTGTACAAAACCATGCTGTCAAATGCCACCATACAGTAATTTGATATTAGGGATGCGATAAAATATTAAAAAATAATACACTTCAATTTCAATTTCAGACAATTCAACTGGACATATGTGTCAGTTGTTCATTCTAACAACGAGTATGGGAACCATGGTTTTGAAATACTGAGCTCACTGGCCAGTAAATACAATGTGTGCTTCACAGCAGCACAACGTGTTGACAAAGAGGACTTTCGGGACACAGACTACGACAGTGTGCTACACAACATCATCAACAAAACAGATGTCCGTGGTGAGGGCAGTACCTGACAGTGGGAACCACTTCTTATTTAACTTGAGATAAAAGTTTTTAACCTTCTTTCCTTCTTAAAATGAAAAAAATTAAGGTTGTGAGATCACCTCCCTGTCCGTGTCCCCCTCCCCACATTTCTGGTTTTGAATCAGTTAACCATTTTTTACACAAGTTGGTAAAAACATTATGCCACTGGACAACACATCAGCTCCATACTTTTAATTTCCTGCCAAGCAGTAATAACAGCATGGCTGATGCATGAACTTGTGAGATTGGTACAACACTGCCACTACTCATGTTCAGGTCCTAAAATGATGCACAGTAATTGAGTTTGGAAAAGAACAAAGATTTTGCACAATGTACAATAATAGTGCGGTTCTCACAAGATTTTTTTTTTTTGCTTTCAGATTTGTAAAAATGACGAATAAACCATTAGAGCTAGGCATGTGAAATTTGGAAGAGGGATGACTCACAAACACACAAACTTTTTCTGAAACAATTTTGTCAATGAGCAACTACAAATATGCAAGACATGTAAAAATTTGAAGTTATATCCATCAAGTTTGATGTATGCAGAATTTGTGTCTCAGTAATAACTTGTTTTTAAAAAAACAGCAACATTAACAATAGTACTAATAAATGTATTGGACTTGGACTGTATGCAGTTGGAGACTAGGTTTTAAAAGCTCTGTCTTTAACTCCCAGTTATTCAATTGTTCCTCTTGTCCAAAATGAGTGTTTGTGGCTTTTGATTGCATCTGAGAGTCACAAATGGAACCTAAATGACCAGCAGGTCACTTAAATGTTTCATTCATGTCACTGATCTACAGAATTTTCATGAAGGTTAAATTAATCTCTCCACAGTGGTGGTGGTCTTTGCGGACAAATCCATGACACAGAAACTAATGGATGCTGCTGGACGGCTTGGAATTGTAGGTCGGTTTGTATGGATCTTGTGTGATGCATGGAGTGCCACGTCCAACCATCGTGGTGTTGATATCATCCTCAAGGAATCAAAAGCTGGCAACAGTAAGACTACACACTGGAATAACAATGACAAGATTAATATTTCGTTAAAATTTATACTGTTTCAAGCCTTGGGATAACGGAGTGCTTGTTAGTTCTAACCACAATTTTTCTCCTTCACCCTGTTACATATTTAGTACCTCTCCTCAGCCTTTTTCTTGGCACCACAGTCATGTCTCAGCACTTTTCTATAGGTCCAACAGATGTGCAGAATGATGACAGTGTACTCGAAGGAGCTCTGGCTGTGCAGCCCTTGTCCCGCAACTTAGCAGGCTTTGACACTTACTTCAAGTCCCTTGGTCACAACCACAGTGCAGTCAATCCCTGGTTTGAGGAGTCCCTAACAGAATACTGTAAGAAGCAACATAGCGGATCTCGCTACAGGCTCCCTTCAATGCCGGTAAGCTTTCTTGCACAAACACCATCCTTTTCTTTCTTTTCTTACTCCTATTTCACCTTTCTTTCATTCAGCAAGGATCCACAGTAGGCTACAGTCAGTTCCAGAATTTATATTTTGCTGGGTCTTCCTGTTTAATCAAGTCAAGCAGCACTCCTTTAGGCACACTTATTTCTTTATATTTTCCTCAAATAATTGTCTATTTTCATTTATTGCATTTAACTGTAAGAAACACAACAATCAACAACATTTACTGAAGCAGTATTTCACTATTTCAGTCTACATTTCTCTACTACCTATGAAAGAATAAATGTATTACCATTTTTATTGCATTGAGCTTTATCAGTAAGAGAAATGAACAGTTACATCATACAGGACACAGAGTTAATATTGCTCTCCTTTTCATGGTAACAAATGATGAACCAATTTACCTCACTGTGGTCTGTGCTTACAAACATATCTCCACATCAGTATGAAAAACTTCCATCTCTCAAAAAGTAAATTCATGTCACAAAGATATATGTTGTAAGTGTAGCCAAACACTTGCACAAATATTCCAAGAGGGACATGCCAAGTGCCACACATTTTTTAATATTTTAAATACCACAAGCAGTCAAAGTAATTTCTACCATAAATGAAAAATGACAAGGAGGTGCTAATCACAAGTATGGTTATTAGCTTCATTACTTTTCTCAATCATCATATTTCCAGGATGGTGTGACCACTGAACTACCTGAAGATGAAATCATCACATCGACAGATATGTCAACAGACAGTGCTGCAGGGACTACCATAACAAAAACTCCCGAGTTGTGTGAGTGGGGCCGGGGGCGAGGGTATCGACAGCAGAGGTACCTGCATTTTGTGCGTGATGCTGTGTATGCTGTCGCCCAGGCACTGCACAATCTGCATGCAGAACTATGTGGAACTGGTATCACAGGGGTCTGCAAGGCCATGGAGCACATTGATGGGGATGTTCTGCGAACCTACCTTGCCAATGTAACCTTCAATGGTGAGTCCATAGCCAAACATTTGGGCCACATATGACTGACAGGAAGGATACACTGACATGCTACATTGACTGAAATGAGCAAATGAAGATAGCTGTCTGACAATTAACTTGACTGACAGATCAAGTGACCATTGACTAGTGGGCTTAATTGACTATGTCATTGAATGGATGAACTCATTGACTGATTTGAATGAGTGACTGGAGAGCTTGACTGCCCTGATTGATTGACAGATAGATGAAGTAACCGACTGAAAGTCCATGACTGCCTGACTGGCCTGGCTGATGTGCTCTGTGGGTCTGGTCTTCCTAAGCAGTCAACGGATAATCATCAATTTTTCCAATTGGACAGAAGTTTAAATATTCCACCCACTGCCATTTCCAATGAGAAATTATAGTACTCTTGTTAGAATTAAAGAGTCCACAAGGAAAATACATGTCCATCAATCATCACTTATCACCTCAATGTCCCTACACATACATGCACATGCTTGTGCACATGCATGCACGCACACAAACACGCACACACATATCCCTGTGGATAGGTATAAATATGTAGATGTTTTTGTGTTAGGGGAGAAAGGTGAGTCAGAATTGTTAGCATTTTATTTATAGTCTTAATGACAAGTACACGATTTCCAAAATTCTCACAGCATGGCACTAATGCATACAACTACTGCATAGGCAAGAAGCAAACATACAGAATCATTCTGTTCCAGATGAGGGAGGACGGCCATTCATATTCATCAATGGTCGGGATGGACCACCACGATATTCCATACTCAACTTTCAGAGAGACAGCAATGGACACCGCTACCACTGGAAGGTTGTTGGCAACTACACACGTGAGTACAATAAACTGTACTGTGGTGCTTGTTGTACAGTGGTTGTAACAACTTCAATATGAGATATTAAAATGCAGGGCATTATTTACATTGATTGTGTGTAAGTAAAATTAAAAATTAAGGTTTTGCCTGTAGCTGACACCTTGTCATGAAGACATAAGAGGCTCAAACATTCTACACCTTGGCGCTAAATTGAAGGGAGTTGTTATCATCATGCTTCAGTTGCTCAAGACCCCCAGTGTGCCTAATCTGGACACTGCCATGAACATATGAATCCATACCACTACCAGCAATAAAAAATTATATGTTTGGCTATGAAAGTTGGTTTCAGGACACCAGACGCCTAAATTGTGGCGCCTGATTCATTAATGTGGATTCTGATATAACAGATTAATTACTGGTCAGATACTTTACATTTCTCAGACACTTGGGAAGGATGAGTACACTAGGAAAACACAGCACTCTTTTATAAACTCCAGCAAGCATACGACTTACGAGACCATTGTTGCTGAACACTTGTACTGAATCTTAATATGCCCACAAAACTAGTCGGGGGTACACAGTGGTGCAGTTGGTTAAGGCACTGTGCTACAAGCCAGAAGGCCGCGGATTCAATTCCCGGGCGGGTCAATGGGGTCTTTTATTTACATAAACCATCTGGCCTCACTAGGGCCCTGGGTTCGACTCAGCCTCTAACAGAAATGAGTACCAGAGATATCTCTTGTGGGATAAAGGCAGCCCGTGCGTAGGGCTGACAACCCTACCACATTCATGTCCCAATTGTCTATGAGTTCTGGGACCATCCACCTCCTAAGCCCTAAGGGCCTGTCCAGGCCCATAATGAAATAACTTTACCTTTACCTTACCACAAAACTAGTCACACTAATTAAAAGGCATTGTTGTCATCGTTATTGTCGTCATTGCTATCACTTTTGTTGTCATCAACCTCACCATGTTGTCAATGAAAATCAGGTCACTACTTAGAATACTTGTTGATGGCCAGTAGAAAAATATACACTAACACAGTTTAAATATTAACAATAAATTAAGTAAACACTAATACTGATCAAAGAGTAACTGATCAGACTGATTACAGTATTACCAGATGATACAAGTAGACTGATTACAGTATTACCAGATGATACAAGTCTTGGCCCACAACACAGTAATCTTCCACATGATCTACTTTGTTCAGAATCAAACATGACATCTTATACAGGCTGAGAGTCCCTTATTCGAAATGCTTGAGGCTGGAATTGTCTTGGATTTTGGATTTTTTCAGATTTTGGAACACTTGCATATTATAATGAGACTGCTTGGGGATGTGAACCAAATCTAAATGCAAACTCCATTTATGTTTCATATACAGCTTATAAATATATAGGTTTTATTTAGGGTCTAAAAACAAACTCAGCATTGAATTTAATTACAACTTCAAACTGAGCATTGAATTTATTTACAAGTATCTCCATCTGTACAGCACTGTGTTCATGTGGGCGTGCAAAATATTTCAGATGTTGGGGGTTTTCGGATTTCGGAATTTCAGATAAGGGATATTCTACCTGTGTACATATATATATATATAT
>BLKM01000728.1:751131-816785 GCA_013340265.1 Coptotermes formosanus | reverse complement strand
GGGTCGAAACATTTAGGAGTGTGTTACGATTAATGATAAAACTCTCTTTGTGCATTTGTTGGTGATTAGTGTTTTTGTATAATATAGTGCATGGACATGGAACACATTAAAAGTCTTAAGTTATTTATTATTACTTGCTATTATTTTACTATTGCGTCAATTTAATTTTATGACAAATGTAACTGTCTGTCTGTTGCAAAGACTGAAATAAACCGCTATGTTGCAGATGAATGTAATTTGGACTGGTGTGATGGACTCGGGATGCTTATTATCATAGTTGTCCTGGTGTATTTTGGACTTTTGTATTACTACATCATAAAGAAGCATTATGGCAAGGCTTTATACAAGAATGTTTTGAAACCTGTAAATAAGTACTCAAATACCTTACTGGAACACAGGTACACAACCATGACTTTTCTTAGGTTAAGCTACTACCTTGGCCTTTGCATAATATCTTACCATAGTTTTATCCAGCCATGTGATTTCATGACAAGGGTGTAAGGATATTCCCCGAATGCTACTGATATACACAGGCCAGTGCCTTAACTATATCAGAAAGTGTAAATTAAAAAATAGAATAGTTTTCTTCTTTGACTCATTTGTCTAGTTTGAATTTGTAATGATAAAGAATTAATCATAGATTTTTGCCCCTCTGGACTGGTTTCGGTTTATATATTGAATATGCCAGAAGGCACTAATGTTTGAATGCATTATCCCGCACAGCAGCACTGAAGAAGTACACCAGATTTCATTTTGTCCATTATTTTTTTTAAAGATATTTTCTCATTTATTAGGTGTCATCAAGTGGGAGGGTACTTATAAATGATGATGATATCAGTCATGGCATATTTTAAGGCTCTATTTTACCATTTGTTGGGTTGGTTTGAGAAATTGTCAAACTCCATGGAATGGAGTCCCTCTTGAGAAAAAAATACCTAATTTTCTTTCAGCCAATCAAAATGTTCCCCACATTTCATGGAACCTCAAGTTTCATTTCTGTCTGCCAGATGCCACTGTTCCCTCTCTGCATGGGTTGAAGGAAGTCTCAAAACTCTCATTTTGTGTAGCTGGTCTCTGAGCAGATGGAATTAACCTAGAACCTCCCAAACAGAAAATATGTGTGCTAACTACCCAGTCACTACACCTTATATTCACATTTAAGGTATTCTGACAGTTGTTCCTTCTTCTCTTAATCTAATATTCTTGCATAGTTATTTATCATACTCTGTTTCAGGTACATAAAAATCATGATATGCTCATTGCCTTTTATTGCAATAGTTGTGTTCCTCATCATAGATACTGTTGGCAGCACTGAAAGACTTATTTCATGTCTCGGTACGCTTGTGATCTTGAGTCTGGGATTTTTATTCTCAAAGTATCGCACACAGGTAAGGTCCCTCAGATTAATGTGGCATGCTATCATTGTGTTTGTATAAGTACTGTCACTTTGAAACTACTGTGGAAAACACTGAACTGATTTCTACTACACATCAGTTCAAATAACTCTGCATCATAAGTATCAATTTTCAGAAAATGACCAGCTATGGGGCCCACCCAGCCTCCTATACAATGGGTAACAGGTTTCTTTCCCAGGGCTAAAGTGACCATGGTGTGGTGTTGACCACCCATCCCCATCTAGCACCGAGGTTAAAGAAAGAGTAGAGCTATAACTCTACTCCCCAAATGGCCCTTCATGGCCTGTTCTAGGGTGAAATTTTACACAGAGGATAACTCACTGACCCAAAATATATGTATATAGTATTTTTTTTTTATGTTGAACATCCCAGTTGGCATGTGTATACAAAGTATATATTTCAGTTCCTCAGAGAACTCAGCCATGACCAGCACTTTTCTTTGCTTTATTAAAAATTATATACCTGTAATACTAACCCTTTGCAGCCCTATATGCGCCACCTGCTATAACATTAAGAAACTTTATTATTTTGCTCATAGACTCTACTTACATGTTTCTTAAGATCTTAAAATAAAATTAATAAATACTAATACTAATACTAGAATAATTTCCCTCTACAATGTGATTGAGTGGCCTTAATGAAAACAAACTGTTTTCTAGGAGGTAGCAAATTGATCCTTGTATATAAAGTAAATTAGTTTTAGTCTTCAAAATGGATGTCCTGGGAAGGTCTGGATGCGTTTTTTGTTGGCCAAAGTGACAGTAGGACAGGTTTTTCTCTGAGTATTCAGTTTTCCCATGACTCTAATCAGAAGCCTGGAGACCTTCGCATAGGACAATGCTCTTTCAGATATCAGAGAGCACAAGATTAAGAGTGTTAAGTATAGATGGATAAATTGTTTGTTATTAAGCATGAGAAATGCTCCAGAACATTACCTTTCAGAGTTGTAAATGCGAGTCAAGCCAAACAAGTAAATGCACATATACACAAAGATAACAGCTCATTGAGCCAAAACAAATTTGCAGTATGAAGGAATGCAGTGTTAAACTGAGAAAGGAATAAGTTGTTTACTGTCGAGTACAAACCTCACTGATGATTTCACCTTTCAAAGTCAAATAGCTGCTGCAGCATTCGTTCACTTTCTCAGGAAAATAGGAGCAGAGCCAGTTTGTATTGCATGCTAGCAGTCATAACAATAATGGTCATAAAACTGCTGTGAACACTGCCATCATATGGTTAAGACTGACTATGCAGGATAGGGATATGCAGCAGGCCACTGTGAATGCAATGACACTTCAGGTTCCATATAATTTGGGGAACTACTTGGCTGGCTAAGGAACCATAAGCTTTTTAAGAAGGACTCTCCTCCAAGGAGCCAGTCAGTCAGTCAGTCGTACAATCAGATGGTCGGTCGGTCAGTTGGTTAGTTAATCTGGTTTGTTGGTTGGTTGTTATTTAGTTAGCTAGTCATTCAGACAGTCAGTCAGTCAGTTGGTGGGTTTGTTAGGTAATCATTAAGTCGGTTGGTTAGTTGGTTGGTTGGTTGGTTGGTTGGTTGGTTGGTTGGTTGGTTGGTTGGTTGGTTGGTTGGTTGGTTGGTTGGTTGGTTGGTTGGTTGGTTGTTTGGTTGGTTGGTTGGCTGGTTTGCAGGTACTGTATTCCTAATTTGCATTTCAGTCTGCTCAGATTATGGGTATATTAGGAATTCCTACATTTTCAAGATTTGGGGTTCTCACAGCGGTGTTGCTGAGGATTAAGCCTTCTGGGATGTGATGCTGTGTCACTGGAGGAGTGGTTCCTGTCATTTTGAAGGCATCGCAATTCTTCGAAATGTCAAGAACCATGCACCCAACAATACAGTGTCAAATCTCAGAAGAACTGAATCCTCATTTTTGTAGTTATTTGAGACTAAGGAGTTGAAAATGATTTGTATGTCACAGAGAATTCTGATTTGCTGGAAACTTAAAACTTACATGAATAAAGCTGGTGTAATATTTCAGGTACAATGGCATCCAATTCTCAGTGGTTTAGTCATCCAGTTTTTACTTGGACTAATCACCATTCGGTGGTCTGTTGGACGGAACATCTTCCAGTGTATTGGCGACAGAGTAACCATATTTCTTGGCTATAGCAATGAAGGAGCAATGTTTGTTTATGGCAGAGATCTCATTGATAAAGGTGTATTTGCATTTCAGGTAAGTATATTCTTTTTCAGTATCTACAAAATTAGTTCAAGTCATAGATCCGTTCCTATTTGGTACATTACAATTCGCATTTCAAGAGGTTTAATTTTATGACTAACCAGTAACACTGATATAAAAAATGCCTGTCTTGTACAAGATAATGCTAACCTACAGAGCTGGTTATTATGTTTTATTAGCAGCAACAGTGATCAGGTTGGTAATGCAGTTGTTATCATTGTTAGGCAGTAATTTATCTTGTTAACCCTTTAAAGACGAAGCGTGTCTGTTTTATATAAGGACTCTGTGCGTACCATGCTGTAAATACTCTCCACTTCGGTTATAAAAACCAATCTCTTAATGTTTTATAAGGCAAAAGTTGCTGTGTGTTTTGAGATCTGTACAAAACATATAAACGCAATGTGGGCACCAAGTAGAATTTTTTTATCTTAAACCTGATGGTATGTAAAGTTACCGCTACGCTTTAAAAGGTTAATGTCCTTATTTTGGTTAGTAAATTGATAGCCAGCAGAATTGGAGGAATTATATTTACCAAATTATTTCCAAGGTACGTGGAACATTTTACGATAAACAGCAAAAACATGTTACTGTTCCTACTCCTACATGAGTGATTTTGTCCCTATATTTGTATTCCTGTCCAGCTGCTGAGAGATATTTTCAGTGGACTTCATTTTATTTTGGCCCATACTCTTGTTTCTGCATCATAAACAGTATCAGTGTTGAAATTAATTTTCTCTTTCTCTGATATTTGCTCTCTGATTAACGTGCCTACTGTTGCTTGTTAGGACTTCCACTGTTCAGAATCCTTTCACATTCATACAGTGAAAACTCAAATGACACATAATGCAAGACCAGACTAAACTCACGATCAAATCATTGAGATGACTTTGATGACTTATGATATACAATAACTTAGGGGTGCATAAATTTTACAAAAATCTATGGGCCACCTCAAAATTCTAGGCAGTACCAGAAAAGTAACTTGGAGCAAGTTCCATACTGAGGACCCACAAATATTAGGTGCCACCGTCCAAAATTTAGTCACACAGGTGACGTGGCACCTGGGATTTGTGGACTCCACAGTAATTTCCCATATGATAAAATCCCTCAGATGTTAAAGATGAAGGCAGAGCCAGCCTTTGGAGTGTTGTGCACATTTAACTTGAGACAAAGGACAGTTCTGTGACACATAAATGTTGTTGTAATTCTTTACATCACAATGGACAGTGTCCAAAATTTCAGCCATGACTGTGATCCGAGTCTTTACAGTATTTTGTCCTACAGTTCAAAAGGAAACACTGACTACCTGTCTAACCCCATTTCTTCACAAGAGTACAATTTGTATACGCTGTGACTTTCAAAACTTCCAGGTGGTCACCTACAGCTATATTCAAGTGTGAAATTTCTGTGTCCCTTGATGAATTTTAATGCACACCCCAATATAGTTATCCATCAACTTGTCATCCTCCACAATCAGAATGTAGTCATACTAATCCAGAGCCATGGTTCATACAGTCACAGTGCTCTGCATGCAGCAGGTGCATGCCCAGAATTTTTCGCTGGGGGGTGGGGGCGGGGGGGGGGGGTGGGGGGCATGGCTGACCCTGAAGCTATATATAATTTATGTTTGACTTTAAAAATTATGTTATAAAAATCATGTCCTGGGTATAACTCTAACATAACATTGTTTGCAACTGCATTTACACACAAACACACAGCTACATCCATGACTCACCCAATTTAAATCACAGTGTCTAATGTTCTTGTTTTTTTAATTTAATGTAAGACATCCTAAGTCTTTTGTTTTACTTTTCAAAATTCTAATGTACTCTTCATTGGCCAATTTCAGTGGATGATTTCGGCTGAAGGGTAAATCACGTGGAGTCTTCAATATTATTGTGTCTCCAAAATCTGTGTTCTTTTATACTCGTAGTTCGACTTCGGGAGTCCTGTTCTGTGCCAATATATATTGTCATTAATGAACTTCTTTGTTAATAATCAAGAAACGTTTCGAACAAATCCATCAGTACGCAGCATTGATACAAGGAATAAGCACCATCTCCATAGACCAATTGCCAACCTGTCATGCTTTCAGAAAAGTGCATTCTGTTCTGGCATCAGAATTTTCAGTAGTTTACCATACAGTGTCACAAATCTTAAGAATGAAAAGGCACAATTTAAAGCAGCACTAAGAAGATACTTAAATGCACACTCCTTTTACTCTGTAGATGAATTTCTTATGTGTACTGATAAACTATAATAATGACCTCTAAGACCGCACAAAAAATGTTTAAAGTATTTTGCAATGTACATTTTTGTATGTTTTTGTATGTTTATGACTTATTCCACATCCTGTTGTCTTGTGGCAAAATTACGGATCCATGGTATGTATGTATGCATGTATGCATGCATGCATGTATGCATGTATGATGTATGCATGCATGTATGTATGTATGTATGTATGTATGTATGTATGTGTGTGTGTATGTATGTATGTATGTATGTATGTATGTATGTATGTATGTATGTATGTATGTATGTATGTGTGTGTGTGTGTGTGTGTATGTGTGTGTGTGTGTGTGTGTGTGTGTGTATGTATGTATGTATGTGTGTATGTATGTATTGTATGTACGTATGTATGTATGTATGCATGCATGCATGTATGTATGTATGCATGCATGCTGCTTGCATGCATGCACACATGCAGCCTCTCCTTCCTTGGGCACGCCCCTGTCATGCAGCAATATATCAAATAATCAGCTGTTTGACATCTTGTTTTGTCTTATTACAGGCACTATCAGCTATCTTTTTCCTGAGTTTTGTGGTGCAGATTCTATACTATTATGGTATCATGCAGTGGGTTGTCATAAAGCTGGGCTGGCTTATTCAAGTCTCAATGGGAACCACAGTCTGTGAGTCGGCCAATGCTGCTGCAAGCGTATTTCTTGGCATGGTAATAAGGAGATGTACATTTTATCATGATCAGAGCTGCAGAAAGCAAGCTCTGTCTTGCAAGATTTCAAGTTCTCACAGCAGCATTTCTGTCAGTGAAGTAATCAGTAAAAGACACTTTTCTGTATTTTTATATTCCAGTCAGAGTCACCACTGCTGTTCAGGCCCTATCTTAAAGATCTCACAAAGTCAGAGATGCATGCCATCATGACAGGAGGATTTGCTACAGTTGCAGGTAAATTCACAGATACACTTATTGCTAATGTGAAGAAAGCTGCTCTCATATCACATGACACATACCCACACACACACTCGTATATACACACACACATATATATATACACACATATATGCATACATATATATATATATATACAATATGTATATACAGTATCTATGTGTAAAGGTTAAGTATAAAAGTATGGGAAACTGGGAACAAATATTACTTTTGCTGTTACACACATGGGCTCAGATCCTACAAAGTTTCTTTCCTCAACATATCATGCAGTCTGAGCACAACCCATATAGGCAATTCAAGACAGAGCCAGGGTAAGCCAATGTATTGTTCTTAGTGCAGGAGTACTATCAGCAACTTTGGAACTAAATATTCACTTATCAGGTAACAATGACTGCAGCCAATGATAACGAAGGGATAGATTCTATTACATGGAACAGTCACGAGCTACATTCGTATATTCCAGGCACAGTTTTGGCAGCATACATTAGTTTTGGAGTTTCACCTGCTCATCTTGTAACAGCATCAGTTATGTCTGCTCCAGCTGCCCTGTGTTTTTCTAAACTGTTCTATCCTGAAACAGAAGAGAGTAAAAACAAAGCAGAAAATATGATAATTGAGAAGGGGTGAGTCCATAAGGCCACATGTGGCACATTTTACAATAACAATTAATGGGTATATGTTAATAAGAATATACAAGATGCACATTTATTTTGCAATACTCTTTGGTTTTCAATTCAAGTGATATTCATAAAAGCTGATGAGACTATTTCAGAAGTATTTTCAATCTCTATTTTAATAACATTTATAAAAATCTATTTGCAAAGTTATTAGGTAACAGACTGATGAATGTAACTTTACCATAAGAGAGGAGACTAGAAGTTACACCAAAGAGCATGGGAGAATATAGTATTTTTTTAAAGAACTGTCAAGTATTGGATCTCACATATTTCATACATAAATTGTTAAAGTATTCACATTTCAAGAATCATGCACAGTTGACAGCCTGAATAGGATATACACCCACATTTTTTGATAGTACAAAAAATGTAGGACATGGATAATTGGTTTTGTGAGTTTAGTAATTTTAATTTCAGTGATGAATCTAGTGTCCTGGATGCAGCCACCAAAGGAGCAGTGACTGCCATGCAACTGGTGCTGGGAATTATTGCCAATATGATTGCATTTCTTTCATTCATTGCGTTTCTCAATGGCATTCTCTCCTGGCTTGGCATGCTTGTGGGTGCAGAAGGAATAACTCTTGAGGTAAGATACCAGTATACCGCTGTATTAACCCTTTTAAAGAGGAAGCATATCTGCTTTACATAAGGACTCAGTCCGTACCGCGCTGTAAACACTCTCCACTTCGGTTATAAAAACCAGTCTGTTGATGCTGTATAAGGCAAAAGTTGCTGTTTGTTCTGAGATCCACGTAAAACACATGAAGCAATGTCAACACCACATAGAATGTTTCAATGTTACATCTGGTGGTATGTAAAGTTACTGCTAGGCTTAAAAGGTTAAAGTATTCCATTACTTTTTACTTTCAGATCAGCTTATTTATTAATATATAAAAAGTATATTTTACTTAAATTGTAAAAATATTTTTGAAGGCTTGTAATGTACATATTACAACTCCTGGTTTCAGTACATATTGAGTAAAGTTTTCATTCCACTGGCATGGCTGATGGGTGTCGAATGGCAGGAATGTGATGCTGTGGCACAGCTCATTGGACTGAAGACTATAGTGAATGAGTTTGTAGCCTATGAGCAGCTTGGAAAGCTTAAAAGTGCCAACAAACTTTCGGTAAGACAAATTCCAATTGCACATCCAGACATGTAACTACCTCTTGACTTCTAGTCCTACAAAGCTTCTACTTTGAATGATGTAATATTAGTTAATAATCAACAAAATAAATATAATTTATTTTCTACGTTAGTATGCTAGGCTTGCGTATACATGATCATAGATCTGAATCATAGTCAAGTGAATTTTCTTTTATATCTTGCAATGATAAATATGTTACTGTCTTGCTGTTGCTGTTAAAATTGGTTTTAGTAGTAGTAGCAGCAATAGTGCGTGGTAGTAGTATTATTTGATTTCTGGGAGCAGTTTATTACTTAAATACAGGTTTGATGTACAGTGTGTCAGACATAACCTCAAAGTTCTGCATTGTCACTATGTTTGTAATTGTTAATTTACAGTGTTTCTCATAAAACTGTAAGGAATGTTTATAATCTATCTTCAGATCAAATTTCATATTCCTAATTCCAATTGTCCATTACCTGTTCCTCCCAAAATTAACACTGCATATATGTATTTGTACATCTGTCATGTTGTTTTACACTGTGTTATGAAAACAATGGTGCATATACAGAGAATTTTTCTAACATGGGACTGAGCAGGACTGAGCACAGCACAACAGGTGGCTTCCTCTGTCGCCACACAGCAATGGTGTCCTCTGCTCTATGCCAAGCAGTCCCATCATAAAAGAAAATGCCCTGTGTTATCCTGTTGTTCATGTACACTCCATGAGCAGGTTCCATGTTAAGCTGAACACACGGTGATATATGGAGTCATATCATTTTCCATCATTTGTGACCATTATGTTAGTATTATTACCTATGGCTGTAATTGGTCATTGTGATTGGTTAACCCTTCAAGGAATTCCTTGCCTTTTATGGCATCTGAAGTTCATTACCACATAAACAAGAGACCACTACTGGATCTTGTTCTGAGCAAAATGAAATCATTCCACATTTTTGCACCCTGTTTAGTTAAGATTAACATTAATATTACACTCGACAATATTTCAAGTCATATAATATCAATAGATTAGTTGATCCAATTATTTTGTAAAGTTAATTTGAATGGTACTTACAGATATTTAACAATAAATTAAAATTTGATATAAAATTCACTTTATTACAGCCACGATCAGAAATGATAGCAACATATGCTCTTTGTGGATTCTCAAACCCTGGTTCTGTTGCTATCTCTATTGGAGCACTGACAACATTGGCTCCCAATCAGAAGGGCATTATAACGGAAGTAGCATTTCGGGCCTTTATTGCAGGCAGTGCAACCTGCTTTCTCACAGCCTGCATTGCTGGTATGTTGCAGATGTAACTGCTGTTCATGTGCTGTCCCCAGTGGTGTAGATGAGGCCCCACTGACCCCATGGCATGGGGGACCCCCAAACATACAGAATTCTAACACTTGTTGTGGGTTATTTCAGAATTCTGTTCTTCTGACGGGAAGTAGTATTCTGGATCCCAGTCATGATGAGCTCTTGAAGTAACTTTGCTAATAGGCAGTAAGAGGGAGACCCCCAATTATGAGAATTACATCTTTATTTTATGGCCCTAATTTCATGTGTTGCATGTCATATGTTTCACAGCATTTCATTTTATTTATTCCTATACTCATTTTAAGCATATTAGCAGAATTGAAAAAGGTGACTGTTAGCTTCATCATGTCTGTCTGTCTGTCCATCTGCATGGAACAGCTCAGTTCCCACTGGATGGATTTTTGAGAAATTTGATATTTGGGTATTTTTTGAAAATCAGTTGAGAAAATTCAAGTTTCATTAAAGTCTGACAAGAATAATGTGTACGTTAAATGAAGACCTGTGTGCATTTCTTCTTAGAATGAGAGATGTTTCAGACAAAATTGTATATAAAATCAAAACACACATTTTATATTCCTGTGTTATCTTCACAACCAACATCATTATGAAACATGATTACCAGCTCAGGCCTCATGGAAATAATACCCAACACTTAGAATGAACTACTGACACCAGTACTACAACTGTGTTCATTCTTGAGGTGTATCAACACAGGTGCCACTGAGTGTACAAATGGAGTATATTTCTACCTAAATAAAACCTCAATAATATAAAACAAAAAGAAATACAAAAGGAAGGAAGGAAGGGACATTTCACTTCAACATTACTTAACTGTATAATGTAGATGGCAATAATGCAGAACAATGCAAAGTAATGTTACTGCCCTAACAGAAGTCAACTGTTAAAGAACACAACAAAGTTCCAACAACTCACAGTTTTGCTATGACTGTCCACTTGATCATTTGCTTCTGCTGTACAAAGCTGTCACCATATAAAGTGCACTAATTTCATGAACTGTCACATTAACATAATGTGGTGTTTTACTAGAATAATCAGTAGGATTGAGAATGTGAAATTAACAGATTATTTTACTTCTGTAATCACAACTGATCTGCTAAAATCCACTGTGAACAATGCGTGAAATTTGGGAAAATGTTCACAGATTACAGGAACGGCTAGGTGGTTTGTTGTGAAGCTTTTATTTTCCTTTCTTGTTAAGCACAATATGATTATTGTGGAAGTCTCTTGTTAAGCACAATATGATTGTGGTAGAAATCTCAGACACTATGTTTATATGTGCATGGACATGCATGCAGTCAGTATTAGTTTTGTGCTAAGCTGATCACAGTAAATAGATAATCCAACAAAAATTTTTTATTGTTTATTTTCAGGTATGCTAATGCCAAACCATTACTTCCCAAGTGACAAGGGGCCAGTTTTTAACGCATCATTGCAAGTGCCATAATTCATAAACCAATTTAGATTCTCAAAATATTGATGCGCAGGAGTAGAATATGAATAAATACATATTCTGCATAAGTACATATACACTGATCTGAATACCACGGGCAGAAGTGCAGCAAGGTAACTAAATGATTATTTCCAGCAGGTTTTCCTTTGCTTTGTTCCACAGATGGTTACCAATGCTTCAGAGGAACATGCTGCGTCCATAATTTATTCTCAATGTACAGACAGGAAGTCCTCCCAAACACAGCTTGGTAACCACCTACAAAACTACATGATGTCTTCGCCTGGAACACTACACTCTAAATTGATGACATAAGCCCATAGAGTTTTATGCTGAATGTAGAGTCTGAATGTTTCCTAAAAAGGTTACTGTACACTTGGATAATTGAAATCAGTTCATCATGAAAATATAATTCAGTTCGTATCATGAATATGTCATACCGATCAGTGACTTGGAGGGGGCAGCTGATACAGATGGTTGACGAAGACTGTCTGAAATTAGGTGTTTGTACGTAGAGTCATTGTTATGCTATAGTAGTTACCAATCATCTTTCTTTTTTCAGAACAAAATATTCACTCTTATTACAAGTGTTTATACATTTTATTTCATTTATAAATCATTCACACACCCGTTTACCTTAGGAATTGTCATACAATATATTGACACAAGCAACCTTTACTTTGTATGCATCCAAAATTAAAAACTTGTGACTGGACAGTGTTAAAAATAGAATTCCATACAAAATTTTAAAATATTTGTGTCTCATTTGTATACTTCACATGTCATAACTTAATTACTCACATCACTGCATTCCTGACTTCTTGGTTGTTTTAAATTATTGACTTTTTAAATCACAGATTCAGTAAATACAGTATAACTTAAAAAATATTCCTCCTGAACTGGTAATTTATGCCCATCCAATGAACACCCAGCAGTATGTTGCGCCTTCTTCACAGTGCCTATATATTTACTCCCTTATATATCAAGCGGTGCATATCAACACTCATGAGATCAAATGACAGAACTATGTACAGTACAGTTACAGTGTTCATTATGAAGGCTCACTTTGAGCACTGTATTCTGACAGTGAAATCAAAATGAGAGTTACAAGATACATTTCACTAAAATACTCTTCAGCAGCCAGCCATGTCAAAGTTGAATTAACAACCAATGTTTCAGAGACCAGCTCTGTCACAAAAACACTGTTTCTTTTTTATCTCACCTCTAATGTGGCTGTAGTGCATGTAATTGCTGTGAAAGCTTCATACCTGACCTCTCCCATTTCATACCACTGTGTCTGTATCTCTAGTATTTCAGTACTTAGTATGTTCACTCATGTAGGAAAGTCATTACGTGAATCATATAATGACTCCTCCTTACACTGTGTTCTTAAGTGAAAACCATGGTTAAAGTGAAAGGCATGTTCATTTTCCTTTTAGATAATGATTGCTTTTTTTCACATTCTTCCCATTTGAGGAATCCGTTCTTATAGGATATGATACTGTGACACTGGATACGTGGCTCCTGACATTTTGAAGGATTGTAGTTCATCTTCAAAGGGTGTACCGGTCCAAGAAGAATGGATTCCTCAACAGTACCACTATGAAAATCTCAAATCTAGTATCATATCATTTGATGCTACATAACTTTTAACAGCTGATACACAGACATTTTTAACTGTATGGAAGAGTATCCCTTTCACCTTGATAGTCAGAAATGTTAAAAAAGATTTAAAAGGGTTTCAGAACTGCAGTTGAAGATGCATGACAGAGGCACCTGTGCTATGCACATCAAGGTGCAGTATGTACATCCCACCAGGACTTCAAAAATCTTTCCTACTTGCCAGTGGTGAGTTACGAGAGACCACTGTTGACGAATGTAACTCAATTAAATGGCTAGTGTACTTCAATGGTACTGATGCAGCACAATAAAAAATGCCATATTCATTCCACTGTTACGCACAAACGCATTAAATAACTAAGTAACAATCTATGTATCCTACAAACAAGTTAAGATATCACAGATATGAAGCCGTATGCAGTTTAATAACAAATTATATAAGAAATGTATTGAATATGTTTGATAAGTCAGTTGATCAGAATCAAACCTGACAATTCGGTCAATAATAATGGCACACAACACATATTATATAATGCGTTACAACACAAAAAAATTTGAGTATTCCACATAGGTCTATACTTCAGATGGCAGGATTAGAATGCAGTGTGGCTATCCCATGCTTTCTCTGAAAACTCATTGAACTGTTAGTGTTAACAAACATTTTATTTAACTGTGTTACACTTCTCACTAATCTAACTGAAAGTCACATCAGTGAATGAGTAACTAGTGAATTTATAACATATCTTGAGACTATATACAATATAAAATTATATATCTTACAACAAAAAACTTCCTATTGATATTACACAACACAAGAGAGCCATTTCCCATATTAATAAAACTTCACACTAATACATACATTTTATTCCTACACAGTCTCGTTCATTGACATCAAAACTGTAACAGTAAAACCAATGACATTAATAAAATTTAATAATTTTAACTTGGAGCACAAGAATCATGTTCTTTCGTACCATACTATTAGAAATGGAATGTCAGCAGAAATTATAAACTTTGTGAGTATTACAGTTTTTCAACTTTCAGATTTAAAAAATACAATTAAAATTTGCATTTTCACCAGTAACACAAAAAAGTGACTTTTTGTCACATATTTCATCATTACAGAAACCCAGTACAGTAAAATTATTACCTACCTCCATTATCAAAACAAGATAAATACAAAACAAACGAGTTTGGTTATTAAATTTCCAGTGTATGAATTTCCTACTTTGTCTGCCAAGTGTGTGCCATTCTGGAAAACAGTTGAGATATGCATTACACAGGGAATTTTTTCTTTGAAATTTTACCCAAAAAACTGATTCTACAATTAGCTGTGGAAGTAATCCAACTATGAACATGGATTAGACGGACAAAAGTAAGCACACTAACATTTCTTATAAAAGAAATTGAGAAGTAGTACAGCAATTGCAATAAATGACTTACGCCTATTGAAAATACCCAAAAAAGTTACTCAGAGATTGTGTAGTAGAAAACTGTCCAGTAATGCCATACACTTCAAAATTCTACAGACAGCAACAAATATGGAACCTGATCCACACCTAAACCCACACACGCAAAATAAATTCCCCCACCTCATAACAGTAGCATAAAATCCGATGTCGTAGACACTATTTAAAGTCTGATGGCAGTAAATGTGTCAAAATGTGTTTCGTCTGTAATGTGTACCATAATCATGATGAAACTCACGCAGGAAGGCTAAACCATATGGGCAGAAGCCAGCACGTTTCATTACATAATTCCAAGTATTCAGATATGACCTTACTCTGACAGTTAATAATACTTCACTTAATGTATAGGCTTCTCAGTATATTGATAACTGTTGCTATGCATGTCATGTCATAACTGAAAGCATTAATCCTGGTTTATCTAATCATGATTTTAAGGGTGGTACAAAGATCTTGTACAAGTGTTTCCCAACATCTTATATAAACTGTTAGAAACATCAGAAAGCAAGCCAAGAACTACACCTTTTATGTGTACATAGTGAATGGATAATAATCTTGCCTTATATAGGAAGAACAGAATTCCTCTGTTTATAAGAGCTGCAATTCTAAAATATATTCATGATGTGGCACGTAAGGAATATCCTGCAGCAGTGAGATGTGTTAAATTTTGAGAAATTAAACCAACCCTCACTGTGCATAGTTTCTCCTAAGCAAAGGAAAATGGTTTTAATAATTACATTAGTACCGAAATAACTAATTAATTTTCAGATGTCTCTAAAGTTTATGATTCAAGTCTTCTGGATGTTACTATGTTTTGATAGGTCAATAGTTGCTGATGTTCTGAAGCAGCTACACTCCTTCAAAATCTCAACATATTTTTCCCAGTTGACATAGTTTAACATTCAAGAAGACTCATATCTCCATCAACATCACTATGAAAACCTCAAATCTCATGTTTCTGCAGTTGATAATGCCACCTCCATGTGTGACCTTCATATTTATTTAATTTGTAAACCAAGTCAAAACTTAACATAAGTTGTGCATTCAGCATTTGCTTTCTGGAATGTTAGATTCTTTTTCAGCATGATGAACCATCTCTCTTAAAAAGCTGAATAGGGCGATTTTACCAAATATTTCTAAGGCAAGACCAAGATCTGGAAGATCTATAACTGTTAACATACAGCAGGGCAGTTCCACTGCTCCAATTTAAACTCTGCAGCAAATGCTGCTGGCAAGTACATAAGATCAAGAGGAATTTTTCTAAGATAACACAACCAGCTAAGTAAATGACCTCGAACTTTTAATATGAATTCCAAATTTTCTGTGTTTCACTGA
Source organism: Coptotermes formosanus (assembly GCA_013340265.1). Lineage (NCBI taxonomy): Eukaryota > Metazoa > Arthropoda > Insecta > Blattodea > Rhinotermitidae > Coptotermes > Coptotermes formosanus. Next base: position 800,962 of record BLKM01000728.1, on the reverse strand, counting down.
ATTTCAGTATCAGCAGTATTAACAGAAGTGACCTTATCAGTCTGTTACTTAATTAGGTAACCCTTACACATAATTTTCCACAGGAGACAAAACCCTAGAAATATTTAGTGAATACAGTTTATACTCAACGCTCAAGCACATGAGGCAGATTCACATACACATGACTACAATTAACACAGTCATACAGGCTGGAACTGTGTAACTTGTACGCATTACATTTTTTAGCTAAAGCATACACACCTCCTACAGAATAAGTAAATAGATACTCCAAATTTTACTGCAAGAAAAAACTTAGTTGCATCAAGTGTATACAAATTACGAATACTGTATTTATTTTTGTACAATAAAATACTATTAGGACCTTCCAAAAAACCTACAGTGAACGAATCCAGTATTCTGAATATACATATATTAAGGAGATCTTTGTGCTAAACCAATGGGCAGCCTACTGGAACTTACTGCACATGTTGTAGACACACTGTCGCTCCTTGTTCTGTTGGAACAAGCGTCTAAATTTATGAACATTGAACGGAAGAGTTTTACAGATGCACATCCATAACATAAAACCAAAAAAGAAAAAGAACCCCTAATACTGTACTGGGAAACAGGTACAGTGTTGATATGTATTCCATTCTAATAGACAGAATTTAATTTGTACGTGCACAACTGTATCCTCAGGTTTGTACATTGTATTCCCTCAATATAAAACTTTAAATATAACAACACAATTCAATTTACAGTTCATGTAGCTAAGTCAAAAAGAATACTGGTTATGGGATGGACAACTGTGGTTTGATCCTAGGCAGGGACATCAAGTCCAGCCCCCCCTGTCCAGTGGATAGCAGGTGTTCTTTCCACAGTGGCAAAGCAGTTCGAATGTGCAGCTGAGCATTACCCCCATCTTATGTCAAGGTTAACAGTTGCTAAAAGAGTGTAATGCCATGCATTATGAGATGGGCTGTGGGCCACGAGTTGCAATCTACCCTCATTCTTGCAACAGTTATGCCATTCAGCTACTCAGCAGAATGTGTAGTTTCTGGTTGTAAGTAGGCCTAGCCAGATTATGAAAAATCGAAGTCAGCAGACTTCCAACATGAAACCAAAGCAGGTCTTACTGTAACTAGGAAGCAGAACTGCGAGTGCAGCAAAATTACAAATTACAAATCCTCAAAAATGGTTTAGAATTGTTCAGAAAGTAATGGCTGGAGGAGGCTATGCCAGCCTAAGGTTCACACAGCACTTGCTGGAGGAAGCTATGCTGATCAGACATCAAGAAGTTCAAGATTAGTAATTAACTGTACTTCGAGCTTGGGACTGCTTCACAGAATGGCTTTGGCCACTATCATCATCTTGCTGCTCAGCTGTACAGCAGGTAGGACCTATATCATTGCTACAATCTGCTGAGGGGTGAATTGGTACTAATTGATCAGAGGCGCAAGATTCCCCTGTGAAGATTTATCTTTCTGAGACAAGATAGAGATACATGTATAGATTTATTTATGGGATTTCACAATATACCTGTAGTTGTAGTTTGAACAAGACTACTTCTTTCTAGTAGAAGATGCACCCTCTATCTCTTTCCCTCAAGCCCTACCCACAGTATTGCCCACAACATAATAGTAGGTAATGCTACCCAACCTGGCAGGAACCCAGGAACTCGGACTAGTTAGAGCTGGCAGGGTTGCCCCTCCATATGCCAGTTATTAGGGCGAATATAGTGGGATGTCACACTAGCCAGGTCCCGGGCATCACAATCAGTGGCAGCGGCCAGATAAGCGCCAGCCCTAACCACTGCAAGGAGTCCCTCATGAAGAGCTACTAGACCCTCAGCTAATACAAGAAATTTCCCATGTTTTATGGAATGTGAAAGTTCATTATCATGTTTGCAAGAGCCTGTCCCATGTCCCTAGCCTCAGCCAAATGAACCCACTCCATGCTTTTCCATCATCTGTCTTCAAAATACATTTTAATATTATCTGTGCGCAGGTCTTCCAAGAAGTCTCTTACATTCAGATTTTCCTACTAAAACCTTGTATGTGAATCTCTTCTCCCTTATACGTGTGACATGCCCTACCCATCTCAGCCTCCTTCACTCGATCACCCCATACCCGTTCAGAAACTATGGTCTTCCTAAATAATAGCTGTCAATATTATGATAATCTCAGATTAATTACCTAACAAATTAATATCCCCCCCCATCCCAATTCACAGTAGAATTTTATTACACGTTGTTTCTTTTCCAATGTGTAATTTCTCTCACACTGTCCATTCTAAGTCATGTAAGTAACACACACTGAAAATTCATTAAAGTGTATGAACTGACAGTAGACATAATTGTTCTTTCTGTAATTACATTACAAATGTATACAACAAACATGAACAGTCCCATTCTGATTATTTCCCCTAGAATATACCAATTAAGCTTCTGACATTCTGGTGTTGCAGAATGCCACATCAAATGACCCAATTACAGGACATGCAACCCAATGTGCAGAGTCATACAGCAAGCTAAGGCAGGCCATGGAGATTATTTTCAGTGTAGCATCTGTGAGTGCGGTCATAAGCCTCACCTGTCACTTGTAACATTTTGGGTAGTATATCTATTACATGCTGCGTTTCGTCAGGACCACATACCTACGGAGGAATGTTAGTTGTTAAAATTTGTATCAAATAATCTATGATTATGCTTATAGTTACACTCATTAGTGATTTTCATAAATTTGTACGGTTATTGCTACTGTGAGTTTTTAAAACGCACATAATCTTACAGTTACGAAGCTCAGACTAGGGTCATGAGACAACACAACATTTATGCAAAAGTTATGAAGTGTTTAGATTACTCCAAATTTCACAAACACTTGTCTTTGACAGCCATTTCTCTTACGAGTTTGGCAGATGTTGAATTAGATTATTTGAATAATGAAAAGTGTATATGCATTTCCACGTCTTCCACGCCAACCTTGTACCATATTAAGCAAGGGGGGAGGAAACCTGTATTATGCAGAACATTCTCTAGGAAAAAATCAAATTGGTGAAGAAATAAAAATGACAGTTCCTACAGGCAATTAGCATATTTATGGTGTACAACATACTTTTAATCCCACAAGTAGAACAGCGAAAATTGAAACATACAAAGCAATGTTAAAAGCAGCTGTCATTTAGATGTTGACAACACGGCCCACAAGTGAGAAGAATAAAATAATGTAAACGAAGTTTTGAGAAATATGTGGGGACCACAAACTGAACTTGGGGTTTGGAAAATAAGAACCAACCACAGAATGAGGGATTCATATAAACTCTGTGATTGAGTGGTGGATATTAAAAATAAAATGTTGGAATGGCTGGGGCATGCAAGTAGAATCGATCAAAAAGCGGCGGCTAGAAAATGATTGAAGGGAGCCAGCCAGTATGAGAAAAGTGGGAAAGGCCAGAATGAGATGACTGGAAGATAACAAGAATGATTTATTTATGTGAGCCCAAAGTGAACAGACAGATGCAGGTACAAGGTAAAGAACAGCGCAGAATGTACATCTGGTGTAATGGAGGCCCATGATGCTGGGAGGACTGAAGCATTCAGGAGTACATAAGCAATAATTACAGTCAATGTGTCACACCAACTGTAATGTCTTGGTAGACACAATTTGAATTCCACCTGCACTTACACTATAAGACATTCTGTTGCACCACACGCGTTTTGACGCTTATGTGTGTGTCATCGCCAGTGCTAACACTTGTTATTTTGATAAAAAGAAGCAAGCAGCATGTACCTTCCTTAAGGGTGTTAGCCCAGCATTGCACTTCAGGGGCCACAGAAAACCAAAAGAAATTCAGGATAACTACACTCTCCTGAAAACTGAAGCCACAACCTCCTGAACAGGAAGGATGAGTGCTAACCTCTAACTGTAACACCTGGTCTTCAACTGTTTCAGGAAATAAATATGTAACTGATTCTTAATGAATCCGGTATCTGAACAGACCTTCTGCAGCAAGCCAGCCCTGGTAGGAAGGGCATACATAGCCACAGTTGCTCCCTTACGTACAATCCAGGGATGAAAATTGGCTAGCGTGGAATTATAAGCTTCTTGACAAACACTGCATGTCTTGTCTTCATCACGAAGGTCACCTACTTTCTGCAGGAATAGCTTGATGAAATCTTCAACAGAAGTATGCATTGCGTGTAGTAATTTGTCAGTAGTGTACATTAAACAATTAATTAAGACTGATTCAAATGTCATGATAAGGTTCTTTCAACAGGCTCATAAATTCACTGAATGCTTTGTTATCAACCCTAATTTATATTACTATTCTTGGAACACAATTCAAATAAATGAGTAATTTCTGTGCTTCAGTGACAGGTTCCTCCTGCAAATATAAGCAAGATCATAAGATTGGCGCATCAAAAAAGTAAGTACTGTTTGGCTATATATATATGTATGTGATGTAAAAATATTTCTTTGTTGGTATCAGATTCTATATACCATACTCCGCTTTTCGACATAAGCACCACCCATATTGAGGCACTTGTCATAATGGGGTACAAGGTTTTGTATGCCCTGTTCATAGAACTCAGCCACCAGACAGACGATGTCGACCAGAAAAATCATGTGCACCATCTTCTGGGACAGGCAGGGAATTTTGTTCATTGAATTCCTCCCACGAGACATGATAATCAACACAGCAGCATATTGTGAAACTCTGAACAAGTTGTGGCACACAATACAAAACAAAAGGCTTGGCATGCCTAGTGAGGAGTTATGTTTTTGCATGACAATGTGCACACACATGCCACAGCTCGAACACGCCAGCTGCTTGCTTCATTCAAATGGGAACTGGTGTATCACCCCCCTTACAGACCTTCATTTGTTCCTCGACCTGAAGAGATTTCTTGCTGGCAATCAGTTCGACAGCATAACGAGGTGAAGGACAGCGTTAAGAAATGGCTCACGTCTGTTTGGCGGCTGACTTCTGTGAACAGGGCACACAAAACCTTGTGCCCTGCTACAACAAGTCCCTCAGTGTGGGTGGTGCTTATGTCAAAAAGCAGAGTAAGATATGCAGAATTTGATAACAATGAATAAAAACTTTGACATCAAGTATGTACTTTTTATAGCCAAACTGTACTTACTTTCTGGATGCGTTGATATATATGTTATGCTAAACTTGGTTAGCTGTCACTTGTAACTTACAATAACTGGATTTCAAAGTTCAAATAATCTTCAGGTTCATACCTAATCCTCTGTGTAATCGCAGTAAGGTACGACTACCAGAAGTGTAATCAGACTTATTTAAAAGTCCATTTTCACTTTCATATTTAATCATTTTCTTTAACGTTGAAAACTGTTCTCCATTTTGCCCTCGACGAAGTTCCTCAAGAATTTCTATTTTGCTTTTAACATCTGATGCGACAAAGCCAAATACTTTCCCCAAAAGCTGAAAAAAACTGGAAGTAATAATATATATTTTAGTTACAGCCAAAATATAAATAATTATACAGAAGCAGGCACATTTAAAAATTTGCATACATGCAATGTGTAACTGATAAGAAAGTCAGCTGCCATGGGTAATTTGGAGAATTTGGTGTCAACTGGAATAAATCACACACTTTTACATGCCCTTTTTACCATAATATGCTGATTTCATTATCTGCAGAGAACTATAAAATCTTGGCTTCAATGACAATAAAGGGTCCCTAGCATTATTCACTGTTACCTAAAGTAACAATGTAAAATAATACATATAATTCCACAGTATACCTACACTGTGTAGTCAACTGCATATGATACAAAGCAGTTACCATAATCTTTCACAGGGGACATATTAGAAGTCCTTCAGGTACTGCCACCTCTTCAAAAGCGCTGGTAAAAGGACAGTGCATGTGACAGGATGTGCACTATTATTATGTACTTCAAGAAAACAGCAATAACATTACCTATGCATTTAAAATAACCTGTAATATTTACATGCATAAGGCAGGAAGGTAAAGACCGCACAGTGTTGAACAACCATTGCTTAAACATGTGGAAGTTAAGAGCTATACTTTCAAGACCTCTTCACAGACAGATATTAATGACAAACTTTGTTTAGCCTCATGTACCCAGTACGCAGAAGGCCGTGTGGACCCCACATGTAGTCTATGCATTAAGGCAAAGACAGAAGTTCCTGCTCCATTTTGCCACTGAACCTAGCCGCTCTACATGGCAGCCAAAAATTTAGTGACACTTAACCCAGGTGTTGTTACAGGTGTTACCATTACATGTTCATCAGTCTACACCGTCATATATCGTAACCTGTTCAACCTAACAAAAAATTCCATTTTTTAAATTTCTTAATTCCTAAAAGAGACTTCTTTTTGTGCTGGGATACCTACACTAAACCTAACCTGTTCAACATTTCATTATGTTCACGGGAATGGGGGGCACAACGGATTTCAGAGGCTATAGATTACATAATATATATCAATCTGTGACAACTGGCTGTTATATTCGATCCGCCCTTCCGTGACATCTCCTCCATATAACACCATGAAAAGAAAAAATTTGTCACTGTGTTTCCGTGTGCCATACTCTGTAGAAGTCATAACTATTCATTACACAAGAGTATTTTTCATAAAATCTACACTCACTTATACAGTTCTTTGTAGGCTAATAAATAATCATCCATTGCTACATCATCATTTTCTAGTAGACACGCAGAGAAGGCATCGTGTACTACACGAATGTTGAATTTTATATCACTGGTCTTCTCATCCACTTCTGGAGCGGCCATAATTGACGTGAAATATTCAATCTGCAACTGCTTTTTCTTGTCTAAGCTACCTTTCTAAAGCAGCAAATTTACCCAATGCGTCTACACCAGTTCTATCAATGCACCTGACAGCACAGCAGACACGAAACTGACGTCACAATGTGATAGGTATAGACAGATAAAATCCTATCAGTCGAGATATGGGGAATATGTTAAACAAGCTGGAATGTTATAGTGCTTGTTCGTGATATTTAAGAATTCTAATGAAACGTTGCTGCCATCGTAATTTTATTAGAAGAATAAAAATGATATCTCACTCCACACCAACTCGAAAGTGAAGGAATGATGAACTTTTGACAGCCGTTGTAAAGTGCCGTTTGTACACACGGTAAAGTAGAGGGGTAGTGTTACACTGGAAGTGGAATAATTATATTAAAAATGGCACCTAAAGGAGAGGATATTTTGAAAGGTTTTCAAGTGTATCCTTTTTTTGCAGTAGTTATATCTGACTTTTGTCAGAATATAGCTTCTAAGACGTTATGGATAAAATTTTACGTAGCTTAGTGCTTGTTTACATGTTATGTCACGTCAAAGTTAGGTTAGTGTGTCTTCGCATTTGCATACGGTATCAGTTTTAACCATAAATACAGAAACTGGATGAACTTGCGAGATGCTGACACTGGGAAAATTTTATGGCAGTTAAATGAAGACCTGTGAGTATGTTATTGAAACGGTTATAACAATAATTATAGTTATTCATGTACATGACTTATTGCTTATTGTGCCCATTGTATCTTCATTACTGATGTCGGGATACTTGAAATGCAAGATGTCTATCTGTATGTTAATACATTTTTCTAGGTCTGTTCCTGAAATAGAGCATGAAGCACGTGTTCCAAAAAGGGTGCTGAAATGTCGAGCTGTGTCTCGAGAAATAAACTTCTCTTCCGTTGAACCCATGGAGAAATTTAGACTGGAACAGAAGATATTATTTAAGGTTACCCGTAATTTATTAATGTATATGTTACATTGTGATTTAATCATAACACCTAAAATAGTGCTTGAGACATGTCCTACTTTCATGTAGCTTTCCTGTCAATCGTCAGTTACGCAAAGGTTTTAATGTTTACTAAATAGTTCAGTAAATGAGACCAAGGAGTTCTGTCTGTACCATAGGTTGGATTTAAGGCTGTTATGGTTGCAAAATTGAGATTCAGAAAGCAGTTCCATCACTTGTTTGAATTCAGGTGAGTTCGAAATGTATCGAAAGTAGATAAACTTTACCCTGAGTTTAGAAATATAGGATATTTCCTCTTTGCTGTTCAAATTTTGTCACTGTTAGAAATATTACTCCCAGGCATCTGTGTCTTCTAGCCTCACTTACCATAAAGGTTTAAGTGCTTTGATATTTACCATCCTAGGATGCACAGTCTGTTTGGCAGTTGACTTAATTTAGCTGTTTGCTGTACATTTGCAAATTATGGGGCACAAGCATTGTCCTTAGATATTCATTTTAAAGGAAATTATTTTTGCTTTGTGCACTCAATATATGTGGCCACATTTTCTTTTTTAATCTTTCTTTGACTGTATTTCTGCTGTCTGGCAGTTCTGAATGTTCAGTATTCCTGCTTTTATTACTAAAATATTCCAGTAAAGAACCTGCACGATCTCTCTGGTATGTGGTCTGCGTTAGACGAAGGTTCGTGATGCATGGCAATGACATTAGTAAATTTATAACTTCGAACAACGGCACTGGTTACACTTTTTGTAAATTTTTGCAGTGCATTTCGTGGATTGTTAAGTGATTTTAATTTCTGAGATAAACTTTCTTTGATTTCTTCATTAGTTTTGTGTAATAGTTTCTTGCCCTGTTTGATATTAAAGATTGTATAAACACCAGATTCAGAGCAGTCCTGACATAACACCTCACCATCACGTTTTGACACAGTATGTCATGTTTGTTTACCAGTCCTGAAAGTATATGTTATTTCATCCATTGAAAGTGACCTTACTTTTGGAGAAGACCATTGTGAAACACAAAATACTGTGGATAATGTCTTCAAACTCAGCTATAACTAACGTGCTGACTTCCTCAGTTTTCTTTGTTCTGTATGAAAAATAGCACTTCTCTAAGTGTAGTACTTTTACACAAAAACAAGAAAACTTCTAACGTATCCAATTTTTTATGAAGGGTGGTATTTTGGAAGAAGAACCGGCTTCTGCAACGGCATGTGTCGTTAAAAAATTAGACAATGGACAAAGTCCAAGGAAAGCAAATCTGAGTCTTATACCATTGTCAGAGTCCTACAGAGCTGAACAAAACAGTTGTGGATATGAAACCTCACAATTACAGTGGGGCACTGAGGACTGTAAGGCATCTGAGTGCTTGAGCCAGAAATATTGACTGACTCTCGTCAGAAGTAAATAATTTTTCTGACAAGCTGTCAGTCACAGGTAATTCTCCATACTAAAGGCTTTCTCAGCTATGAGGAGAGATCTGTGCTAGACATTATATTTGTGTAAAGTGTACTTTCAGCAACTGAGTGGTTTCAGTTGCTGCTGATGAAAGACCCTGTGATCAGTGGTGCCTGCCAAAAACCGAGTCTGTGCCAATTAGTACTGTTGGTTTGCCACCCGTTCTCGCAGCCTGTGTACTAGCTTGGGGAGGTGATGTAAAACATAAATATGTATGACTTCTAGAACTGCACTCCTGAAAGGCACTACACACACTAAGAGAAAACAAGCATGCTGACATGTTGGTTTTAGAATGTGGAATGTTGGGAGTCATGTCTGCAGATCCATGTGATTAACTAGCATTTGTTCATAACGCTATGCACGAATTACAAAATCTTGTGTATATTAAATTTGGGTTGATTAACTTTTGCATTATCCAAATTTGGCACTCGTATTATGTGCCACACTTTCAGCAGGGATTAAAGTTTACTTGTTTCATTCTAGTCACTGTATATTTAAGCACATGTAAATACCATCTTGGTTGATCCGAGTGGCTGTGCGGTCCAAAGCATTCATTTTCGGCCACCCAAGTGCTGGGATTGTGGGTCCAAATCGCACTCAAGGCATGCATGTTTGTCACTTGTGCTGATTGTGTGGCATGTAGGTAGCAGCCTCTGCTATGGGCTGTTCAGAGGAGTCCTGCTGGGTATGTGTGTGTAACTGTGTGTGGTTAGAAACCTCAACAAGGAGGCAGCCTGGGCCCAAGTTGGGCTTTTGTGCCGCAGAAAAACAAATACAATTTTGAGGTCATTCACATATTTTACAGCAGCTAGGTTCCATCTTCTTGCTTTTGATTTGTTATTGTCTGTCTGTATCTACTGTGGTATTAAAACTTTTTGCCTCACACTGTGCCAGAATGTAGTGTACAAGATAGTAATGTGGTAGTTTGTTTCTGTTTTTTTTACATACAATTTAAATTGTTTTAGGCTGTAGTCTTGTAACGTATTTCCAATAGTTAAAGTAAAATTATGTGTATTACATATGAGAATCGCGCTCTTCTGGGCTATTATGCAGCTTCGAATGGTAATCCTTTACCGATGTTTCAGGACAAAGTATCGGTCCCATCTTCAAGGGTCAAGAACTCTGACCCTTGAAGGTGGGACTGATATGTTGTCCCAGAATGTCGGTAAAGGATTATCATCCAATGTTGCATAATACCCCAGAAGAGCGCAGTTCTCATCAATCATCGTGGCGGAAGCCTGAAATCACAGATTGTAATATATCTGTTTGAGGTTTGTGGTTTATTTAATGGTGCCAGCAATTCAGACTGTTTTGTATCAAATTATTGAATGATAGTGAATTTAAAGTGCTATGCTGTCACTTGCCTGGAGGGACTAAGGAAAACCATGAACATTCACAGTCAGGATACTTGATTTCCTGGTTAGAGCTTATACTAAGCGCTTCTTAAATACAATTTGGAAGTATTACAGCTGGAGCCAACTTCTTTGGCCCTGTACATCTACACCTGTTGGAGGACAGACAGTATTAGGTAGTGTGTGAGACAATAGTGTGTCATTTATTTGAGATATGTGACTCATCTGAAAGACGAGATTTATGCATGTCACAATATTTAGTTACTATGAGAGGGAAGTGGAATTTAGTGAATCTGGATGTTTATGAAAGTGGTAAAAATGTTGTATTTCCTTGATTGTCAGTAAAATTATTGTCATTTACCAAATAATATTTTTGTTGCAGGGACGATGTCTAGAAGAGTGGTTCTTTGAATTTGGCTTTGTTATTCCAAATTCTACAAATACATGGCAGTCATTAATAGAAGCAGCCCCAGAATCACAAATGATGCCTGCAAATGTTTTGAAGTGAGCATATAGATATACACATTTTAGTTTCAGGTGTGGCATTTTACATACGGAGTATTTGCACATAGAGACATACGCTTTCATCCCCCCCCCCCCCCCCTCCCCGCCTTTTTGACTTAATTAATAGTATTTCAGTTAAATAAGAGCCTTTTCTGTACTAAACCACCCCATTTTCAGAAGTCAAAATGTACGTATAAATATGCTATTTAGCTGTGTTCCATGTGGCCTTATGCATTATTTGCAATATATTTTCGGACATTTTGACAAACCAGATCATCAGACATAACAGAATTTCTGATGACAAAGGTAGGAAAAAATTTATTTTATTGCACATGTTGCAGTGAACTACGTGATAAATAAACCGTCTTGCTGTGCATGACTCTAGGAAGCAGCATTCAACCCGGATATGGCCCTCTGTTGCTGAATAATATAGAAAAGTATGCAATGTAATAAGCTAAATAGTAGTGGAAGAAGTTATCTTTTTCTGTGTCTGACTCTAGTAGCTAAACTGACCACATTGTGTTGTGTGTTTAATGAACAGAGGAACGTCAATGTAGACAAGATGTTTCTCAGGCTTTGTGTGCATCACAGGAGAATTTAAGCAGCATTATCCAGGTTTCTAAATATGCATATTTTAATCTAGGGGAGTGGGGATAGCTCAGTCAGCATACTGACAAGGCTATGGGCTGGACAATCGGGTTCAAATCCCAGAAGTGTCAAGAGATTTTTTCTTCTGCAGAATGTCAAGACTGTCTCTCAGGCCCACCCAACCTCCTGTTCCATGAGTACAGGAGGTTGTTAACTGAGAGTACAGTGCCTGGAGCATGGAGTTGTCCACTTGCCTCCATCTAATGCTGAGGTTAAGAATGAGTGGTGCTGTACTAGTACTCCCCCATGTGCCTTTATGGTGTAGATAAGTACAATTTTACCTTTGCCTTTTGTATGTTATAATGTGGAGATTGTAGTCTACATCATAGAGCATGCCACGCCTTGTCATGCTGGGACACTTGCTGTTGGTGGTACAGAAGTGTGGGAGGGTTCCACATTAGCTTTATGCATCGGTGGTGATATCATGATCCTTGAATGCCGAACTGCTAAAGGGTTCTAGATTTGTGTCAGCCCAAGATGCTGAGGAAATGGTGGAGGAGTGATCCCAGCAGCAGCCAGCAAGTGCTTTGGGGAGGAAACCCTTTGGCTTCCTCAATGTCCATGGGGGCTATTTTAATGGTCTGTACTCTCTCACCCAGAACAATCCCTGATTGGGTTTCCTTGTGAACCACCCTCATAGAATGATTTGTGCATGACTTTTTTTTTTATCATAAACAGCTAGTATGGTTACAGTTATGCCAAAACCACGTGACTTAAGGTGGATGAATGGAAAGTGTTACACTGAGCTGTAGAATGGTTCGTCATTTCTCTTACAGCGGGAATGTTGTTATTGAGACTAAGTTTTTTGATGATGAGCTTTTGGTGTCAACGTCAAGAGTTCGCCTGTATTATGTATGAGATGTCAGCATCGAGAGTTTGCGTCTACAGTGTACAAAGGCGTGCGATACCAGAAGGATGAACATGCAGGAGATTGCTTTTGACATACAAAACTTTTCCTTCATCTCATGGCAACAATCAGTTGTGATTAAATAAACAATGTCACACATGATCCATCTTATATAATACTTGCAGAGCCTAAAAGCACAGCGATACAATTTTTCAGCATTCTAGTGATGCACTTACAGTGTTATATTTAGACTTTGTTATTTTTTTAAGGTGCTTTGTATAAGCTTTCTGTAATATTTGTGTTTGTTACACACGTTAAAACACTGATAGTACAATTACAAGTAATTCACATGTAGGGTTTTAGAGGTTGTTAAAAAGAATTCTGCCCAAAATGTAATATAAAATTTGCTTTGAATTAAATTATTGTACCGACAAAAAGAGTGTTATGAGACATGTAAGATGGCGGTAAGACTTCTTTTTATCAAATCCTCATATATTTACGTTTCAAAAGTTAGGCCTTAACCAGTCTTCGTAAATGAGTTGTACTCATTCCTGCCACCTGTGAAAACTGCTTGAATGAATCCGCTCATTTGACAGCAGACACATTAACAGCATACTACCTGTGGCAGAAATATTGTTTTAATTTCCAGGTAAGTAATTAAAAACACTCTAATTAGTAATAATGGATGATGTAAGCAGTAGCAGTAATTCAGTAAAAGAATTGGTATTTTAGGCACGTCCTCATTGCTGTGGAATGCCTCTGAAAGTCACTGCCTATCTGTACACAGGAAAGACATCTAGAACAACTTTAGAGATTTTCATGAAATTTAGTATTAAGTTAACTAAACTTTGTCAACCGATTCCAATTTTGATTGAAACTGGACAGCAGTAATTCAAACAACATTGAGACCTACATGCATTTTGCTGCACTTGAGTTTGACACGTGACTCACTGTATGCTTACCAGAATACAAAGTGTTAGGTAGAGAATGTACACAAAAATGAAACATGTTATTTCATATTCAGTATACTTCTTTTTTAAGCCTTATAGTAGTCATGATAATTAAGCTAGGGAGTAGATGCACCAGAATTGTTTTACTAGAACTGTATTCAATAGCTTGTTATTTTCAAAATGTTGCTTCAGTCACACACAAAATTACTCATTAAAATTATGTGCTGCCATTGAGAGCATTCACTATCTACGAACTTTGTTGCACAAGGAATGCAATTGCTGCAGGGGCAAGTCCTGATCCATTGGCCAGGTCTAGTGAAACAGTAGAATCCTGCATTTGTACCCTACTGCTAGAACTGACCTCTGGATCAGGATTTGTCACTAAATTGCTGCTCAACTTTCATAGGAAGTTTTTCTTATATGTACATATGCAATTGTAGTTGTATTATGGTGTGTACCTGGAAGTACAGTGTCTGTGAAATGTCTTGCTTGTGATTGAATAGAATACTTTAATAGTCCCATCCTAAACAGAAGTCAGTGTCATTGTGTGCAGTGTGTGCACAGTTTTTGCACTTGGGACCAATGATGTAATGACTGTTTAAGCCCTTATAATTGTGAGTGAATGTATTTATATAGAAGTTGTATTAAAGCATTGCGCTTGTGTATTTTCAAATTTCTGTACCTGGATTACTGTTGGAACATTCACTGAACTGTTTTTTAATGCTTCTTCCATGGATCTAAAAGAAACAGAATGGGAAGATGTCGACTGGATTCATGTGACTCAGGATAGAGTCAATAAATTAAAGGAATTTTTTATCTTATTGGCACTTTGATGAGGCATAGTGGCTGATCAAGGATTGTGTCCTGGAGGGTTAGTTATCAAGTATATTTCACTAACATATAATATTGCATGAGTTTTAATACATGGATTTCCAGTTTATTATTTTGTAGTTTATCAGTGCTGAAGAAGGAAGGTATTTTGTAGGGTCAAGTTGGCTGACAGCAGATATTTGACCTTTGACCTACATTTTTAATCACATCTCGGACCTAAAATGGCTGCCGACAATTCCTGTCGCATCGCGGTTGCTCGTGGTTGGAATATAGGTTGGGATTGGTCAGTTATTTGTAAGCGGGACCAGTGAAAGTTACAATAGCGAATATGCATGTGCATTTTATGTGTAACAAAACCTATAGCATCCGGATTTCTACACTGTTCAATGGCTTCTGTTTCCGACAATGTTGCGAAGTATTTTAAATATGATGAGCATGGGACAGCGGAGTAATACACATGCACTTTGCATATATGTTTCATGCCTAATAGAGCGTAATACGTTTAATTAAAAAGGAATACGAAATTCCGTGAGAGGCATGGAAGTTCTGAGACGATATGTAGAACTATTCTATTTAGCGAAAGATGACAGTCCGTAACAAACATAGATTTCGCCACTGAAGTCGTAGATACAACTCCCAAATGTAGACATAAAATGGATACCTAGTACGAATTAATTTTCATCAATAATCATCTGGTGCTCGCTCTGGGGTTCGCCAAGGGCCTAGCAGATATGAAAGGTCACGTTCCTGTTTACAGTTTTTTATTATTCATGTAATGTAATGCGGCAGCTTTAGTGATAATCATCTGTCCGTAGTTTATGTTTAACATGCAAAGGTAGGACTCTGCTATCATTACATGAGTCAAAAATTGTTTTGAAGTATTTTTTCTCTGATTATTTTCCCCTTGGCTATTTTCAGTGGTTTTATGGTAAGATGATTTCCGCTGATGATAGTTGGTTGAAGTGACGATTGGTGGTTGGGTGGAGGTTCTCGAATGATGTCCGGGGGTTCATATCACCCCCCAGAGGGTCCTGGGGCTGAGGGGGCACCAGGGGAGAGCGCTCCTCAGCCACGTAACCCACTGCTGTGTTTCCTGTGTGACGATTACTATTCGGAACCTTGTTTACTCGGTTGTTACCACAGTTTCTGTTCTCGTTGTCTTCGAGGAAGAGATGTCGATGGAAAGATAACCTGTCCGCTATGTGGGTATGTACTATTGCAGTGATGTGCATTACCTTAACATTACTTTTGCTGGCAAAGTCATGTCTGTAGTGCTAATATTGTACACACAGTGTGACTGTCTGTTTGTGTGAAAAGATTATTTACAAAAATGCAGTGCTATACCATACTTCATTTGCTAGGAAGAGGGTTAGGCATGGTCTAAATGTCATGGATTCTGAAAGAATAGTACTCCATTTGTGCTGGGAAAAACTGAATACTAGTAACTGTGTCCATGTGCAGATTATCTTGAAGCAGGCTTAGTTGATTGATCACACAATAGATATTTCTTGTGTTCTACTGTTACAGTGCCTGTCATTGAGTGATATTCATTGTAGGACAGCTGATTATCCTTACCCTGACACACGCTCTTAATATTTTTCATATAGAAATTCTTCATATTAGTGATAGAGTGACGGTGTAGATGGCTTGGAGCTCCATTGGAGAATTGCCATGTCACGACTGTCAAGTTTCATTTTTGGGCCACTTATTTTTGTTTATTAATATTAGAGGATTGCATTGTGTTCTGCTGTCCCTGACATTATTCCTGCTCATTGTAGCTTCAGCTATTGAAGTAGAGTGCTAATATGATCCTTTTTTTATTGATTTTTACAAACAACTGAAATTGCTTATGAAATGTGTGAGGTTCACACAATGGTAAGTAACCCCTGATGTTTCACAGGAGCATTCTGCCTCTGTCTTTGGGGTCCAAGAAATAAAGTACTCTGATTTCTTGAATCCTGAAGGTGGAGGCAGCAAAGTCCTCTGAAATCTCAGTAACTGTTTACTGGTTATCACAGTGTTATATTGTAGAAGACTTTAATCTTCAGATATTTATTACTTTATCATGCTGTAACTTATATGTTTTATCAATTTTATCATAGTATAGTTGTGATGCTCCATAATTAGGGCATTAATAATTTAACGAACTGGAGGGTGCAAAGTACATGTATAGACGTTCTCATATCTGGCACTTGTACTGAAGGGAACTCTACTGGATTTAGGATATGATGTTGGCAGTACTGGCATTATTAAGAATGGTGAATGCAGGGGCAGACAGAAATGTAGGAACCATTGTTTTGAACTAGGGATGCTGTGGGTCTTCAGAATCTGAGTGCAGTTTATTTATTTATTTATTTTAGTTAAACTTCATGGATCCTAACATGGTTAGAAAAATGTATGGCTGTGGAAATAGTCAAGAACAACAGAACAATTCACAAATACTATATAAATACATAATATACATAATTCATACATAATTACTGTCACAATAAATACATAACACAAATATGTAAGTATGTAATATACAAGATATATGACAATAAGTACATAAGTAATATACATAATATATTAGCAGACAGCAATGGTCATAAAAGATTTGTAAAGAATCGTAGAACAATCAAATGACCAGTGTATTAATAAAATTGGTTAGATTAACCAGGACTTTTAAATTTCATCATAATTAAAATATTCATCTAGTGTGTAAAATGAATGTAAATGAAGAAAATTTTTAACAGCTGATTTAAATATTGTCTTATAAGATAAATCATTTATATGAGAAGGGAGACTATTAAATACCTTGATACCTAGATACTGTAGTACATACTGTTTTGATAAATTGTTAAATTAGACAATGGCTAAAAAAGGTTAGAGTTATTCCTAGTATTTTCTAACAATAGTTCTATGAGTGTGGAAGTCTGAAACTCAAAATGAGGTGTTTGGTACTGATATTGCATGCCTGCTGTATAGTGTAATGTATTTGAATTCTCTACATATCCAGACAGCAAACAACACTAAAAGAAGGGACTTCCCTCCCACCTGTGGACATGCTGATGCGGCAGCTTATTGAATTGTCAAATGCAGAAAATCCTCCCTGTGCTAATTGTGACAAACGAGACAAGGCTTCGATGTATTTCTGCTCAACATGTGGTAGGTTACTTATGTTGTTGTGAGTGCAGAATTGTTTGCTTTAGCATAAGTTTAGAGTGAATTAGTTTCTGACATTTGCACTGTAGGAAGTAACACAGAGTTGCTATTATTTTGAAATAATGTTAGAGTTTACAGAGTTTTTGTGATTGGCAGTGGTGAGACCATTTATTGTAGCACTAGTTCAGAAGTGTCTTAATGACATGGCCCACATGAATTTCCAGAATTTAGCCTCGGCTTATTTGTTCTGGATAGAGGATCTCTTTTTATTTTTCTGAACTTTTAGGATGTATGCCAAAAATTATTTACTTTTACTTCAACAAGTTTTGCTCCAAAATCATAAGTGGGAGATTTTCCAAGTCTGGTATGAAGGACAGTAACAATGAATAAGACTGCCAGTCCACTTGTTGCATAATGTTTTTATTTGAAGTCTCTTCACGGGCTCTTGGGTAGGTTTAGAGCAGAAAGCCTGCAGCAGAGAAACACAGTATCACAGTCACCATTCCTCGTCTTATTAGAGCAATACATCCCCTCTCCCCACTCCTTTCCTCTTCTTCTCCTAGCACTTTTGCTGTTGTATGTAGGTTGAGGGATGAAAAGTCTTCAGTGTCACTTCTCACAATTCTTTCTTTTGCTTCGTGGCGGCTCTTTCGTCTCATCTTTATGTTATCTAGTATCGAGCTGCACCATCTTAGTGATCCCTTAATCCTTTAAAGTTTAATGCTGCTGCCCTTTATGTTGTCTTTATTCTGTCCATTCTTTTAAGTGGCCAAGCAGTAGTTGTTTCTCTTCTGTCTCTGTTAACATGTTTTGGATTAAAGTTCCATGTCTCTTCCATCTTGTTTTCCGCTTTATGCTCCTCAGAAATTTTATATTTGTGGGTTGGATTTTGTCTTTTTTTCTGTTTGTGATGGTCCATGTTTTGGCATTAAATGTTAAAACTGTTTTAAAATATACGGTGAAACTTGCTTAAGATGTCAGTGCTAAAGATATTTTCCTGAATTAGGTATTATAATATGAGGGCCATCCAGAAAGTAAAGACCACTTGGCTATAAAGGAAAATAAACAAAATAAAAATTTAAAAAAACTTAATATATCACTATTACAGACCCTAAGTTATTTTTCTACATAGTTGCCGCTAACGTTCAGGGACTTGTCATAGCATGTGATGAGTTTTTGTATGCCTTTGTCACAGACCTCCGCTGCCAGTCCATTTAACCACTCCTTGATGGCATCCTTCACTTCTTCATCGCTTTTGAAGCATCTGCCACCCAAAAATTCCTTCAGTGTTGGGAACAAGTGAAAATCACTTGGGGACAAGTTTGGGCTATGTGCTGGATGCTCAAAAACTTCCCAGCCAAACTCTGGAAGCATTGCTTGCATTCTGGCAGCAGCATGCAGGCACCCATTGTTGCGCAGCAGCATCATGGCACTTGACAATAGGCCCCGCCGTCAATTTTGAATGGCGCACCGTAAGCACCTCAGAGTTGCATAATACACTTCTGCATTTATGGTTGCTCCTTGCAGCATGAATGCAACCAGAAGGATGCCTTTCCAGTCCCAAAAAACCTTGGTGGGTTTATCGATTTTCGTATTCATTTTAAACACTCACAAAAGTTGTTCAAATAATGCAGTCAAAGCAAAACATTCTTGGAACAAAGCCAATGGACACCTGAGGTTGAGCAAACTTCAATCGGTGCAGAGTGTTGACATACTTGAGTGCTATGCACATACAGTCTTTACTTTCTGGACGACCTTCGTAATTTGGTAGTGAAACTTTCCCATGTACTTGACCGCTTAATGCATGTCTCATTTAAAAGGAAACTCAGGAAGTTCTTGAGACAACACACTTGTCACACTTCTAATACTTTTTTTGTGTCAAAATCTCTACCTCTTAAACTATTTCCCCAAGTTTAGTTTTCCTTTCAAACATGCAGTAACAAAGTGACACTCAGTTCACATAGACCAATCTCCAAGCCAGTCTCTACACACATGCAATTTCGTAGGATATGATGTTTTTCCATTGTCATGGTCATTGGCTTTGTCTTACTGGCGAGTAGCAGTGCGTCTGAAGCATGTCAGTGTTCTAGACCAGCTCTTGTTATGCATCATCATGATGTCTTAATCATTTGTGTATTTATGATACCAGTTAGCAAGAGAGCTTAAGGCCCAAAATAGCCAAAATCTTGCTAATAGCTTTGAACAGAATTTAAAAATCTGAGGCACACAACCTCGTAGCATGTGAGGAATCTACAGTGTGAAGAAGTGTGGGATTAGGGGAGTGTCTTGTGAGTGTTTTGCTTCCAAGTGTTCTGTGAGCAAAATTTGTATAAATTTTCTGTTTGCTTCAGATTTCTTGTCTAAATTTTTTGCCCTGTATAGAGCAGTTTGTTATTCAACGTGTGATTACCGTGGCTACTGTTGTGTTCTTGTGTCTGTTGTCTTACTCCTCCAATGTACAGAAATTTTCCTCAATAAAAATTGTTATAAAATGATGTATGTAAGAATGGCGATGGTTCTCTGATACAATTATTTTTTGCCTTAAATTTAAGTAGATATTTACTGTGTATTGTATATTTACATAAAGTGAATAGTGTATTAGACCATAATGTGTTCAAAATCCTTGGCTGAATCCTGTGAAGGATCTGTCATCACATATAAAGTCTCTTCATTTCTTCTATATCAGAAACTGGAATAAAACATAAGCCACTCAATTCGAAAACTGTGGGCACTGTAAACAAGCTGGATGTTGCTCCAAATGTTGCTGGCACAAAAATTGCAGAACTTGCATTGCTGTGTCATCTGGAAACATGGTTATTTGCAGTTTTGTAACATCAGTGGAAGCCATTTAATGCAGAATTTATACAGAATAATACTCTAGTAACATGAGTATCAGTTTCTATACGGAGTTACAAAATAATACAATATTAATTTTACTGTTTTAAGAATATTTCCTTCCCATTAAGCATGTTTTGTTCAGTTTTTCCAAAAATGTTTTAAGAGGGTTTCACTGTAATCACTGTCCTGGGATCTATCTGTTTCATAGCTTTTTTATGCTTGTAATTTGATAGAATTTGGAACATTTTTATATTGATCTTTATGTTGATTTCCATTCTCTTTCTCCTCCTCATCCTCCTCCTTCTCCTCCTCCTCCTCCTCCTCCTCCTCCTCATCATCATCATCATCATCATCATCATCCTCCTCATCCCTCTCCTCTTAATGAACAGTGAAGCCTGTTCCAACTTCACATACTCATTTTTTCATTTGTCCTCCTATCAAGTGGTTTATCTGATTCTGTTCATGTGTATCATTTTATTTTATACTGATTTTGTTCTCACTTCTTTCCCAATATTTTCATTTCCGATTTGGTCTGGTGTACTGCAAACTCAACCTGCCCTTAATACTTTGAGCCATGGCCAATTTAGATCATTACTATGAAAAAGAGCATATTCATGTTCACCTTTGTATGCCTAAATATGTAGGAAATCACACATAAGTGTATATTCTGTATAAATGTGAAGAAGTATTATCGCAGTCTCCAGAAAATAGCTTTTGACAAACACGTGCTAACAATAATGGTCAAACATGTATGATGCACAATGCACCATTTAGAAGACTTACACATAGTTGAGAGGATGATATTAAATGGACACTAAAGAGATAGGATTATGAGGCTGGGCAGACTGGATTAATTCTGCTGAGGATAGGGATTAGTAGTGTGTCATTGTGAAACCAGTAATGAACCCTCGGGTTCCACGGAATGCAGGAATCTTATCGCATAGCTGGGTTGCTGTTGTCTTCAGAAGGAAGACTGAGCCATGGAGCTACCATACCATGATGATGATGATGATGATGGTGGTGGTGGTGGTGGTGGTGGTGGTGGTGGTGGTGGCGGCGGTGGTGGTGGTGGTGGTGGTGGTGGTGATGATGATAAAAGAAAAGAAACTAAAATGCACGAGTTTATGTATAGAAATACAAAGAATGTGGAACATGAAATGTATGATTATGCCCATGGTAATTGGAGCCACCGGAATAGCAATAAGAGGATTAAGGAAAAATTTAGAAGCCATACCAGGGAAACATTCAACAGATTTGCTACAGAAGACAGCTATACTTGGAACATCACACATGATACAGAAAGTATTGCAGTCTGAAACTTGATACCTGAGTGGTGGCGATCACCGCTGGTTCATGAGAAGTACCAGGGAGAAATGGTCTGTGACAAGAGAACAACAACAACAACAACAACAACATAACAACAACAACAACAACATAACAGCAACAACAACAACAACAACAACAACAACAACAACAACAACAACAACAATAAAGAGGCCTTTTTAACAGCAGTACAGGACCAAGTCATACTAACAAGAAACTACAAGAAATATATTTTGAAGCAGCCAAACATCGACGAGGTGTGTAGAAGATGTGGAAAAGAACCGGAGACGATCCAGCACATTACTGCAGCATGTGAACAACTAGCACCTACTGAGTATATAAAAAGACATGACGGAGTAGCAACAGTTATACATCAGAAACTGGCAGAAGCAGCTGAACTAATTGAAGACAAATGCCTATACTATAAGTACAAATCAGCAAATGTGCTGGAGAATGACAACTTCAAACTGTATTGGAATCGCAGCATTATTACAGACAAAACAATACCTTGCAACCGACCTGACATAACTTTCATGAACAAGAAAACAAAAAATACCCTTCTAATAGACATAGCTATTCCAAATACACACAATCTTGCCAAAACAATAACCGAAAAACAAAACAAATACCAAGAACTGGCAAACGAAATACATGATATATGGAAGCAGGACGCAGCACAAGTGGTCCCGATAGTAATTTCAGCCACAGGAATAATTCCAAAGTCACTGTCACAAAGTCTAAAGAGACTTAACGTGCACCCAAACACATATATACACATGCAAAAATTGGTAATTCTTGGCACATGTTCAATTGTAAGGAATTTCCTAAATTACACATAAGACCACCAAGCCTAATCCTGTTGATCAAATATCCCAGGATAGGTGAATATCTCCCAGCTAAAGCTGAGGAGTGAGAAATTTGGATGATGATGATGATGATGATGATGATGATGATGATGATGATGTCATCATTGTATCCATCATTGTCATTCGTAATTGCCACATTTGTTAACATGTAGACCCCAAGCCAGAGACAGTTAAAGTACAGGTTCAGTGTTTGTACATTATGTTTTTCTTGTATTGTGTGATATTCGCATATTGGAA
The DNA here is from genome assembly GCA_013340265.1 of Coptotermes formosanus. Lineage (NCBI taxonomy): Eukaryota > Metazoa > Arthropoda > Insecta > Blattodea > Rhinotermitidae > Coptotermes > Coptotermes formosanus. The sequence goes on along the minus strand of BLKM01000728.1, from coordinate 778,203 downwards.
TGTATGTTGTTTGAGCTATTGTAAGCCTGAGTTGTGTCTGAAATGTTCATTTGACATTGGTGTTGCAGTTCCTCATTTGAAATACTGGGAAGTGTCAGTTGTGCTTTTGAACTTTCTCTCCATTTCCTTTTTCTTTGTTTTAATATATTGTTCTTTTAATTTATATGGTACAAAATTGAATTTAGTAATGCATCTTACTGTTTGTTTATTTATTTATTTTTTTGCTTAATCATTTTACCATCAAATGTATGAATGCATGTGGCATGATCATGCCGTCAGATGTTTGGATGATTTCAGTACTACAGAAATTTGTTATCTTTTTTTAATATCAGATTCTACAATCATGCAGTCAGAAATTATTAGTATAACTTAATTAACCCTTTGGCATGCAAGGGCATCTATAGTCATCAGACACTGTAATGTCGAGAAAGTCAGATTATGACAGTAGTTTTCGGCCAGTAACATCTGTAGTTGTTGGGCATTGTAACGCCAAGAAAGTCAAATGATGACAGTAATCTTTGCCCAGTAACATGCAAAGTAATGGTTAACCCATTTAAATCCTGGGTTAACTTTTGTACTTTGCATTACTGTGCTGTGGTTAGTGTGATAAAATGGTTAAGTGTACATTTTGTCAGACCTTGAATTGTCTTATGCTGTGCGAATTATTTGCAGCTGACATATTGTGGCAGTAGATCTGTGCAGTTTAGTTTAATGTGTTTAATGTCATGTTTTAGTAACTCTGTATTTTTATTTTTGTAGACTCTGTGAATAGATCCAAGAATTGGCTGTTTGGTGTGACATGAAGATGGAATGGAGGAGGAGATATTGCATGATTGCTTAAGGTTTTGTTTTGTTTTTAGTTTCTGTTTATTATGTATAGTTATTGTATTTAGAAATAATTCACTAGGTACACTAATTGAAATGTATTTAAACTAAATCTGTAACAGAGTACTTACAGAGAAGCATTAGTTTGATGCTCTTCATATTCAGAATGGTCTGAAAGTAGGGTACAGCTCTAATGCCACTACAAGATGTGGTATGAATAGGGTAGATGTGAATTGCATACGAAGTTATAGTCATAAGTCCTGAAGCGGAAAAACCGCGTGGGAGAACTACTTGTAGATGGGAGGATAATATGAAGGTAAAGCAATCCGTGTACAGTCCTGCACAGGCCCTGAGTGTTTCAGGAGGTTGAGGCTCCCAGATTTCCAGACAGTCGGCACATGAAGGTGGTAAAGTTGTCAGCCCTATGCATGTATAATATTAAAATGTATGCTAAAGACACACTGATAGATTGTGAGGGTGATCTGAATTGTGCCAACCCAGGATAGGGTGCAGTGGTAGCCTGTTGTGTACTGTGTATCATATTTATGTGCATGAATATTCTGTTGCACCATCTCTTGAGGTGGCTACCTCTTTAGCATCGGACAAACAACAATTGTAACATTGTGAGATATGAGGTTCTCACAGTGGTATTGCAGAAATTGATGTAACATGCCATGAGGTTTGAATCTTTAGTAATGGGAGCAGGTTTTGGCTATATTTAAGCAGTAACACTACCAACAGCCACATACCTTCATCTTTCAGTTCACTATGAGATGCAGGAAGTTTCAAAAGACAAAACACCATCATAGGTATTTTGTCTTTTAATGATTCATGCGGGTGTTTAGGGAAATCTATAAAGTTGAAATTAAAATGAAAGAATTTTGTTTGTTCAACTTTGGTAGAAAATTAAGAGGGTATCGCAAACACAAGGTAATGTGCTGGTATGTTGTTCTGAAGTGTGTGCGAGTTTTTCCTTACTATTCCTTTGTCAAATGCATTTCACAGGAAAAGTTTATATATTTGTTATGATAGATGTGTTTTGCTTTTTGCGCCCCCCCCCCCCCCCAGGGGTGGGGTGTGATCATCTGTAATGATCACAAACATCGTATGACATGCATTGATTAACTTGTGTTCATGTAACTAGGGGGCTGAATAATCTTCAAATTGTGGTTAATTTTAGCTTCCTTTTGCAAATAGTATTAAATGTAACAATCATGAAGATTTGTGAGGTGGGAACAAAACTGCTGCCTTCAGTAACTTAAGTGCACCATGCCAGTGCTTAGTGCTTTGCGTACTTAAACGTGTGTGTGAATGAAGTGTTCAGTATTCATTTTAAGAGTATGTTACAGTAAATGGTTTAAATTATAAAAGTTGATGTGAAATTACCTTATGAGCATGCTGTATGATCTCCGTCAGGCCAGGCTCTGTGTAACCACTGTCGTGAGAACACCCACCGAGCCAAAATGTTCTCAACACACGAAGTTGTCCACATGTCCAAGTGTTCAAAAGAAGGCCATCGTCGGGTAAGTTCAGTGTATGCTCTTCAGTTATGTTCAAGTGTCCATCCATGACCACAGCACAAATTTGGCACATTAAAAATACCATAGAGTATAAACCATTTGAAGAACCTTTTAATGTAGTGGTGCTCAAATCCTGGGCACCATTTCACCCAGACAACTACATTTTGTGTCATGGCACTTTATATTTGCAGATCTTCAGTATGGAACTTGCTTCATGTTACCATTCTGGCACCTAGAATTTTGAGGTGGATTTTTAAAAAATTTGTGTACCCCTGTTGTAATAGTAGGTCCAGAATGTTAGACTGTGTTGTACTGGGTCTTATTTTGTGGCAGCGGGTGGGAAGGGGAGTGAAGCAGGTAACAGAATGAGGGAGGTTGTTTACTGGTGGCTGTTTGTTAGAGGGGCCAAAGAATGTGTGAAGAAAAGGTTTTTTGGTGATAGTGACTGGTATACAGGATGTTACTTTTGGTCATTTTACATTAAGATTGTTGTTGCGTTGTGTAGATATCATTGTATTCTTAACTAGTCCCTGAACTGTTCTGTGCCAACTCTTCCTTCACCAGTTGGTTCATAACCTACAAGAACAGACTCACATAAAAGATTTGTAATGTTGAAACATTTAGCACTTGAAGGTAATGTTAGAAGTTCCTGGTCTTGGGACTGACATGTTAACCTTTTAAAGACGAAGCATATCTGTTTTATACGGGGACTCAGCGTGTACCGCACTGTAAACGCTCTCCACTTCGATTATAAAAACCAATCTGTTAGTGTTTTATAAGGCAAAAGTCACTGTTTGTTCTGAGATATATACAGAATGCATGAACACAATGTGGGCACCACATAGAATTTTTTAATGTTAAACCTGGTCATATGTAAAGTTACCGCTAGGCTTTAAAAGGTTGATTTTGTGGCATATATTTTGAGGCTTATTGCATATTTTGTTCTATTTATTCCATGCATTTCTGAAGAGTGCCTCCATTTTCCCTGTAATTTAGTGTGCGGTTCATGGGGAGCAGTACATTATGTTCTCCAACACACAGAAGACCATGCTGTGTGTCAACTGCTTTCGTGATACACCAGCAGAGGCCAGGTTACACTGTGTTGACATTGACACTGCTTATGCACAGGGATGTAAAAAACTTGATCGAGCAGTTATGGTAAGTGTGCTCCCACATGCCACCATGGAATCCATAGGTGATATCTGTCATTATTTCTTATACTTAGTAGTTGGTACATTGTTTAATCATTGCTTGTACTGTAGTTTTGAAGTAGAAGTAAATTACCACAGCTTGTAGTTCCTTAGTTTAATATAACCCATTTACTCATTGTTCCTTACTGTAGTCTAGTTTAGTGTTTGAAATGTTCTCACCAATTTTCCCTTCAGGATAACCATTTCTGCTTACAGAATGTTTTATATTTCTGTTTACTTGAGCAGGCATAATGGCATGTAACTGCCTTTGTCTGTCCTCAACATTCACACCTGCCAGATATTTTGTTTGTTTGTGCATATTGTTTTCATTTCATTAATCTTATCTTTAAAAACTTTAACAGTGTTCTCGATTCGATTTTCAAGGCTTTACATACGTTTTATTTTATAAATCATGTTTAACCCTTTAAAGATGAAGTCTGTCTGTTTGATATAAGGACTCAGGACGTACCGCACTGTAAACACTCTCCACTTCGGTTATAAAAACCAGTCTCTTAATGTGTTATAAGGCAAAAGTTAATGTTTGTTCTGAGATCCATACAAAACGCATAAACGCAATATGGACACCACGTAGAATATTTTAATGTTAATCCTAGTTGCACGTAAAGTTATCGCTAGGCTTAAAGGGTTAAACAGTTATCTCTTAAGCTTGTTTTCACTTTGCTCCTTTACCAAACATAATTTTCATACCTTGGAACTATTTCAGTGACTGAGTATGTTATTGACTTACCATTCTTTGGGAGTGGGTTCCCGATTTTCAGCTATGTGTATAACGTACTCACAGTGTGTACCTTATGTAAACAGACACTGGGCTTTGGCCTGGAACTCATTGGATGTATGATAACCATGATTTCAGTAATGCTGTAATTTTACACTTACTATGTTATATTTCATTATTTTAACTTTTTAAATATCTTAATACTTGGCATTCCTCCCCCACAATTGGTGTATTGGTGCTTGTACTTGTTTGTTATTGTGCCCCCTTGAGGATGGTGCCTAGGTACCAAAACATGTAGGAGTTCTTAAAATTTATGTACATGTGCACCCTGTTATGTGCATTCGTTGATGAATGTGATTGATTGTGTTAATATTATTTTGCATTATCATCAGTCTTGAGGTATGCATTACATTTCTTTGTTCTGGGGACACATATAATTGAGAGTTCCACATTTTAAATTTACATATTAATACCTTGCTGCTGCATCACTGTTAATCAGTTATGCCCTTATTTTTACGCTATTAGAAAATTAATTATCTGTAAATATAAAGCTTTATAAACATGCACTGTACAGTGCCTTTTTATTCGTGTTGTGATGGCTTATGCATTTCACTTCTTCTTTTTCCTCCCCCTGGCAGATGTGAAAGTAATGGTCATTTTTAGATTAGATAAAAATGTACTGTATTGCTTTTAAACATAGCATTAATGATGACCATGTCTTCAGTCTTGAAGGCACTATGCACGTGTGTTTATAACATAGACAGTTAGACAGGGTGATGTAAGGAATACTGAATCCTGCAAAGGCGTATGCACTTGTACCGCAGTCATCTTCTTTTGTGCTAAGTGCAGGGATTGTAACTAACTACATTGTAACTGCAAAGGAGAATAGATTGTGTAAGAAATTCACAAATCAAGCATATCAATCATGTCAAAGCATTATTTCAATTGATTCAGATGTAAAAGGACCAGGATTGAATCAGACCATTGACAGAAAACCAGACTGAACTCCACAAGTTCTGCAGACCAAATCAATGTGTTATTTATTTTATTACTTTTAAAAATGCAAACCTATAGGTAAATGAAATAAATATTTCTTGTGGCAAAAGCTCCTGGTTGGAAACAGACATGTAGACTCTGACATCCTTCTGCAGTAAGATTTAGTTTTCCTTACATACAAGCGACAGCATGATTTAATGAGCATCAGTCCTATGCACATGCATGCAAGGAAGTCGGCTCCCCGTGGAGGAGGATTCATCATAGCACGCATGGTACTGTAATGTGAGGAATTTTTGCTTATTCTTTGGCTTGGTTGCAGTCAGTATGTGACCTGCAGAATTCAGTCCGTGAGGGCCTGCTTATGTTCAAGACACTTCTGGAGGAGCTGCGACGCAACATGGAGTCCGAGAAACATACGATCAACAGTTTCTGCCAGGGGATGCAGGAGGCTATAGCTAAGACTCATGCTAGTATGATCATGGAAGTGCAAAGGTGAGTGTTAAATGTGGACCCTGTGGCTTTATAATAATTGTTCTGAAGAGTACAAAGTTCTAGAAGTGATGCGTAGGGGTTCCATGTTCAAATTTCTCTAGCAGCAATTTTTTTTTTTTAATTGTAAATCCAGTAGACTCTTACCTGTGCCACGGTGACATACCGTACCACTGTTCTGTGGCCCTGAACTAGTCCGGTGTGAGAAGCAAAACATCTGCCTTTATGTTAAGCAAGTATTTTGCAGAAATCCATTCTGCCTGTGTCGGGTCTGAGCTCACAGCAGAGACTTTGAAATAGACTGTCTCTTAGTATATGACAGCAGAAATATACGGACATTTTGAGGGAACCTGCTTTTTCCTCTTTTCATCATGGAAGATGGAAGCAAACAGGTTTTTCTGAATGTCAGCAGATTTGTATCAGACTACATGCTGTCACATCTCAGAAGACAGTATACTTCCTTTTTGCCCGTCTGGCAGACATGGCTGTTATACTGATAAAGCATATGTTTGAGGGAAGCTAGTTGTCTTTTACTGGGTGCCTGGCTGCTCAGGTGTGCCTACCATCAGAGCTACCAGTGTAGCTGCTACAGACAGAGTTCTGCCTGGACACTTTATACCAGACATACTGTCATTTGTATTTGTCCTTCACACTGCGTTATCCTCATGGCAAGATGACTGGGCCAATATGCATGGCTACAGATAGTGAGTGGTGAAACCAACCAGGCAAGTGTGATGGTAGTCCTTCTGCTCCAGTAGGAAGGAGGAAATCATAGTTGCATGCTGTTGAAGTGGTCACACTTGCCTAACATGTAGACTTACAGAGAGTGTTATCGTGGGATTGAGCACTGCATAGCAGGAAGCATCATCATTTGCTGTGTAGCAACAGTGTTGCCCTCTATACTGCAAGTAGTCTGGCAGTAAAAAGTACTTCCTGTATTTTGAAATGGCGTCTATTTATACAAGTTGTGGTTTGCCCCTCCCTGTTTTCCCTGCTGTTGGAATGCCTGCATTATGGTGAGAAACATCATACTTCTTACTTATATGTCGTATCACATGATATTCATGGAGATGATCATTGTAGCGTGTCAAACATCTTGGAATTCTGTATGTGTACAGGTCCTGCGCAGTCTGACACCATTTTGTCATTTTGAGGTTTAGTCTTCCACTTTGCTTCTGTTGAGCTGCAGAATTTCTCATACTCTTCTGACTTGTACATATTGTGGTTTGTTACACTGCTCTGAAGCAGTTATTTAGTAAACTTTCTTGAATAATTTCTCATACTGTCTGATATTTAAAGAGTACATAGAAAAATGGTAAAGTGTTAGGTTTGGACATGTTCTGCCAACAAAAAACAAACTTAGAAACACTGGCACAGAGCATAGTCATAATAAATCTGTGATGGGAAGATATGAATGTTGTGGGATATGATGCCGTGTTGTTGGGTGAGTAGTTGCTGATAATTTGAAGTTTCATAGTGCCTTCAAAATGTCAGCTGTTTATCCAGTGATAGAGTGTAACATCCCAGGAGACTTGTATCTTCAGCAGCACGATTGTGAGAATTGAAAGTATGACATTGATATGCTTGTAATGTGGGTTTGACAGTCAGCTGTTAAGAATTTGACAGTGACATTGAAATATATGAATATTCCCCTATGACTCGTATGTCTTTTGGGGTTTTAGGACCTGTGAAGAAAAATTAATATTAGCTTTGCAATTTTTCAGACAGTTTGAGACTAAGGAGCGTCAGTTTCGAGGTCAACTGATCAGCCTGGGTACAGTGCTGCCACTGCTGCAGCTTCACTTGCTTCTCTGCTCATCCTTCTCTTCTTCTGCCAATAAGTATCAGTTCCTGGACCTGGCCTATCCAATGATGGATCGCTTATCTGCAGTTACCCAGTTGAGCCAACCACCTAGGTAGGATCAGTTTACCAAACCTGTATATGATTGGATTGGATTAGATGGTCATGTAAGAAATTGTGGATATGTATTGACAAACTGACAAATTTTATGAAACTTGTAATGATGATTGCTACCCTAGAGACCCCCTCTGCCTCCCTTTAGGTTATAATTTTATATTCCCTTTATTATGATTGTTAATGTATAATACTTGCTGGTGTAACAGGATAGATTTAAGCATTCAGAGATAAGTAGGCATTGTAATTTTTTGCTCGTAAGTCATGTGGGGCACACCCACAGAGCAGCCACAAAAAATGACCATTTTTCTTGTTATATCTGTCTGTCCATCTGTCTGCATGTGACAGCACAACTCAAGTGAGGCAGTTCTTCATGAAATTTTGTAGTTGAGATTTTTACTGTGAGTTGTCAGTGCATTCTGATTTTGTTTCAAAGTGGATAAAACTGACAGACACTTTATATGAAAAACCTGTGTGTGTTTATGTCAGTGGTGTTTATAATAGAGGCAGACCGTTCTCTGTGTGGTACAGACTGAGGCTGAAACAACAATTGATGATTTAAACATAATGATTGATGGTGTTTAATTCTAAATCTGTCACCAAAACATGGGAAAAACTTACAGGGACAGCGACAGAACAAAAGCGCCAGAATTTTTATGCCCTGTGGACATCTTCTGACTTCTTTTTACATAAACAGGGGTGCAAACATAGGGAATTATTTCAGTTTTGACTACTGAAAATCTCTGTTTCAGGCCTGTTCAGTCAAGTCAGATTCGGACCAACTATCGTAGTGAATTCTCTCATGCACTGGAGCCATGGGTTGGGAAAAGCGTCACTTCAGTTACACAGCAGCAGCAAGCAGGTGGGGAAATGGGGCCACAAGTGTCAGGTGAGATGTTGTGGAGTGTTATAAAATGTGTTTACAAAACAGCATTTTCTCCTGAAGAAAATTAGGTGGCAGGTACTAGCTTAATGTGTTAATTTAAAAAAAAATTGTTTTGCAGGTTTCAGCTTGAAAGATGCTTGTGCTTAAATATGTGTGTCTATGTTTTTTGTTGTGTGAGCAGCATTTTTCTGAGTGCTTGGACAATGAAGGATGTTAATACAGGGTACCAGCGATGAAATGAGTATGGCTTGTAATGAGAACTTCGTTAGAGCAACTGAAATGATGAGAAGTATCAGTTTCGTATTTTTACATGTATGGCCAATTCTTACACAAGACAAGGACTTTTTCTGATGTTGTGTCATTATCAGTGATTCATAACTAGCCATGACTCTTCTGCAGGACTTCCTGCAGTTTTGGTCCCCAGTTTATATTTGTGGCAGACAGTACGTAAATATACCCACTGGGCCTCTCCATTGTCTAAGAGAAGACAGTTTGGTTTCCAGAGTTTCTGTGAGCACTATATGTCTGAATGTTCATCACCTGTGAAGATGCAGAATACACAGAGTTTTATGTGCATGTCTCATATTCACATTTGTGGCATGGTTATGGTGAAAATACATTTCATGGGTGTAGTTTATGCAAAAGTTACATAATGGGAGTAGTCATCACTGACTGTATGAAATTCAAATAATTTTTCCATATCACAGCCAAATAATTTCCTATCCAGCTGCTGTATTCCTGGCTATAATAAGGACAAAAAAGCACAAACTATATGAATCTGTTGTTTAGTTAATTTGATAGAATTCATTGGAGATGCTGTTGGTCTTTAAGCACTATAGGTGAAACAGGTTCTTTCTTACATGCAAGTACCTCTTAGCATGTCCAGATGGTAGTTTCATTCTGCTTTACAAAACACCACAACATGAATATTATAGTAATTTTCTGTTTAACGCTGTAAACCTGATTTTAGTGAGTGATAAAGTCATGTTGTGTCAGCTTCCTCAGTGGAGTTGCGTGGTTAGATTGTAAGACATCAGAACAATGAAGTACATTTTCCTGTTGTGGATTGTTACATAACCAATGTTACACATCTGGGAGGTTTGTGAACAAATGGAGATGGTTTGCAAATGAGCAGTTATGTAATTTTAAACATTTTTCTGTAGGGCCTGGTGCATATGAACCTCCACAAGTGCAGCAACAGCAGCAACCTGCACAGCCACAACACGGTGGTCCACAAACATCTGCCACGCAACATTTCCATCCACCTCCCTCTAGAAGACAGCACTCAGCACTGAGAGCGAAAGCTCTTGAAGGAGAGGGACCATTCTCAAACCACTGCCGTAGCTTTGATTCTCAGATCAAGGTACAGTTTATCGCTAGAGAACTGGCAAAGGAAATTGTGCAATTTCAAAGTGAAGTCTTCAGCGTATGACATGTTTACTCGAATGGTAGACAAGGTCTTTCCCTTAAATTTGGTGCTTGAATGTATAAGGTCATCTTAAACTTCCTTATAAAGCACAAAACCAGATCACTTTGAACCAGACCATGCGGAGCCAAACTAAGGCTTGTGTTGCCAAATCATCATCTGTAGACAAAACAGTAAACCTGCCATGATTAAAGTTAGGTGACACAATCTGCTTTTTTGGAATTTGTCCCTTGACTAATTTTTTAAAGAAGCGTGATATTTCGGAAGGCGGCTGTATTTGTGTCTTCAGGCAAAGAAGCACCTAAGCTGGTGGACCCATTAGATGGAGGTATTCTCAGTCAGTGAGAGCCATAGAAACAGTAAACTTGTTAAGATATGCGCCTGAGAACAGATCTAGTCCAAGCATAGTAACAGGAAAATATCTATTAAAAGATTAAAAATTAACTACAAGACTCAAAAATAAAACCTGGGCCAATCCACAAATTAAAAACCATAAAAAGAGCCATGAACTCAGACTGATCAGACCACAGACACAATACAAAGATCCAGAACACACATATTTAAAATTCTTAACACCACAAACACCATCTTCAGGGAAAATTGTGAATCTTCTTCATGGGTTCAGGTAAGTTTGTAAACCAACAAATACAAATGTATTATTTAGTCAGTGTGGATCATAACAGCATGGCAGTAAGTCTCACTGGAAGTGATTTTGAAGGATTTTAAGAGGTGCCTTATGTCCACCAAAGTGGTTGGGGCTGATGATAGTATGTTGTGGAATGGCAGTGAAGAGGATGGGAATGTTAGGAGTGAGTGTGAGGAAGATGAAGGCCCTAACTATGAAGATGGAGGCAGTGACAATGATTGGTAAAGGCAGATAGAATCTGACATGGTTTGTGTATTAAGTGTATGAGATCAGTAGCAAAATACTTTTTCTTAGCAGACATTTTATTTTTGGGGGCCATCTTCGACTTGGATAAATACATTTTTCCTTGGCAGACATGTTTTATTTGGGAGTTCATCTTAGATTAGAGTCGTCTTGCGCGTGGGTAAATACATTATATTTTTGCTGATCATTGTTATTCATTCATATTCCTTGTGCAGATTAGCAAACCGTGTGAGGTGGCTGACCGGTATTTTAGATAAATTATCAACTTCCATCTGCAGGGAAGATTGGCGGAAAGTAGACCTAGTTTTCATGTTGACAGTAATGAGCCATTGGGCAGTGGAATTACTGTAGTTTCATAATTCATGCACTTTTTTAACCACTGGCACTTTTTGTTGGTAATTCAGTATAAGGCCATATGACTCAGTCTCCCAGCACATAGCATGTTTGATGTGGGAGCCCCACTGATCACAACAGATCATTTTTATGCCACTCTGCTTGGACTGCCCCGAACACTGAGGCTGCAGGGTGCTCTGAATTGTTGGCATTTACTTACAAATCTACTTGTTGTCATTATCACAGAAGATGGTAATATTTATTGGCACCCCTGTAGGAACCTCACATCTCATACATACATGCTTGCCAGCTTTCTTTCCTCAACCTGCATGCATTTATTATGTATGAATTAGTCCACCTTGACCTGTGGCAGGGTAGAAGCAAAATAAGAGATGGCAAAAGCTTCCAGCACCGTGCAGTACAAGCAGCGACTGCTGGTCAACAGGGAGAATGTTCAGATTAGCCGACATACTGTGATATTTTGTGCTATCGTGTACATACATTATATATCATTGAAGAAATTATGTTAATGATGATTGTCTTTTTTGGCCTATTGGATGCTAATTTGGAAGTCTAAACAGGGAACGGTAGAGTGAAGAAAATAGATAACCTAAGAATATGCAATGATCTGTATCCAAGAGGTGTGCACTGTTAAGTTGTGTGGTTATGCATAAAACCCATGTGGACTGCATGAGAGCATGTAATGGCTTCATGTTTGTACAAAAATCAGACAGACCACTGTAAGTCTGTAGTAGTTACAGTTAAAAGATTTTTTATGACTAATCAGAAAACAGCTAGATGTATTTAACCTAAAATTCTTTCATTCTTTACGTGTAAAGTGGAAGTGACTTAATTAGTTAATACATGAATCATTCATTGGCTGAGAAGCACGAAACTTAATTTTAGCCACATGCGGTACTTGTTATTTTAAACCTGCGCTCTCTAATCCTTAATGATGTGATGATGATGATGATGATGATGATGATGATATGAAATCCTTAGAGTTAAGTGGGATCAGTAATAAAATATTTTTCAGTAAGAAAACCCATAGAAGAATTAAACCAATCAAATATAAACAGTGACAAAAAAAAAAGGAAGACTTACAATGCACATAAGCAAGATTAGGAGAGTCCTTAAAGAAAAAAATGGGAAAGCACTATAAAGTGTGGCCAGTATATTAGAAGATTACAGTGAAACTCACTTAAGAAAAACCTGGTTAAGAAAATTTCCTGCCTAAGAAGTCAGGATAAAAAAGCACCAAAATTCTCCCATTTCATTAAAATTACCCTTTTAAGAAATTTCCCACTTAAGCAGCAGGATTTTCTTGGAATTTTCAAAATTTTCTTAACAGGGTTTCACTGTAGTTAGAGAGCTTATTAGTGAAGAAGACACATTCCTATGGCTGTCGAGGGGAGACATGAAAGCTGAAACTCAAAGTGAAATAATAATGGCACAAGATCAGGCATTACAAACAAAATGTCATGCAACAAAAATATTACAAACAGAAACAGGTAGCAAATGCAGACTGTGTCAACACTTTGATGAGACAGTACTGGCAAAAGAACAGTACATGAAGAGACATGATAGAGTGTGTGGTCAACTACACTTTAACATATACAAGAAAATAGGGATAAAATTAGACAAGAACACTGGTGCAAGCGTACATCAAAATTAGTAGAAACAAGTTCTGCAGGTAAAGTAACCATGGTACAGAATGAGCAAGTGTTTATAATTGATGTGTTCCACATCCAAATGTACTGCTGGATATATGGAATGTTAATAAGTGTACATCTACATCTACAAACTGACAGTACCATCTATAACAATAAACTGGCCATCATAATCTGTGACAAGGAAAAAGGAATATGTATGCTGATAGACGTTGCAGTTTCAGGAGACAGAAATGTGATCAAGAAAAAAGCTGAGGAAATTAAAAAATATAAAGACCTTACAATAGAAATATAGTGCATGTGGAATGTAGAAGCATAAGTGATACCAATAATAATAGGGACAACTGGAACTATCACAAAATCATTCAGAAAATATTTGAGCAGCATGCTGGGAAAACACGAAATCAAGGAACTGCAGAAAACATCCATATTGGGCACCGCATGTATACTTCAGAAAGTACTAGTGTAAAAGTACAAAACATTCAGCATGGGAAATGACATTACATAAATTGTAATTACAGAATAGCTGCAACATTCTGTACCCGAGAAGCATGGTTTGTTTTAGGTATGTAATTGGAAATACCGTGCATGCATAAAGGAGATAGAAATCCTCATCATTATCAGTATCAGTATCATTATCATTCAAGTATTTCTCTGCTGTACAGTGGTTTTGCTTCACCCAAGAGTGAGTATCTTCACGTGGTCAACTGCTTCGTAATTGTAATGTTCTCAGTGTTAATAACAAGTGCTTTTGATATCTGTTACTCAATCAGGAACTGAGTCAGCAGCTTTGTGGCGTGAAAGAACGTCTTGGGGAACTTCATCGAGATGTAACATTGCTGCGGAGAGCACACACCCCACCATTAGCAGCACGTTACGAACATGTGACGAGAGAGTGCGCTCTTCTGGAGGAACAATTGGAACGTCATCAAGTTGAGTTGGAGAGGCTGAAGAATGTATTTGATACTCTCTGGGAAGAACAGTTGTGTAGGATCCATGTGGAGCAAGAGATTTTCCAATCACAGGTAATAATGGGTATTGTGCATTAGGTGAAGTTTACAGGAAAAGAAAGGAGAATGGCAGACATTTGTTTCTGTGTGTTGCAATCTGTGAATGAAAATTGTCAAGCTCTTTTATAAATATTAAGTGGTGTTTTATAGGAGAGACATGTGTGCCCCAGATAAACAAGCAGGAGATGCAGAATGTCAGACGTATTGTATGTTTGTTCTATCTCCTAATGCATATGTGAATTACATAGAAAACCAGTTCATAACCATCAGACAGGTGTCAGACCTCTCAGAACCTGTTTCAGTGGCTCAGTTAGTTCACTGTCAGAAAGAGGATTAAATCGTGTGGGGACATTGTTTTATCTGACAACTGTCACTATTCACCACTTGTCATCTTACTTACCATATAAAACCTTGACATGCAGTGAATGTGTTTGTGATATGTGATTTGTGTCTGTAGGATGAAGTAATTTTCAGCACCTTCTTTAACTATTGCATGTGACAATCTAATATTAACTGCAGTACATTGAACTAAAATGTATGGACCTCAACTCTTGGCAGATTGCAATAGCAGTGAGCACTGCACTGCCTGCTGTCACCCAAAATTGTCGGAGTGGAGAGTGATGTGAATTGTCAGATAAATTAATATCCATGTGTTTGCCTTTTACCTTGTCATGTAACAAGGCTACAATATGTTAAATTTATTACTTTTCATCTTATTGTATTATTTTATAATACTTTCTGTTCTGTTCTGTTGAAGTTGGTTCTTGTCAGGAAATATAACACACTGTTTATCAAAAACACATGTCTCCTTTTCAGAAGCCAAGAGAACATACTACTGCATCATGGTAACCTACACTCTTAACATAGAAAGAAAATTTCATAACTATTTCAGATTTCAGTATAAAAATATTCCAATGCAGGGGATTCTAAAAATGATATCCCCATTTCTTAGTTATACCTTGCAGTGATTATTTTTTTCTTAGATGAAATTACATGTAGTTTGCTAGATAGATACCAGTGTTTTGGAGGAACCAGCTGCCTTCATATTGTGTGTCTTATGCCCTGATGATGAGGCAGCAGTTTCTACCAAACTGCATTGTGACACATCCCAGCAGACATTAGTTATCATAATTGCCACTATGAGAACCTCGAATCTCACGCTTCATTCTTTTTAACAGGTTTTCAACTCATGTGCTACAGTTACTCTGGCACGAAGTCACCACATTACCTTAGTCTGGTCTGTGCTGTTTTGCCTGTCAGATGCAGGTAGCATGTGTAAAGGTTAACATATTTTGATTAAGTTTAATCTATTAAGAATTCGTACATAAATTGAAATATAAAATTATTTTGCAAGATTTGAGGTTCTCACTGCTGTGTCACTGAAGATGCAAGTCTTCTGAGATGTAATGTTTTGTGGTTTTGTGTGTGTAGTTCCCAGTGTTTGCAGGTGTTATGATTCGCTGAAATGTCAGGAAATACTCATGTAACAGAGCATTGCATTCTAGAAGACCTGAATCGTAAAATTTTTGTTTTTGTAACAGTCAGATCAAAATTATAGTAAGTATAAATTATGGTGCTTAATAAGAAAAATTTCTTTCATATTTCTGAGATATCAAACACTAAATTGACTTCAGATGGGCTATTGTGTGCTAACTAGAAATTGTGACTCAAGTGAAATAAGTTATTGTCAGTTTCAACTAGTAAGTGTTATATCTTTAATTTGGCAACATGTTTTGACCTCAGAGGGTCATCATCAGGCCAGTAGGATAAAATACATAAACAGAATTGTGTACAGTTGTATTAAGTTTTGAATGGAGATCCGAATTTTACGGTTTGACAAAATATATGCTGCTCTGTCAACTCAATTATGTACAAGAAGAGGTTAAAGGTTAGATTGGTTTAATGATTGTTAAAACATTCTTGAATTGTACCGTCATATCTTGACATAGATGAGTAAAACTGAGATGTCAATTCAAAACTTAATACAGTTGTACACAGTTCCTTTTATATATTGTATACTACTGGCCTGAAGATGGCCCTCTGAAGTCAAAATATGTTGCCAAGTTAAAGGTACAACACTTACTAGTTGTGTTGATGGCAGTTTATTTCTCTTGTTATTGTATCTGATACAATGGGATGACAAACAAAAAAAAACATGACTGCTTTTGCATGACAAAATAGACGTGGTAAGCACTAAAAGATTTTCTTTAAAATTAGTGAGTTCTAATATTGAGATATCTGTAAGCGAAAAATGTAAACAAAATTATGTCACTAATGACATTAGTCTTAAATTCTGTGAGAGTCCTTTTGGGAAGAGTGGAATTTGTTTTTTCTATTTGGTAGTTTTTTCTTAATGAATACATCTGATGACTTCAGGCAGTTCCTTACAAACTCTGAGAATGCCATAATTTTCAGAGTAACTGAGAAAGTTGACCCAAGTAGTAACAACTGTGTCATGTTTTGGATGCCTGATTTCCAGAACACAGACTATCCTGACATTCTTTTTGGTTTCCCTCAGGCCCATACCGGGATAGGATGTTTATTAGGCCATAAGGGCTTGCACATTACTTCTGATGCATATTCAGTAATCATACTGCCATCTGGTGCTGTGTCATTTGAGTCTGTGACAGCACACAGATAAACAAATAAATAAAAAAATAAATAATTAAATAAATAAAAACTTTCTAAGTTAAATTTGGGGGCCAGGAGTGGAAACCAGGACAGCATTTTTTAAATCAAGATAATTGGTTTGTGATGGGTCATTTATTTATTTCCAAACACTTTATCATAGTGTCCTGTTAAAGACAAAGACATGAATTGTGACTGTAACGGAAGATTTCAATGTTCCTGTTTCCATTTGCAGATGAATGACATTCTAACATTACGTGCTGAAGTAAAACACCTAAGCTTGATAGCACATCAGCTGGAACCGTATGTGAAATCCTTGGCGGCATCTGAAAGAAGTCAGGCTTCTAATGATGTATTACAGCAGCAACAGCAAGAAACAACTTCATCACATCAACAGCTTCAGAGCCTGCTTGAACATATCAGTATGCTGCAGTTTGATGCAGCCTCCTCGTAAGTTGGTTTTAGAAAATGTTGTGTTGTGCTTTGAATTTTTCAACCAGACACAATATTTGTTCAGAAATGGAGAGTATTCTAGAGGAAACTGAAATAATATGGTTGTTTATAAATCAGAGAAGCTCATATGCAAGGTCTGACAATTAAACAACCAGACTGGCAGCAATGGTGAGTTGATAAAGCCATCAATAAATTTTTGTGAACATGTCCTGTATCAAAGAGCTGGGATAGTGTAGTCAGTGTAGTGACTAGGCTAGGGGCTGGATGACCCAGGGTTTGAATCCTGGCAGGGGGCAAGAAATTTTTCTCTTCTCCAACATATCCAAACTGGCTTTGGGAGTCCATCCAACCTCCTTTTGAATGGGTACAGGGGTTCTTTCCCAGGCATAAATTTATTTATTAATATTTAAATGAAATATTATAAAAACCTATGTAGGCCCTTTTCAAAATGGTTAATGGCACAATTACCACAGTAATGCAGTACAGATGAGACTGCATCATAAACAGGTGCTTTTACAATCACGGATCTGCTGTTCACATGCTGCGATCTGCATAACATGAAGTCCCATGTTAAAGCTTGCGATATTTCTAAGGGTATGACTTTCTTTCTTGAAAGTTCTAACTTAATATTGGAATAGCATGCAAGTAATTATTGCTGAGGGATAGGATTTAACTGAAAGTTGTTTCAATCCACATTGCAACTGGAGAGACAAACGTAAACACTATTGAATATCAATTGAAATCATCTACAGGACAAATTGATCTGGAGAGCAGAGAGTGTGTAATTCTGTGCAAACAGTGTCGAATTTTAATTTAATTCAGTTACAGGATAGATTCATCAGGAGCACAGAAGGGAGAATGCCGTGTGCATCCTGGTCAGGTGGTGACCTCTCCTACTGCCGAAAACATCATGTACATGAAAGGTTAGTAATATTTGAATGATTATCCTGGGGGTTGTGTCATGTAGGATCATAAGCTTATTCCAGCAGTTTGGAGGTATGTGCTGACTTCATTGTCAGGGTGACGGAAATATGTAGGTTCAGGTGGATGCTGAAGTGGTTGAAAGGAGGAAGTGGGTTCTTGTGATGGTGATTAAAGATTGCTGTGTGCTGGGATGTAACACTTTGTAGTGGGGTGAAAGTTTTCTCACATTTGGAGGTTTCTGCTGCCTTTACCATCAGGGTAGATGAACACTCTACATGTGAAAATGAACTCTGGGTCTGTATATCATTCCCTGTGACCGTGGTTGTGACTTACTACGTTCTGCAGGCCAGCCATTCCATTTGGACTGGGATCAAGGTGTGTCACTGGAATGGCAATCTGGGGCAGGTATATAAGTCATCCATGGCTGAGCATAGCATCAACATGTGGCATCAGATCCACATCAAGCATAACAGTATCCTCTCCAACAAATTCAAGATATGTGGACCACATCGTAAGGGAGGTGACTGAGCTCAATCTGCAGGGACAGCAGAGGTGACCTGATCGGTGGCAGACTGATTGATTGGACCAGTGCATTCTGCTTTGGTCAGAGCAGTCTTACTTTACTCCCTTCCCACCCATTGTTCCTTCCTGTGTAAAATTTATTAACTTTTTGCCACATTTACATTTCTCCTGAATTTTATTTTCATTTATATTCTTTATTTTTGTTTTAATGTTTGCTAATTTTTATGCCCTATTCCATTATACTCCCCTTTCACTCTTCAGGTACATGTCGTTTCTCACCAGCTGTCCTTATTTTACTGTCCTGATTCATCCACCAGCCTCCGCCCTACCCCTTCATATACATGTGTTACTTTTCCACCTTCCTATCCTCAATGCTTTTATTTTTTTTTTGGTGTATTGTACCTATTTTTGTATGTCATTTGAATTTTACATTTAATTGCATTTAACCCATCAGTTTTGCTGCTTTATTCCTTAGTGTCCTTATGACTGCACTAAAAATGACTCTGTTAGGTTGTCATTTTGTTCTGCTGCACTTTACATCGATTCAGTCCAAGGTTTCCCTTGTTTGCCCAGCCATTGTATCCATATGTTCCACATACAGCCTATTCTTCCACCCTGATGATGGAGGTAGCAGGATCCTCTGAAACATCAGTACATTCAGTACACTTCTACCAGACTACACAGCATCATGTCCCTGAAGAGAACAATCTTTCAGTATCGGTATATACATATATTTTAACAGTTATTTAAATACCTTTGCTTTTCTTGGCCTCGCTTTCTGTGAAAATGAAGGCATTGTGTTCCTTCGTAACCAATTATTATTTGGTAATTGACATGGCCTAATATCCCAGAACATTCCTGTTTGTAAATTTAATCTAAATTAGGTTCTGTGAGTGATGTGTATGTGCCTGGTGATATATTTATTTAATTTCCCCTCCTGTCACAGATCCTTTTGACATTTTAAAGTATACAGAAACGCTATTTTAAAATATCCTTTCCAGTGGATGGAAAAGAGGCACCAGTTAGGGAAGTGTCACGTACTCGAGGTACATCTGGCCGGGACCAGCAGCAAGTAACTGCAGCCATGTTGGATGCTAGTGGTAGTGGTGTCGGCATCTATGGCAGTCGACAGCAGCAGGCGCCTGCAGTTAACCAGAATTTGCAAAATGTTGATACAGGGAGAGATGGCAAACGAGGTGTTCTGAGTCAGCTAATAGAAAAGGTACTGAGAATAAACATTACTTATACATGTAGCAGTGTACACCTGTGTATGTGTTCATCAGAAGTAGGTTTGACAAGATATAGACTACTGTGATATCTTAAATAACAGTAAATTAGTGGGATAAATCAGATGTGCTGTGATTGCTAGACAAGCAAAGACACATTGAAGTATTTATTTATTTAATTAATGGACCTATTTCAAATATGGAGTTTATTTAATAGAAAATGAGAAAGTGTATGCTAATTGTAATACCTGAAGCAGATGAGATGTTGGGCTGTTTAGTTACTGTTCTGGCAGTTTCCCACCTTGAGAGTCAGATACTAAGTGGCAAAGGCACAATCAGGATATTTATCCGTAGGAGGAAGTTTGTTAGCCTTTGGATAGAAGTTTAGTGATCCATTGTGCTTTTAAATCCAGTGTAGGGAGTTAAGATGTTCTCAGTATCTTAACAAATGTATACTTGGCTCATGACTGTCATTATATTTGGTACATTTTCTTTACAAAATCATTGGAACTCATTTCTTGCTAGCTGTTAGTGAAGGTAAGCAATCTGTTGTTTTATGTTTTGCTGGTAATTTATAATTCTTGTTGGTAAAAAAGCCACTAACATTTAGCTTTAACTGTTAAGAGATTTGTACCCATGTGTGTGTTTGGTTATTTATCTGTGCTTTATGCAGACTATGATATTTTACCAAGGCCAGATAGTAACATGTTGTAATGAGTCAAGCATTTCTGTTTCACACAGCTTTTTCTTCTGTCACCAGATTGTGCTTGTAACCAACTGTTGTGATTCCTTGAATGTATGTAGATTGTTTGCTATTCATTTGTATCTTTTTTTACTTTTCTTTCTGAGTCTACAAGGACTAAAAGCAACAGAAAGTGTTACCAAATGCAGGCTGCAAGAGCATTTTGATAGGTCATGACCTCGCAAAATAATCAAGCAGACTCAATGCTTGGCAGGGGGTAGGGACCAGATAATGGTATTATTTTTAAGATGAGGTGATTTTACCAAACTTCAAGTAAATCTGGGCTAGAAAGTCCAGTGCTTCTAAGCAAAATACTCTGTGCACGGCAGGGAAAGTTTGAAAGCCTGGAATGGTTCTAGAACTCGAACTATTTCTGAAGTTACACAGTTACTGATGTTGTTTCTACAATGCCTGATTAATGTCAGGGGATTCTTACCTGTATAACACTTTTTTTTTTTTTGAATGGCAGGTTCGCACGAAAGAGGATCGTAAGAAATCTCCTGTGCAAGAAGAAGCAAGGGTATTGGTTGGAAGAGAACGGAGTAAGTCAGATGGACGGGGCAGCAGTGGCTCTGCTGTAGTTGAAGGTGGCAGAACAAAACTAGCATCAGGACAGCAGGGAGATGACAGCAGATCACAGGCAGTGGTTGGAGGAGGAAAGGGCACTGCTGTAAGAACAAGTAAGTTTCATAGTTCTTTCCTACAAACAAGAATTGCAGCTGCAGGAAATCGGGTGACACATATGAGACATGAGTTATGTAAGACATATCTGCTGTGCATAAGAAGTTAGGTTACTAGAAACAGATTACTTTTTGGGTAGCTTCCCAAATATGAGGTGTGTTTTATATTTCTCATTTCATTATTCAAGGATTTTCCATACAGGTTTCTTGCATAAAGTTTGTGTAGTTCTGAGTTTTCTACATTCCCTTGCAACACACCGTATGCTATCTGTGATATTCAGACTCCATATTCATTGTGGACTACCAATTTGTTATCCTACCAGAATCCTTTCCAGTGTCTGGTACAGTAACCAATTCTCCCCCATGTGCCAAGTGTGGCCATACCATATCTTTCATTTTCCATGTATTCAGTCTGTTACTGTCCTTTTCTCTCATAGTTCTCATCTGATTACATCATTCAATAATTTATCTTGGAATGTTTTTCATGCACATCTCCCACAGACTATTCCAGTGGCTAAATAATTGTTTTTTTGCATGTCATCAGTTACCATATGGAGCAGGGTGACAGATGTTATAATAAACTTTGTTCTCACAGAAATCACTTGTTTTATAGTAGTTACACTCGTGTTTTGATTGTATAAAACTGAAGTCAAGTTGCAACTTGACCCCTCAACTTTTTGCTGCGTACATCTTCCATCTTATGCATCTCACTTGGGACATCCAAGACAAATCACTGTTTTGAAATTAAAAATAAGGCACAGCATGGGATTGGAATATTGTTCCTTGTATATCAGGTTGAAATAAGATATGGTAGTTATTCCAGTTTTTGGTTACCATCAAAGTTGCCTTTGCATGAAAGAAATAAATTCTCATGTTCATAAACATTAGACCCAGCTGCAGACAGTTGTTTGCTGCTACTTCTTGTTCATAGTATGGCAACATTTTTTCAGCATTCCAAATCCACATTTTTACTGTTTATAGACCAATAACTATGTTGTTTGGTGATCCCTGTTCATGTAATTCATAATTCAAGATATTGTGTTTTTTGTTTGGGGATGTGTTGTATAGGTAAAAGCGAATCG
The DNA here is from genome assembly GCA_013340265.1 of Coptotermes formosanus. Classification (NCBI taxonomy): domain Eukaryota; kingdom Metazoa; phylum Arthropoda; class Insecta; order Blattodea; family Rhinotermitidae; genus Coptotermes; species Coptotermes formosanus. The sequence goes on along the minus strand of BLKM01000728.1, from coordinate 756,061 downwards.
TCTGCACAGCGTTATGGCTCTGCTCCCTCTTCGAGAGAAAGTTCTTCATCAAAAGTAGCGTCTCTTTATCACACCATCAGTGGAAAGGTTTTGGGATCTCGAGATTCTTCTGATCGAGCTGACACAGTTTCTGCTATCGATATGTCGGCACAAGGCTCCATTACTAGTCACCATCACTTGCCTCCTCCCCCACCGCCAACTGCATCTCGTAGACCACAGTCTCATCACGAAGACATAACTTCTTCGGAGATTGCTGGATGTCTAGATGTGAGAGAAAGGCTTGAAGCTCACCTCAAGGAAAAGCTTCATGAGATGATGGGGCATCGGTTAATTCGGCCTAGTTCAGTAGGAGAAAAGGGCATCGACAGTCAAGGGGCAGAGGAGAGTGAGTACCAGCGCATTTCTGAAGCTACAACATCTCCTGTTGCGGCACCAGATGGGACAGGGGTTACAAGACAGGCCGTGAGGGCAGTGATTCACCGGGACCCAAGTACAGCTGCTAGTACACCTACATCCCCACATAGACATCGTGGTGAACACCAAGGTAAGATGGTGAGGCTATACCCATCTTCAGATACAGAGGACAGTGTTTTATATGCTGCAGAAGATCAGGAAGGTCCAGCAGGTAAAGCAAGAAAACAGAATTCATGTGAGAGTTTGACTCTTAGTACAGTATCTGTGAATAGTCGACGATCATCTGTTGATTTAGGCGATAGGAAGACTCTTGTGGTTGTGATTGGTACTAGTAGTAAAGGTGCTAAAGCGAGATTAATGCAGAAACAGAGATCTTGGGAAACCTTTCCACCAAAGAAACGGGGGACAGGAGCAGATGAACGGGAAGGGTTTGGAAAATTCTGTAGAGATCCAGATGCATTTCGGGGTGGCTTTGAGCTCCGTCCAGCTAAGTCTGGAAGTCAGGGGTCATTGAGAGGTGAAGTGGGGAGCTTAAAGAAAGCGGACAGTTTTGAGGGACATGAAGAGGCAGTGCGGACACTTGTTGCAGCAGTCCAAGAAACAAGATCTCAGCACATGCAGCAGCAGAGGAAACAGAGTCAACCAAAACAGAGTGGAGGGGGAAACTAAGAAAATGGATGTGTGAGTAGTAAGGTGAGGGTGAGACATATAGCTTCCATAGGCCTTTAAGAACCACCAGTATAATCAGAGGTACTGCAGAAGCTACCCGGAGGCTCAAAGAAGTGTTGGAAAGCAAAGAGTAAAATAGGTGAATACCTTACAGTATTTAACTTGGTCATTAGTATGGAATGTCAGAGAATGACATCCATTAAAAATTATATATAATATGAAATTTCAGGACCTTGAAATAACAGTCAAAATTATAAAGTGTTTTTGCAGTGGGCCCCCCCCCCCCCCCCAAGAAAAAAAGGTACAAACATATTCATATTAAATAAGCATGCTAGGGATGCTAATATGTTTGAGGGATACCCCCTGGTAACTACAAACACTTCTGTATAGTTATGGTGTTTGAGGAGGTTATCATTATGGTCTGTTCTTGGCTGCGACAAAAGTAATTAATTAAAGAGGACAAGAGATAACAAGAGGCTTATCATCGAAGTATTTGTATGCTGCGGACAGAGACCAATTAAAAATGGGTAGTGACTTAAGACATAAAATGTTGCTGTGGTTGGAATCGGTTATTTGATGCCTGATAAAATTTCTTGCTTCTGTCACGACAAGCTCACAGGTGAGTGAAGTGGCTTTTGTAATATCTGAATGAGCTAACATCAGCGTTTGTTTTGAAGATTTAATTTTGCATAGGCTGATGTAGGTTATGTGAAATATTATTTTCTTAGAATGTTTGGTTGTATCTGCTTATTTTCCACAGATAAAATTCCTTGGTTTGACAGATTATTGAGATATTGGGCTGGTCAAAATACCATTGAAGAAACAGCAATTTTTCATTGTCAGACATTATAGTTTTGTTATAACAAAAGCTGATGTTTATATTCATTAAAATAAATGTACATATTATGATTTTGATTCTTTTTGGTGTGTGTATCGTGCTGTAATTTTAAAACCCCAAAGAAACCTCATCTTTTTATGTTGACTGTATCAGTATTCATTGAAGAATGTGCCAAGATTCTCTCTAATCTTGTTACATCAAAATCATCATAACAGTTGAGTCACATTTTATAAAATTTAAATTTCATAATGAGACCAGACACCAACATTTACTCAAGTGATACTTAACGTGATGTATCCTAATTAATCAAGTATTGCAGTTTTACTTTAAGCAAATTAAACATGAAGTAGGTAAAGAAAACAAGGTGCTTTTTTGAATTGTATTTGTTAAGAATGTTTAGATAGCATAGCATAGCGTATAGATATATCAATAGGTAATGCTGCAGTTCCCAATTTTTTAAAATGATTTTCAGAAAGTGTTTGCTTTAGAATGTGCTTGACTTTGTACATAGCTTCATTCAAGGGCATTACTTAAGTTTCAAGGGATGTCATATCTTCCACAGGCTACATTCAGACTGGGGAAGAGCAGTATGTGGTTTGTTGGTTGCTTATTATTGGAAAGTATTAACCCCGGTTGGCTTTTACACTTAATATATAATTGCAAATCAAATAACGTGATAAATGTGTAAGAAGACATTCTGACGTGTTGTAATTAAGTAGATCCCAAACCTGTTTTAGGAGCAATGTGAAAATGTGATTGGATTCCAGGGATAACTGTAAAAGATTGTGCATCGTATCATAGTAGTTTGAAACCAGTTATGGATGTTGTTATGGGTGTTTAAATTCTGAGGCCCCCCCAAAGAAGAAGAATAGTTGACGTGAAGTCCATGTTGTGGAACCATTATAAGTTGTCCTCCCATTTAAACAAACTAATATAGTTGAGACTTGATTTTTCAAGTCCTTGAAAGGAGGACATTGATGCCATGAAACACGATCACTGTACTTCCTGGTGTCTTTGTCTTTCTGCACAATTTCCAGACTGAAAGGCATTAGCCAACCGCAATCTCTCCAGTTGGATCAGGGCCTTGAGTATGATACTCAGAAATCAGTGATAATATATTTTCCTTGTGGGTCCATTAGACTGAAGAGGGATTGAATTCGAGCAGTGGTAACAAGTTTAAATCAGGGTGACATCAAACCGTTGTTCCAGTTCTGGCTGTGATCAATTAATGCATTTAGGAATGTTTATTGATATGGAGTTATTTCAAAAGTTTTCCTTATGGCACCATGCACAGTCTGTTAATGAATTGGGTTCATATTATGGTGAAAGTTTCATACAGGGTTCTTATTTTATCTGACAACTATAATGTGTCACTTCCCACCGCTACTGTGCCATGCATGTGAACACTAAGGTGGCTATGTTTACGATAAACAAGCTGACAAGAAGAGGCAGCCTGTAGTCGTCATATGAAATGATGACCTATATATATAAAAAATATATGTAGCTATGATTAATAATCGTTTCTTCCCTAACCATGAATCAATTTTGAAAGAAAATATTTAAAAGAAATGTCACTGCCAAAGAACAATGTTTGAAAAATCATTGTTTCTATTGATAGCAAGCAAAATGTGCAAATATGTATACATAGCTGTGTAGAATTTAGGTAGATACCTGTCACTTTTAGAAGAAGGAGAAGATGCAACCAAACTTGTGTTCTGTAGGTACAAACTGTCCTTTTCAAGACATGAAATCTGTTACACTGTTGAAACAAAGTGATTTAAAGTTTCTGTGGGAATTCAGTTTAGCATCTGAAAGGTAGAGATGATCATCTGCAGGTTTATAGAAAATAACATTGACTTTAAAATTTAATGATTGCAGCTCAAACTTTACCTCATTCCTGCACTTATTTGCCTACTTTTTATTTAAATATTTGCTGCAGGCATACAAATATGCATTATTTTCAAAGTTTTGGTATTGATTGTGACTGAATATGTTGTTTATTAAGGTGTCATACAGTCATTAGTTTAGGTCATGGAAAAAATAAATCAGTTATGGAAGTCAGACCAGACAAAATACCGCCTGTGCCACCCTGTGTGTGCACGTGTATGCAGGCACGCACGTGTGCTCCACATAACAGTAGTTTATCCTGACTCCTGGCTACCCCTGGGCAGATGGTTTGTATTCAGGAAAATATGTACTCCATAAGATTTCTCTTCACGGTGAGTGTTGAGTTACTTGCTTCTGGGATGTGCTATTGCATGCTTTCGTTGGTATGTACTAATGGTTCAGATGAAACCTGTCGCTTCCATCTTTAGGGTCACCATCCAGAAGAAGGTGGGAGGTGGCAGGCTGCTTCAGAATCATGGTAGCTACAGAACTGAATGATAGTACCTCCTAGAAAAATGTAACTCAAGTTTATGTGTTCCATGTCCATGCGCTATATTATACAAGAACACTAATCACCAACAAATGCACTAAGAGAGTTTTATCATCCTGCTTATCTGTACAATGACCAACATATGTCAATTCAAATCACAAAGTTTGTGTGGTAGGCTTCAGAATGCTTACCCTGTCACATTTCTTACAGTTTGTTAATACTGTCCTGCTGATGTATTTGCAATGAAAACTTATACAAATGCACATGTCAGCTACACCATCTATACCCGTCTGTCTGTCTGTCCATCTGTGCAGAACAACTGTGATAACACAGACTGCAGGGTCAAACTAGATCATCACCACTGACATTTAGTTTGCATTGAACAACTTGAGTTACAAAAACACTAATCACCAACAAATGCACTAAGAGAGTTTTATCATCAATTGTAACACACTCCTACATCTTTCAACCCTGCTGGGTCACCTTCAGGGAGAATGTTTTGTTATCGTTACACTAAGGTTGCACTTTATAATTGAGTGAGATGTGCTGTTGACTGTGTACTGGAGGCGTGAACTCTCTGTGGTCCTGGCTTGCTTGCAACTGCAAATTGATGATAAAACTCTCTTAGTGCA
>BLKM01000728.1:692778-745468 GCA_013340265.1 Coptotermes formosanus | reverse complement strand
CGTGTGCACGCGCGCCACCCACCTACACACAGACAAACACACAAGAGTTAATGTCATAAGTGTGATAAGATGATGTCACGATTGAGTGGTTGTCATTCATGCTTCATGTTTTGGATGTCCTGGACCCGGGCTTTGTGGTTTTCCTCCTTTGCTGCCCATTTGCCCGGGTAGTAGTGTAAAACAGCCCACCACATGTCCTACATCTTTAACGTTCTGGCAGTGGGACTGTTTTATGCTTCATTGCCAGTGCAAATAAAAGGATGACAAATAGATCAAGAATGCAGGTATCAGGCTACAATGTAAACAAATTTCACTGTGTTATGTAAAGCAAGCTCTTTGCCATGGGTCAGGAGCACTTATTACTGACTGTGGCATACTGCGCATGCAAGTTTTAGAGTCATTGTTTTTGTAAAGCAGAGGCTAAAATCTTAGCAGCTTACAGGCACAATGCTAAGTCTGTCAACTCCTGAAAGTTTGCTATGATTTGAAATTTCATGACAGAGTATGTATCTGGTTGGTGTTAGTATGCTAGGATTCATGGTATATGTGGAGACCTCAGGAAACTAATTATGTACAGTCACCCCCAGTTACTGCACCACCCTTGCTTAGCACCCATAAAAGTATGTGAACAGAAATTTCCTGCTGTACTGCATTTCAGTTTACCAGCACCCTCAACGTATCAAAAATTGTGGTGAGCAAACAGTGGTGCTATATCGGGGTTTGACTGTAATTTGTCATGCTAAATAGGGTGGTGAGGACCATATTTGAGCCCAGGAGGAAGGAAGCAAATATTTTGGCCGCGGAGGGAGGAAGGAACATGACACTGGAGAAGAATGCATACTGAAGAGCTTTGAATTTTTACTTACTAGATTTTAGATGGGTGATCAGATTGAGGATGAAATACACAAGGAATGTGTCTCATGGGGAAGAAGAGAAGTACATGCAGGGTTTTGGTGGAGAGACCTGAAGGGGAAAGAACACCTGGAAGACTAGGCATACATGTTAAAATGGAGCTGAAAGAAACATGTTCGAGGGCATGGACTAAATACAGCTCAGTCAGGACTGGGGTAAGTGGCAGGCTCTTGTGAACATGGTAATAAATTTTTGGTACCATTAAACGTGGGGAATGTCATGACTGGCTGAGAAACTGTTAGCTTTTTGAAGAGGTCTGATATCCAGGGAGGTAGATGTACAAATGACTGAAGAAGTCTTTGAGCAGAAGTAACAGAATTTAGCAAGACTGTTGTATAAATACTTTTCATACATGAGTGGCTTTTAAGTTTTTGTTTAATGTGCGATGCTTTGACACTGTTGAGGGAATGTCTTTCAATTCATGTTTAAATCTTTAATTCTGGCAAAAGAGTTGCAAACATAATAGAGTATTTGAATAACACAGTTTGATGTATTTGTACTGGGCCTTGACTTAGAAAGGTGGACATTAAATGATTATTATATTTTCCATTTCCAAATGATTAATATGTGTTTGTTGTTTTTTAAATTATTTCGTTTTATTCAGTTATTCCTGTTATAATATTGTAGGTGCAGGTCTGTGTGCATTGTATTTTTTAGAACATTACATATTTTTTGCTTGTTAATTATGAATTTAAATACATGTTATTGGGGAGGTAAAGGTCACATTTCAAGTAATTTTTCCCCGTATCTTGTGTGATTGGAATTTGCAAGGGATTGTTTGGGAATGGATATCCTGATCTTGTCTTACCATGTTTCTGGGTATTTCAATCTTTTATGTAGTGTGAAGATCATCTCAACCTTTCACAGTAACAAGATGTACCTTGACATTTGGTTTGGTTCATTATAACAAAATTTTGCACCACTATTTTTAAGTGGTATGTGTGAGCACATCTCTATCCCTATCATCTACCATTTGTTGATTATGTTTTTTGGAATAAAGAACATTGAAACATCGTTAAGATAAAGCCATATTGGCATTATTTTAAATGTCTTATATTTCACAGTACCTTGAATGATTTTACTTTTATTGGTGGTTACTGTTTATTGTGTAATTAACCCTTTAAAGACGAAGCGTATCTGTTTTATATAAGGACTCAGTGCGTACCGCGCTGTAAACACTCTCCACTTCGGTTATAAAAACCAGTCTCTTAATGTTTTATGAGGTAAAAGTTGCTGTTTGTTCTGAGATCCGTACAAAACACATAAACGCAATGTGGACACCACGTAGAATTTTTTAATGTTAAACCTGGTGGTATGTAAAGTTATCGCTAGGCTTTAAAAGGTTAAGAATATGGTGATCATGTTTTATGGGCAAACCTTTTTTTGATGGAGAAAAAATTATTGGAATAATTTGTAAGAAATTGTATGTCTTCTAGTTAGGATTCCGTTCCTTCTAAGTGTATTAACGGGTTTTGAACAAATCAGATTCAGCAGCAAGTTGTGTAAGAGTATGAAGATGGAAAGGAACATGTGGTTGAACAGTAGTAATAATGTGTTAATACATGCATAGAAGTTGTGTGTAGTCAGGGACTGTGAAGATCACTTGTCAAATATTCACAAACCTGCAGGTATGCAGTATTGCCTCTCTTTCTTTTGACCTACGAGCTCCATTCTCCGAGTTTGTAAATGGACTGACTGTGGGCTGGACAACTGGGGTTCCATTCATAGCAGAGCAGGAATTTGGCTGTATGCTGCTGTCATGTCCAGGCTGGCTGTTGGCCCCCTGAACGTGCTGTCTGTGGGCTCTTTCCCTGCAAGTAAAGCAGCTGCAACTTGGAGGTGACCACTCACCCCCATCTAATGCCAAGGTTAAAAATGTGTGGTGCTTGGCTTCCCCTGTCATGGTATGTCACTTGGGCACACGGAAAACTTTATATATCACCGTGCCCTTAATTTTGTGGAGGAAATTTGGCATGATAACAGTGCGGTATGATGGCTAGGGGGACAATTTTTATTCTCCATGAAGCTCCAAATGCTAAATTTACCCAGATTATTGTTAACAGATTTGTATTTGGGCATCTTTTATCCTGTGTTCTTTGGACTCATTTTTATGTAACTGAATTAAAGGTTTAGTTTTCTGAGTTCAGGTATTTTTGTATCAAAATTCTAATTTACATACGTGTGCTGCATTAATTTTGTGTTCCAAGCTTATTGAATAATATAAGTTCATGCTATTTTAGAAGGTCAGCACCAGCTCGAAGAGTGGGCAAGATTCGAAGGATTGTATCTGCCTGTATCTAACTTGCAGTTTGTAAGGATGTGCTAGAAACTCCAAGGAGTTTGGACTTGTAGTGTAGTTACTGCATATTGAGAATGAAACATTTATGGTTTCAGTCAGCACTAAAAGCCTCTTTCATATGGTTTGTAAGGAGTGGAATTAGCGTGAGGTGATCAGCTTACAGTCTGAAAGAATTACCTCAGTTCCGAAGATGAACTTAAAAAATTTAAGGTAGCACATATATGCAGGTAATTCAAGATGCTTCATGCTTTAGGAAATGACTCTTTTAGGGAAGTAGGCAGAAACTTTAGCTTCAGATAAAAACTAGCAATAGTTTTGCCAGATGTTTCTTTCCGCTCATCTAAGCTATATTGAGGGAAGTCAATTTTTTAAATAAACAGTACAGTAATTATAATTGCTCAAAATATTTATATGTAAATAAAAGTAACCTAGAAAAATACATCCAGAGGCTTAACATATGGTATAAAAAACTGAAGTGTTAAACAAAATTAATTCCTTACTTTATAAGTGATAAGATTATCGCATAGTGTACAACACACTCTTGAAACTGTATTAATATTGACAGTTCTGATCCAAAACCAAAAAGAGTACCATTGTATGTGTTGTTGCAGCACAACAAATACTGAAGTGTTCTGCTAACAGTCACAGACATAATTGAGGTGGTATTAAGATATTAAGAGAATCAAAATCAAGGCAATATTATGTGTAATAATATTAGAAATTCATACTTGGAAAAGTGATTGCTTTCACACAAAGGCATTAGTATTTACTGTCATGACATTGTTGAATCCTGTGCATTATGGAACCTCAACACAAACAAGCAGGGAATTATTACGTGAACTGAAATAGCATAGACACTGAAATTAACTTCTGGAATGGTGTCTTATTAAAGTTGAAGAGAATTGTTTTAGTTTTGTTATGCTGAAGTGGATGTGTGGCTGCAGTTGTCATATTTTTATGTACCAGATATGAAAGCATAAATTCATGTCAAATTGTTTCCTTTATTAAACTTGGATAATTAATGTTAATATTGCCCAATTCATAGTTCACCTTGCGCCCATTAAATATTAACACCTGTTAATATACTCAAGGCAAGCTGCACCACTGTGTTTAGGGTTTATCACACTTCTGTGTATGACTGGAATTATTTTAAAAAATTAACCATCACCGTAGCCATTTTGGCAACATGCATGCAAAATCTGATCCACTTTCATGTCCATGTCAGGTACTGTATCCATATCTGCATAAACAGGCTACATGGCAAGACTGTCAGAACCCAAGAGGACTTAAATGTGCCAAAAAAAATTTATGCTGAAATGGATTTTTTCAGGAGATAGTTGGCCAGGTTTCATTATTTTCAAAGCCATACTCTATACTCTTCTTTAAAGACCCATCATAATCTGTGGTTTTGGAAGTGTTGGTAGGTACTTTTGTTTTAGAAAGAAATAGTTATAACCAAAAAGTAGAGTTCACAGAGAATTTATTATTTGCAGTGCATTTCCCTGAAATATTGTTGTCATGCGGCACTGTTAGCTAATGTGTCTTACGGCTTGTATTACCTCTGTATGTGGCTGTCTTAGTAAGATCAACATTAGATCACTTTGTGACTTTTCAGAAATTTGGTAAAGGCTCATTGTAAGCCTGTGTGCATTTGTGCATTTGTATGTATGTACTTATCATGTTGAGTCCATTGTATGATTTGTACTCCTGTAATAGGCCTGCTGTGCTGTTTCATTTCTAAAAAGGTGACAAAGTGATAACACTTTTATTAATAGTCAGGCTTGGAAGTAGTATCAGTATATGTGACAGTAAGAACCTAGAATCTGTTTCTACCACTTCTCACTTGTGAAGCTAGAACTCCCTAAGCACAGGAGACAGAAGTATCATTAACTATAAATCACTGCAGCTGCAGGTGAAGCTTTAGTTTAACTCTGGAGACCCAGCAAACACTAGGTCTTGAGTTTACTTCAGCTGCCATGGTAATTTCTATTACTTACCAGGGCATATTATTTTTGCCTTCTTTGCATGGGAGTTTGTAGTGTTTACAAGTCAGAACTGGTAATTGTGGATTATGGGATTCTGCTGTAACACATATATAATATAAAATTTTACATGAGCCAACCAAATTGATTGAAGAGATGAGCTCTAGTGCCTCATGATATTGTTAATGGCTTTATGTTGCAGATGAGTTTCATATGACCTTAATGTTTGGCTTGTATGGTGCATGTAAGATTTTAATACAAAAATAAACAGTCATGACACATCAGCAATACAAATATCTTACTCTTGAGCCTTCATGAAAATACTGTAATTTTTAAGGCAGAATATTTGATACAAAAAGAAGGTGCAGCTTGAATGTGACTGTTTGCTATGTTTGTATGTGTCACCAGCAGTTTATTGTTTCAAACTCTGTTTATTATTTTGTGGCTTTTGTTTGACCAGTTTCTTGTATTTTCTGTCATTCAGTGTTTATGGTGCAGATCGTACACAGGGCATAAGCAGGGTAACTTGGAATTTCTCAAGTGTATGAAACTATCCGTATATAAATAATTTCACTAAAAAAAAACCCAGACTACATTTTCAGGCATCATGCAGATGTATATCTGTATTTTTCCTTTGTGTTTTGAGCTTTATCTTAAACTTTTATACAATACTTTTTATGTTTCCTCTTGAAAGGCAGAAATTTGCAGTTAACATGTGTGTTAACAGTCAGAAATGCCGTGTCTTATTTACAGTCTCTCTCTACAACATTATTTACATTTAGGTTTTAAGTTAAAAATTGCCGTATTACTGTACTTGAATTTATGTTGCTCTGGCGCCTACCCAGCCTCGTATTGAATGAATACTGAGGGCTCTTTCCTGGGGATAAAGTCGAACATTCACCTCCATTTAGTGCTGAGGTTACAAATGTGGGGAGCTAAACCTCCATTTCCATGTCTGTCTCCATGGTATGGTGCTTAATGAAACACAGGAACAACTATACTTTTACACATAACATTTTTAATTAAAATTAAAAAAACCAGCAGCCTTAACATTTATGTTATTACCACATGGGGCAGTCGTATTTTATCATACCTTTTTGTTCCACTGAGCTACCTCCCTTTGCCTTCAGTTCAGATCTCATATTTTGTCTCTGATTTATATAATGCTGCTGGAAGTCCCTCTGTCTGATATATAGTCTGTTTTCATGCCCTTATAAAGCAAATTTAATCATTTATAAGATGAAAAGTAATGCTACTTGCAGATTTCTGATATTGCATGACTTTTAACATTTTTAGTTCAGTACTGAACATCTTAAAAGTAACTTCTGTGTTGTCCCTACCGTGCACCTAATGTCAATAAAATTATATATACTCACGCCAACTCGTGCACAAGTTACAACTGTACCAACTGTAACTTGTGCACGAATTGATGTGTTTACATATAATACTTAACAGTAACTTTTTCACCAAGTGCCTGTGGTGTTGTTTTATCATCTTTTGTGTTTCCAAATTTCGCAGAATAATATCCTATATACAGACTGAATTTTGAAGGTAAAATATACATGCGTAGGGATGAATATTCATAACTGCACAATTGACTGACGTACTCTATGTCAGTATATTCACACATATGTATTGATATACACATCATCAAGGACAAAAACATGTATAATCTGTAACTGTAAGTGTTTGAAGTTGAAAGCTGGGATACTGTAGTCAGTCCAGTGACTTAGATACAGGCTGGATGATCCACAGTTTGATTCCTGGCAGGCAAGGGGTTTTTCTCTTTTCCGAAATGTTCAGACTGGCTGTGGGACCAACCCAATCTCTTAGTTAATGGTTACAGGGGTTCTTTCCATGGCATAACATAGCCATGGCATGAGGGTACCTTCATGGCATGCACAAATTTATCTTTTTTGAAGTTGACTTTGTGGACTGATGGAATACACACACCTCAAAATTATTTCTAAGTTGCAATGTAGCTGCTGAAATTACGATATGTCTAAACTCGCATTCCATAACATGCTCAAGTAACAAACACTGGTCATTTATCAGTCTGGGATGTGTTGTGGAGGCCATATTTGTAAGTTCTGCTTCCATTATTCGTTTCCTAAATGCCATTTTGTAGTCATTGTCATACATTTAATTTTGATGAACTACAGTTTTCATTCAAACTGACACATTTTCGTAACCTTTCATGAGGAAACTGTAGATTTAAATTGAGTGATACTTGGTGCAGTATGTTTACCAATATGATGGTGTTACATGAAAGATATTACATCAGTGGTTTGTTTTTATTTGCTGGCACGAAATGAGTATGTCTTATTCTGTCCATGTGCTGGCAACTTTGTTGGTTTTACTGGCCATGGCGTGTTTGCTCACTGAACTGCATTTGTAAATTTTAATCATTCATTGCATTCATTTGTGCTTTATCTTTAAAGGTTTCATCTTAATGACAGTCAATACCTATAATGAAGTGAAAATCAGAAAAAATGTACGCTTCCACCACTTTGGTAACAGATAGTGATAATGTTGGTAGAACATGGCTAGAAAACATTAGAGATTATCTCTTCAGTTTGGTTACTACCAATTACAGCATCCTCATGTGCAGGCACAGTTTTATTATGATTGTGAAAAAAATTATGCATTGAGCACATGCCATGCTATAGGAGTAACCAGACTTCAGGCATATTACAGAAATCTTGTTTTAAGTGTTGATCTGTTGTTGTTAAAATCATGTTTTAAAAAGATTAAAAAATCCAAGTAAGAGTTTAAAGGAAACTAAAGTTGTTTTCATTGTATGAAGTAGCCTCAGTGATTTTTTACAGCATAGTGTTTTGTTAATTGAATGGCCACACAAGTATGCATTGTTTCACAGCTATATTTCATATTATTAATTGGAATACATTTAAACCGTCTTTTATGTCGCAAAGGAAGATGTAGGGCAATGTGTTTTGCCATTCCTTCCTTTGTGTTGATACCAAATAAAGGAGTGGTCTTGTGCAGGCCATGCCATAAAGAAAGTCCTTAAAAGTGTGAAATTCTCCGTCCCCAGTATTCAGAGAGGCCTAAAAGCAAGGCACAACCAAGTCGTGTTGTGAAAATCTCAATCAAGTCAAAGCGTGAAATGCCCAAGGTGCGTGATACTGCTTGCGTGCCAATTTTCGATCATTGTCGGTCAATAGTGTGACGTCACAGGTCACATTACGTGCGCAGGTGCGCCAGTGCACCATGGATTTTCTCTTTGATTCTGTCACTAAATCTTTAATGAGTCCTTAATTTGGTGGTGAAATGGGTTGTGATTTAGTTCGTATATTTAAACGCAAGATGGCAGAACCGCCATGCGCAATACGCGTGACAGTTCCATTTGAGCCAATCACAACAGTACTTTGCTGCAATATACGTTTCTGAATTCTGTGTGATCTTAGCACCACCTAGTAAGGGAATCTTATAACCTAATGCACTTGGTGTGTGGATAGACGAGTAGCTATAAGAAGTCTAAGTTGTACACAATCTGGATTTTCTTCCATCCGGGTCTCGACGGCGAAGTAGCTTTTTCGTATGTTATTATGATCGCATAAGCGTTGTTATCGATCAAACAGTTATCTGTGTGTTATCACGATCTGTGGTAAGTTTGAAGCCACATTTAAGTGAAATGCTTGGAACGTATTTCTTAATTGCGGCGTATTTCGGATTTGCTGCATCTTCATTAAATGTCACATCAGGGCCATCGGCAGATGGTGGTGGTAAGTGAATTGGTTCCATGCAGTATTTTTTAGACACTTGTCCATCCTTTTCTTACTATTGTTTTGTTGTGCAGTGCTTCTGTTAGATATGTTAAAGGTATTATCTTGATAATACATATTAACTGTTAAAGCAGTTTTAGTAACGTCTATCTCGCATGAAAATTCAGTGAATATAACGGAGAAGATGGTAGACGCCAGATTTGACAAGTTACTTTTTCTTGGAAACAAGTTGATACAGTCATAATTTATAAACACAGATTCCAAGCGAGCTAAAAAAGTAGAGAATATCGCTATGTGTAATGAATGGTGTTTGGATTTGCCCAGTAACCCAAAATCTTCTACGTAATGTGCATTTAACTTGATATCGTACTGGACTTCTTAAGCTCACGAGGTGAAATAATTCCATGTATTAAAGTCTCATAATAGTGATTTATCCATGGTGTAGGTCAAACAACGGAGTATTTTTTAACTTCTTGATGTTTTTTTGTGTAAATATCTTTGAGAATGGAGCGGTATTATTGCCATGTGGATATACATTGAGAATGAAAAAATGCTGAATAACGTCACTTGTAGTTGTGAAAGGTGACAGGGAGTGAGTTTGTGTACAAGTATTGTATGGGAAGCGAAACTCGTTCTTACTGTAGGTTATTTCTGTGGTTCCCTACATTTATGGCTGTAGAAGAAGGCGTAAGAAACTGTAAAGAGGGTTTTCAGTTTGTGACAAGAGTAGTGATCAGTACCAAAAAACCCAAAGTTTTTTTAATATTAGTTTAACATTCACATAACAGTGGGTTTTATTATTGTGTACTACTTACAGAACTCTGTCAACTGATAACAGTGGTGGTTCCGACTGTTTAAAACACGTTGAATGAAACACTGACCAAGGAACAGAGGTTTAGATATTTATAAGACACATAATAGTGATTATATAAAAATAAATCATAATCACTCAAGTTAATAATAAAATCAACTGTTTTTGTTCAGAAAACAGTAATGAGAATTTAACAGATTGAGTTGATAAAATGCAAAAAACTTCTGTTTTATGTATATTTTCAGGTACCAACAAATGCGCTTATATATGTAACACTTTTTCACTTTTTCTGAAAATATACAATAAAAATTCACAGTGAAAACAATGTAAAATTCAGTTTTATGCTTACATGAAGTTGGATAAGTGCCTACTGTATCCCAGGTTCATGTACTTTCTTGATGCAGAGGTAAGCGTGGTACTGGAGTACCATTCTTGTACCATGCTTACCACTTACAGATTTATGAAAAATTTGTGGACACGGTTTGTTTTTTATATGTCTTCATGGAACTTTATCTACTGCATTTCTGTTATACAGTTATTACTATATTTAGGTGTCATTTACTTCATATTTATGGCTCTGTTTTTCTTAAATGTGTATTCTAACTTTTGTGCATCTGATTTGAGTCCTGTTGCAAATTTTGATTGATGTGCCATACTGTTATTGTACTTAGTACATATTACCATACGTACATTTTCATTCACTTTAACCCGTGTCAGTGTGTTTTGGAGTCCTATCAGAAATTTGATTAAAGTTGATGTATGTAGCATCCTTATTTTATCTGACGAATATTGTTTGTCACTTCCAGTCATCTTGCTTGTCCTGCTACCACAGCCTGCTCAGCCATCTGCCTGCCTGCATGGTAAAATACCAGCAGGAAATGATAAAGTATATTTGTCAGATAAAATGAGGATCCCGTATTTGGTGTTTATGTTACATGTATAGTGTTACATGTTTTTTAATTTTTAAGGCCCACACTATGAAAGTGCCTAAATATGTGTTTAGACATGTCTTCTGAAATACGCACTTTGTAGTAACCATATTTTAAAAAGTTGCGGGGAGCCCCAAGATATGCCCAAGTTATAAAATACAGTAGAACCCACATATAACGACATCGGTTAATGTGATTCCTCATCTGTAGTGTCAGATATTCTGTGGTACCAGTTAATTCCTCACTGTTAACCATAACATTATACTCCTCAGTTATAATGACGCTCTTTATAGTGACACAAAACATTCAGTCCCTTTCTTGACATTGTAACTGACTTTGACTGTACTTGCCTGAAGCTCTGTGATTGAGAAAATTATTAGTATCCAGGCTCTTGTGATTGTTAGATCGTGTAGCTGATATTTGTTCAGATTTACTGTTGGTGGCATATTCTTCTTGAGACATGCCATGCATAAACAAAACGTGTGCATCACCACCCTGAAGAGAGCTTTTACCCATTTGTATATGCATAATAGCATATATCCTGTAATACCTATACTGAAGTGTTGGCAGTTACTGGTTCATTTACCTGTTTCTTAGTTCTAAATTTTGGCATGCCATGTCTGTGTTTAGCTGTTGTTTCTTTAAACAATTTTGTTAGATTTTGAAGACATTTTATATTGGAAATTTCTGGTAACACACTTTCTCCAGGGCATCATCCTCTGAGCAGTTTACGCTTAATCAGTTGTTCAGTCAGATATCCTGATGCGGTTTCAGGAAGTTTGTCTCAGTGACAAAAGCAGACTGGCATTGATCCTGACTTGAACCACTGAAGTAAGATGCTGATGATTAATAAAAATGTTTGTTCTTGAGTGTTTATGAGTGTGTATGTGCATGTATATCGCATTCTGCCTGATATGTAAACCGTATGTTTCTCATCAAAACAATGTCAAGAAGTCTCCCCTGACCTCCAATTCTCCTCCCTTCGATGAATAGTTTGAATGTTGGTGGATCATTTTTATTGTGGGTTAGTTAGTAGTAGTGATCAAAACCTTTGTTCTTATCAGCTCTGTAGTAAAAATCCATGAAGGTTTAGTGCCACTATCAAAGTCTGGCATTGGATGTGATTCTAGCCAGTTCACATCCTGATCCTAATCTCTGTCCATAAGGTTGATTTTATTCTCCTATCTCCTCACCCTTCCTAAGTACTTTTTTGAAAGGTTTGTGTACCACCATTCTTTAGGATTACATCTTCTTCCCCAGTCTGGTTGTCCAACCCATCAGAGCTGTGGAGTCGGTGTCGGAAGGAATTTTCGTGGAGTCAGAGTTGGTAAAAATGTACCAACTGCAACTCCAACCTCAATATAAAATCTTAAAAGATATTAGCTACAATAACCATTAGACTTATATTTAAATATAGGTTATAAGTCTAAAAAGCAGCCTGATGATTCACGTGGTGGTGATGAAATGTGTTATGGTGCCATTTACCATTTTAGTAGGTTTACCATTATCAATACATACTGAGCTCTTATGAATGAGTAGGAGTTGGAGTCAGAGATTTAGAAATTGAGGAGTCGGAGGTTTTGTGTACCGACTCCACAGCCCTGCAACCCGTTGTAATCTTCATTTGGTTAGCAGTGCAGTACTTGATGAGGTGTTTAAATTACATTATCTTCAATTCCTCGCTTCTGTCATCAGTCCCAGCATTTTCAGATGTAAGTAGGCCCAATTTGTGTACTTTGTATTGTTTTAATATTGGACTTCCTGTTGCAGTGCCACATTTGGACCTTGCTAGTTTAGAAAGTGGATATCATGGGTTAGTCAAGGAAAATGAGACACTTGTGGAAGTCACACCACGAATTAAGGCAGTTGGTGGGGACATATGCAGCTTCCGAATTGTCAACAAACACCATGGAGAAGCCCCGTTTGAGGTAAGGCTGAAGTTCATTTGTCAGGCAGGAAGGTGTGTATTTGGTTTAACATTTCCATTCATCGATGTTTTAGGAGGGAAGGTATTGTGATGAGTATAGTGACCAGACTGTGGGCCAGTTGGCCAAGGAATCACGGTTTGATTCTCAGCAAGGGCAAAAGGTTTTTCCTTACTTGAAAGCATTCTGGCTGGCTCTGGATCCCAGCAGCCTTTTATTCGGTGTGTGCCAGAGTCCCTTTCCCCAGGTGTAAAGCGGTTCGGGTTCAAAGTTTATGTTACCATGCCATTGAAGCCTTGATTGGAGAGTTGACAGCACACTTCACAGTTGTACTCAAAGCTTGAGAGGAAAGTGAAATGCTTTGTGAAGATTTTGAGTGTTAAATGTAATGGCAGGGGTGTACAGGTCCTGGGTGCCAGGTTGTCTGGGTGACCTAAGTGTTGTGTGGTGGCGTCTAATACTTGTGGTTTGTCAGCATGAAACTCAGCTTAATGTCACGCTTCTGGCACCCAGAATTTTGAGGTAGCGGTTAAATTTTTGGGAAATTTATGATCCCTGAGTGATAGAATGGTTTGCTATTGTAAATGAATGATGATAGTGTGTTCAGTTGATGTAATTTGAGACTAGGCTAACATGTGTCAGCCATAAAGGTACCCTGTCTGTGTCAGTAGGAAAAGTAATGTGGAATAGTAAGAAAATTGCTTATTGTATGGCCACTGCAGAAACTGAGAAAATGACCCTTTTAAGAACTTTGCAGGAGGGAAGTGATGATAATGAGGAAAAATGCTCATTTGGGGGCTGAAAATGACTGTTTTAAGAACCATTGTGTGTGTGTGCGTGTGTGTGGGGGGGGGGGGGGCCAGGGGGAATGAGATGATTGAGAAGAGGGCCCTTGTAAGTGTCACTGCATATGATAAAATGAGAAAACAGACTGGGGTCAGGAGGTGGATGGATAGAAATAGGGGGACGATGAGATGTAAGAAGAATTTTCTTCTAAAAAGACAGAGATAAATCAAACTAGTGAGTTAATGGGGTTGTCCTTGGCCCTGTTAAGAGATGTGTTAGTGGCCTGATTCAAGGTACTGTCATAGCATTTCAGATGCACACCCAGGGTTTTCCATGGGGGGGGGGGGGGGGCTGACCCTGAAGCTATATATAATTTATGTTTGGTTTTAAAAATTGTGTAACAAAAATCATGTCATAAGTATAACTATAACATAACACTGTTTGCAGCTGCATTTATATATGTACAAATATAACTACATGTTCCATGACTCAGTCACAGTATCCAATCTTTGTGTTTTCTTTTAAGTTTATTTATTTTCCAAAATTCTGATGTACTAGTTATCAGCCAATTTCAGTGGCAGATTTCAGCTGAGGGGTAAATCAACTAAAACTTTTGATGTCATCGTGAGTACAACATCTTTGTTTTTTAACCTCTGGTTTTGAGCGGTTGGGGGGGCTGCAGCCTGGCAGCCTCCCCCACCTCTTTGGGTGCACCCTTGTAGCATTTGCATGTCGGGAAGGAGAACAACCACAAAAAGCAGCCAGGCTGATCTGCGTTCTCCCTCAGATTTGAACTGGACACCCACAAATACAAGTGAGAAGTCATGGGGGAGTTTACTTTCAAGTGGGTGCATTTGTAAGGGGACAGTGTGTTACTGAAACATCGTACTCTCTGTAACATCTTTAAACTGTCCTGGTGTGAGGTCATACTTCAAACGTGCACATAAAAAGACGTCAGAGGCATGTGTGAACTGATGATTCAGGGGCCTGGTGCAAGGAGTCTTATCATTACAGTGTATGCCTATTTATACACTAGTGTTATGAGTCAGTTTTCCTCTTGAATAGGATGTTGGATGCAGAATATATGGTGCTTATGTAGTCATATGCTGATATTATGCATTCTTTTTTTGTACGGTATGTTTCAGGGTTTTGTAATGGATCTCCAGTGTTTTGTATAAGCAATAGTATATCTGAAAGGACCAGTAAATACCTGTCAAACACAACTCAACAATATTTATTGGTTCTTTATGTAATTGCACAACAGGATTAATATCTTAACCTGATGGTTAGGTCCCAAGACTTCAGAAGTACCAGGGTACTTACCAGAACACTGGCTGATATTTCAGCAGTTTTAAATTTTTAGGCAGAACTTTGTGGTTGCAAAATTTACTTAGCATTAATCTTATTTTGCTACACTTTCAGTATATACTGATTATCAATTATGATTTAATTAGTATGGTGAAATCTAGAGATTTAGCTTGGAGTGGCGAAACAAGGCATGCATGCAGAATTTTTGTGGGGAAACCCCATAGAATGATGGCCACCTGAAAACTGAGGAGTTGCAAGGACAGTATTAAGATAGAGTGTATGGAGACCGAAAATGCATGAAATTAATTTGTAGTGCAGGGCTTTGCTGTTAGTAGCGTTGATTTCAGATAACAGTGAATTGAATTTGTGGGGTAGGGGTTTAGTTTTAGCACTGTTGGTTTATGCTACTAGCGCATTAAATTTGTAGGTGTTCTTCTGTTACATATTTTAAGTAAATGTAAGCGGTGTAAATGGTGAATGGATTTTTAGAAAATCTTAATGTCATTATTTTCAGAAGAATGAAAGTGTGAAATGAAATCTTGGATCACGTTGGTGAATCATATTTACTTCTGTGTGTGTACTACTGTGTACTTCTGTATGTGTACTACTGTGTATTTCTGTATGTGTACTACACTGTATGCGTAACTTGTTAAAAACTCTGGGAAGTGAAAAATGGTAACATGTTCTAAAAATTTGAGTTAAAATATTGTTAGTATGCCACTTTTATGCGTTACATTAATGTAAGGGAAATGTGATAAAATGTAATCTGTAATAATCAGCCAACAAAATGCACACAATTTGTTACTTACACGGTCATAATTATGCTGAAGTGATGAAAGTCGTACATGTTTCGAACCTTACGGGTTCTTGATCAGAGAGTACATCAAACAGTTTTGTATAAAACACATCTAATTATTTTTTAGGGGGCTGAAGCTTGATCTCTTATGCAGTGTTCAGAAGAACACAGAAGTATACTGGATGTGACTGGGGCTGTCACAGTATCGTGACAGCCCCAGTCACATATGCTTGCTGCCTTCTGTACACTGTGTAAAGAGTCCTCTGTTGTGCTGCATATACTTAACCATTCTACACGGAATACATCCAATATACTTCTGTGTTCTTGTACACATTACACAAAGGATCAAGCTTCAACAACCTAAAAAATAATTAAATGTGTTTTATACAAAACTGTGTGATGTATTCCCTCATGATGAAGCTGTATGGTTTGAAACATATAGGAGTTTCATTGTTTTAATGTAATTGTGAATGTATAAATGACAAACTGTGTGTGTCTTTTGTTGATCATTGTGGATTACTGATTATAATGTGCAAAATGAACAACATTAAGTCATAAAATGTATTGTGTTTTTGTATGTGTATCTTCTATGAAGATTTAGGTGTGCTGGGACATTTTGCCATGTTGACTGGTAAATTGTTGCTGACATTTCAAAGAGTCCTTTGCTGCTTGCACATCACATATCACTTTATTCTTGTTAAGCTGCACATTCAGTTAGATATCTGGTGATGCCAATTCGCCACTCTTATGGAGCAGGAGATGCAGAACGTCGAAGGCAGTGTGACAAAACTGCGGTGGTGTGATGTTACTGCACACATCGTTCAGTGGCTGTGATGTGAATGTAACGCTATAACATGATTGTTTTGTACACTGACCAGTATTATAAGCTGCTGGTATACTTCCCTGTGTCTGCCTGTTTCTTCTATTAAATTCTTGTCAGGGGAGTGAGTGGTTCTTCCTTCACTGGGCCATATGTTTGATACCCTCATTTAAAGGTACCCCCAGGAAGTATCATATTTTCTGCCTCATAAGATGCTGCAAATGATAAGATGTACTCTATAATTAGCAAGGTATTTTTGCAGATTTAATCATCTACTTATGTTAAGATGCAAGGTGTTTTTCTGTTTTTTTAAAGGAAAAAGTGCATCTTATGATGCTGGAAATGCAGTAGTTATTGTGGTTTGTAATTCTTTAGTTTTCTGTTAGTAAGGTGGTGAATGTGCAAAATCAGTGAAACTTTTTATGCGAGGTGGTGTGAAGTTTAAAACCAGTTTTTACCTCTTCTGTAAAATGTGTGTCAGGAACTGTAGTTGAAACATGCTATATTCAGTGAGGACATCAACCTCTCCTTCTTGTCTTTTTCTTTCTTTGCGTTCTGTGTTCTTGCTTGTCTGCCTTATTTCTTTTTGCTGGCATTCAGACGGGTTTCTGTGCCTCCATCAAATTTGCATGACAAGGCGTCTATACCAGATTTCACAAAAGATGAGTCATAATCAGATTGTTCCTTTTGGTCTAGCAGATGGACATGCTAGAGATAATATAATGTAAAGTATTACATCTTTACTTAAAGCCCTGTTCCTCATTGCTGCATTTCTTTAAAGTAACAGGGTTTTATTTAATTGAGAATATGGCATTAACCATCTGTCTTGACAGTTGATTTTTAAACATGTATAAAAACAGTGTATATCTTTTTACTTTCATTTAATGCTTTCAGTTCTTTTAACTATTTTGTATTAGTGATTGCTATCAGTTTCAATTGTGGCTGATTAATAGTAGTATTAGATGGTTTCTGCTTGGTTATTTTCCAATTCTGTAAATATATGAGGATACAAAAATTGGAGCTGGATAAAGTAATCTGCTTGTAGGTGGTCTGAAATGCTGCTTTCCTCATTAGTCAGTACAACTGTTGTTAGTTACCTATTTGGAATACAGCTACAGTACAAATTTAGTACACCATTAGTTGAAAATTTCTTATAGTTGTAATTTTGTTAAGCAGCTGTTAGTGATTGAAAATAATAATGGATATTGATCCAAAGAAGAAATTACAAAAATCTGTATTGTGCTCAGAACTAAATTGTTCTCACACAACCCATGTCAGTACTTTTTTAAAATGAAAATTGCTGTTTAATAATCTGAACTCTTTTTTGTTGTGGAAGTCCGAGGTTCAGATCTTGTGCTGGAAACCAGCTGTCCTGACTTGAGGGTTAATTGTTTTTCTTTCAGCCGTGCCAGAGGTGCTAAGATGGCAGCATGCACTAGGTTACCCTTGCAGGTTGTTTGCATCCCATCATCCACAGTAGTTCAGCACATGACTAGCTTACACACTTTGTAAAGTTCTGTTGAATGAATCAATTAAAAAATCAATGAAAAATGTTTTAGTCTAAGACTCCTTTATGTGGATATAATTTATAATTGAATTGGCCACATTGTTTATTTGCAAAATTAATGTGCCCACTTATTATAAGTGTTTAGTATTCAGCAGCAGTTGCCAGGAATGAACATGCAGTTTTTTTTATCTTGATTGTAGATCATACTGAAGCCAGGAGGGGAGGCTGAACTTCGGGCACGGAAGGTCTTAAACTGTGAGAAGAGGAAAAACTACAAATTTGACATTGCGGCTGTTAGCTGTACCGGCGAAGTGTCAGACAAGTAAGAGGACTCATTTTTCACATTTGTTTTGTGGAATGCAGGTGGAGAATGAGTTGTGTACATGGAAATGTATCTGATATGATACATGAAGCGTACAATGTTAAAGGCCAACTACATGCACCTTTTAACATATATATATCAAGATGTTTAATTATAATCCTACATGTTTCAAACCAGTAACTTGTTCATCAGCAGGGATGTCACAAATTACAATTATACATACAATCCAGCAACATAAATACAACTTTTAAATACAGTTGCTTAAAATACAACTGTTAAGTGGAAAGACCCATATGGATCTGTCCCCGTGCCATAATACGCCCCACCATAATAGCAGTACATTTGGAACCACTGCACAAATGCTGACGGCTACCAACCTGGATGTTTTAAGATTTTACCTATATTTTAACAACTTAACAGTTGTATTTATATTGCTGGATTGTATATATAATTGTAATTTGTGATATCCCTGAAGATGAAGCAGTTATTGGTTCGAAACATGTAGAATTATAACTAAACATCTTGATATATATGTTAAAAGGTGCATGTAATTGGTCTTTAACATTGTACAATTCATGACAATGCATGGTTTGAGTAATATAAAAAATGATACATGAAGATTTTCTGTTGCCATGTTTATTGGCTTCAGAAACTGTTACTTGACTTTTATTTCCTGTTTTTTATAGTCTGGATTATTGTGTGTGGGAAAATACAGATTCGAACGTTATGAAAACCAGTGAGGAAAAGCAGAACTGTTGTAAGCAATAGAGTGCTGTACTTAACTGCTCTTAGTGCCAGGCAGTATGGGTAGGTTATACTAAAAGTCAGTAACCTCTCAAAGGAGAGTAATACTGTGATATACAGCGAATAAAATAGTCATGCTGTTCCATTATGTGATTGATGTAGAAATATCACGGATGAGAAAGAATCTTAATGCATCAAAGATGGTGGTCAGTTCATCACCCAGTAGCATAACGTGTAAGAGTACCAGTGGCTGACATATCACCCACCTGTGGCTTCCGCAGCCACAGAGTTCAGTAAAGTGGACCTTTTTCTGTCATTTGTTACATTGGAAAGGGTTTCCTACTGTTGTGGGTTGGGGCTGTTTTAAGTGTCTGACTAGCTTCTTCCAACAGAGACATTTGTAAGTTCAAATAATAAGTAGACCAAGAAACGGCTGTTATTTTCTTGCATTTCGGTATTGCAGTGCAACAGTGCACATCTCTGTGGTTGACATCAACGAATATGCACCAACATTTTTGGATCCATCTTATGTATGTCAAGTGGACGAAGGCCGCTTGTATGAAGAAATAGTGCGTGTGGAGGCCACCGATCGAGATTGCACGCCCAAATATGGGGATGTGTGTAAATATGAAATTCTGACCAGTGA
Source organism: Coptotermes formosanus (assembly GCA_013340265.1). NCBI lineage: Eukaryota > Metazoa > Arthropoda > Insecta > Blattodea > Rhinotermitidae > Coptotermes > Coptotermes formosanus. The sequence goes on along the minus strand of BLKM01000728.1, from coordinate 725,935 downwards.
CCAGCCTTTCACAATTGATAATGAAGGTATGGAACACATATGTTACCTGTATGGAAAGCTATATAATCGCACAGATTTACATTTATTCATGTAATTGTACTCTGTTACCCTAGGTTGACATCAAAATCAGTGAGATCTGTTTCAGAATGTGGTGCCACATTAATTTCTGGTTCCACAATACCCACACCACCTGAACTCTGCTGTTAATACATTGCACTGCTGCGGCCAGAAATGCAGTAGTAGTATTTTTGTAACATTATAGAAGGCAAAATTTATTTTGAGGACAGTAAATATGTCATGTTGTAATAGTAACACGTAAAAAGTTCCATGTGTTATGACATGAAACACTTGGCATATTACAGTGAAATTACTATCCCCAGTTATCCATCCGCTTTTTCAGAGATCCAATTCCCATGACCTGAATCCATTTTTATTTTGCTGTGAGACAATTTCCGATATGCAGTCATGATGATATATATAAAATCTGAAGTGTATGTGCTGTAGGTAAAAGCTAGCCAAGAAACCAGTGATGAGATCTGTGCTGTTCTGGGGTGTTACTCAGCGTTGAGTGGTAATGCTTTACTGACGTTTCGGGACAACATATTGGTCCCATCTTCAAGGGCCAAGAAGTCCGAAAGTGGCCCTTGAAGATGGGACCGATATGTCATCCCGAAACGTCGGTAAAGTATTACCACTCGATGCTGCGTAACACCCAGGAGGAGTGCAGATCTCATCAACATTGCAGCAGAAGCCTGAAATCATGGATAAACCTGTGATGTTTAAGTAATAATGTAGGGTGTGTTAATTTTTCTTTCTAGGTGCTATTCGTAACACAGAACCTCTGGACTATGAAAGAAGTCACAATCACATTCTGTCAGTCGTTGCATATGATTGTGGCATGAAGCAGTCGGTCCCCGTTATGGTCACCATAAAAGTGAATCGCATCTGCAAACTTGGCTGGAAAGGTATGACTTAAATAAGAACCATGGTGGGCAAGAAATATAATTGAATTATATAATTAAAAATAACATTATGTGTCACTTCCAAGACTGCAGTAATCCAAAAAAGTGTCAGGCTGGCTGGTTTGTAACAGTTGTGCGTAAATATTTGCCTGATATTCGAACAGAACGTGACACCTGCCACTTGGTTTGTGTCCCAGTACCTGTTCTGATTTTTTCATTCCTAATTTGGGTAATATGGCCAGTTTATTGTTACCTTTACCTTTTTGTACAATAAATCATTGGCTTTATTTCCTTAAATGTAGTTTCTTTATATTGCATAAGTTTAATTTTGTAAGCTTTTTTGGTGTAATCAAACCTTGACTGTTCCGTGTTATATATGTAAGAATTATTACTGCATTTTGAAGAAGTTTGAAAATAAAAAAAATATTTTGATGTTATATGAATGGTTTTTTAGTACTGACTGTAATAATTCCTGTATTACTTAGGCATCCCAGAAAGGATTGACTATGCACCAGGAACTGGCAGAGAAGATCTGTTCCCAGATGCTGAATTGGAACTTTGTGATGTTCCCTGTACTGTTCACAGTGTGGAGACAAAATTGAATTTGGCAACGTCTCACATTGGCAAGGGTTGTGATAGAGACACGTATTCAGTGCAGAGTCAGCGGAAACTTTGTGGTAACTGCCGAGTTTCACGTCCTACATAATACGTATTTACTTAAGACAAAAGAGTTACTTGCAAGCTTATGACTGGGAAATGCTAAGGGGGGTTTTCACTGAATATTCACTATGTCATGCCATGCCCTTCCAGTTTCATGTAGTCTTCAGTCTGTGTTTTCTTAATGATTATCATTATAACAGTGATCATTGCTTCAAAATCTAATTGGTGCCTGTGCTTGATGGTGGGTACATGTAAAAGTAGGTAAGTTTACATTAGTTTATTGCTACCTGTTGATTCAGAGGCGTGGCATGTATATTTTGTCCCTCTTTCCTGTAGATAGACACATAAAAGCATTTAGATTGTGTGAATTACAAGTGTAAGATGCTTGTTACCCACTGAAGATTCTAAAATATAAAGACCTTGCAATTGAAATACAGTGCATGTGGAACATAAAAACAAAAGTGACACCAATAGTAATAGTGGGAGGTGAAACCATCTCAAAATCATTCAGAAAATACCTGAGCAACATACCGGGAAAGCGTGAAATCAAGGAAGGACAGAAAACAGCCATATTGGGCACAGCACACGTACTTCAGAAATAACTAGTATAAAAGTACGAAACATTCAGTATGGGGAAATAACATTGCATGTAGCGTAAATTGTAACTACAGAATAGCTGCAACACTGTATACCGTAGAAACATGGTTTGTTTCAGGTATATAATTGTAAATGTCCTGCATAAAGGTGGTAATAATAATGATAATAATGATGATGATAATAATAATAATAATAATAATAATAATAATAACAGTAACAACAACCACATTATCATCATCATCATCTTGTCACTATCATTTCACTCTAATGGTGAAATAAGAGAGCTACGACACTCCAGAGATGACATCCTTACTGCTGAGGAGTTAAAGACTGGCTGGTTCTTCCGACTTCACCCATGCCTCCAGTCACAGAGTATGGACTGTCTCAGGTTTCCGGCAGTGATCTGCACCATGAGTGGTTCACCAGGAGGAAAGAGAGGGCTGTAGTTGTCCCAAAATTGTCTGGACTGCCCAGGGATGTGGATTATCGAGAGACTACTGTGCTTTGCGTTTAGTTACGGCATCATACTGCTCAGAGTGAAGTGAACAAACAAATAATTCAAGTTTCTTGGAATAAGTATTGGGTGCCTTATGCATGCTTGCATATGCTGGCAATTAATTAGGCTTACATGATTTCTTTTACAGGGGCAAGTATGGAGAGCATTGATCTGCTTCCCAGTCCTGGCATTGGTTCCGAGTGGACCAAGTCTCTTCCTACGGATGAAGGACGAGAGTCAGACCAAATTTTTGAGTTTGATGGTGCCAGCTCAGCCGTTGCAATTCCACCTGATGTGCTGGACCACAATATTCCATCAACATTCACAATTGCAACTTGGATGAAACACAAGCAACACCCTGACCAGGACAAACATGTCAAGGAACACATCATTTGCTCTGCTGATGATCATAGTAAGATTAAGACTCATCCTTATGTAACATTTTTGTTGTTCTTTTTGAAACTTGACTAAAAACAGCACAGCCCCTCCTGAGAAGCTATTAGTCATTCAACTAATCAAGAAATTCTGAACCCAGAGATTCATAATTCTTCACATGAGTTCTCTAGTAGTCAAGATCCTGCGCCACATGATTCTGGTCCACACCCGCCTCCATATTTCTGTGTGGTAGTCATTTTGAATGTGTAGCATGGTCATTGGATGATTTCAAATGCATGATACTTTTATGCTAACCGGCTGATGGTGCAGATGAGTGAAATAAAAATTATCAATATAGCACATCACTGAAATAAACAATTCATAAGACTCATAATTACGTACTACATGGTATAACACAGTGATACTCTGACAGAAAGTTATAAAATGTTATAGAAGTATAATAAAAGTTGGAGTATTGATGTGAAATTAAAGAGATATTGTAATGAGCTTGTCAGCAGTTTGTAACTGTGGATGAACTCCATAAAGCATATCCTGTAAGTCCTTTAAATGAACACATCTGCTGCAGTTATTTTGAAGCATTCATGTTAAACTTTTTTGGTTACCAAGAGCTTAGTGAGCAAGCAAGAGAGAGAGAGAGACCCTCTGTGTGAATATAAACAGTCATATATGGTGATGTGGTGTATAAAATGGCCCTGAATTTTCAGTTAAAAATGTAGGTTTAATGCTATATTTATGAGAAAGGGTTACTATAAAATATTTTTTAAACTGATATTCATTCATTCCCAGTGTGCCATCCGTGCTATTAATGGCCATTCTCGTAATAGTTTGGGTTGCCATGCAGCTATTGTATTTGCTTACAGTACATCAGCTGTTGTGTGTAGTGTGGTGTGGAGTTCATCGTATCAGGTTTGCAGTTACGGTTATGGTTGGAGTCATAAGTGATATAGAGCAGTTGTTAATTTTCAAGCTTTTAAAGATTTCAGGCTCACATTTTATGCTGCAAATATAATATGATCGTTTATTTTTGGTAGATTCTTTTTGGGCTTAGAAAGGTCATTTTGTGCACCAGTATGTATGATACTGCATAAACCAGGCCATGAAAGGTATGATATGTATCTTAAACACAATTCATAACATAACTTATAAAAATTATAACAGTACATGTTATCTGAACTTCAACAAAGCATCATGCCTGGTGTTACAGGCATTTCTGCCATGTTTTATTGCTGTTTTGGGTAATATTTTCTCAATTATTCATAGCACATTAGTATTTGCCTTTAAGTTTGTACTGTTTGAAATTACACCAAAAAAAATTGCTGTGTCATAATGTTACAGAGATGAATCGCCACCATTACGCACTGTTTGTACGCAACTGTCGGCTGATCCTGTTGTTGCGACGCGACTTCTCCGAAGGAGATCTTAACATCTTCCGTCCAGCAGAATGGAGGTGGAAGCTACCTCAGGTAATAAGCGCACCATGGTTCTGAATTCTGTTTTGGAGCAAGTGAAAAGAGATACAGTTTGTTTAACACATACGAGCATTTTCATCCTCATTATTTTGCTTGTAATGATTACATTCAGGTCTGCAAAAATTCAATATTATAATAATAATATGTTGATGTCTCTGACCAACGTACCAAAGCTGGTGTTTAGTAATTAACGTATATTTATCATACTTGGACTGTAGTGCTGCTGGTTGATGTGTTCTGTTGACAGGTATAAGCAATAGTACGCAGTTGTGCACTTTATGTAAAGTCTGTACCTTTTTTTTTTTATCATTGTACCCAAAAGGGTTGCATTTGTTCCATCCAAAACAGGTTGGTGGTAGGACCCAAAGACACGTGTAAATAGCATTGTGAAGATTAAAAAAAATGTTTATCTTGAACTCTAAATTTTGCAGGTTTGTGACAATGATTGGCATCACTATGCAGTGTCAGTGAAATTCCCAGACGTCTCTCTTTATGTTGATGGGCAGCTTTTTAAGGCTGAGAAGAAAAACCCCGAAATCATTGACGACTGGCCTCTGCATCCTACAAAGGGCATTAACACCACAGTTACTGTTGGGGCTTGCTGGCAAGGTGCGCATATTGAGATTGTAGTTACTTAGACTTTTACTGGTTGTCTGTCGCATTGTTGTAACAAACCGTGTATACGTACAGCATACATAGCTGTGCAGTTTTTGATTGCAAGTACCATACGCTCAGAGTTTAAATGTGGTTGTCTGCACTGTAGTTAAGATTCAAGTCCTCTGGAATGTCAAGCTGCATCATTGAGAGAGCAGTTCCTAGCATTTTGAAGGATTGTGATGCTTTCTTCTTGAAGGGTCAAGCAGTCGAAGAAGAACAGCCAGCGTAGGGGAAGTGTGGCAATACATGGATCTCGTGGCCATGATGTTGGTTAGCCAGAGATGTGGGCAAGCCAGTCGGGGAAGATGTGACAGGGGCAGTGTTATGACGTACAGTGAAGGAGTTGGTCAACAGCCATTAACCAGTGGGGTCTGGCAGGCAGAGTAGGGAATGTGATGGGGTGAATGAGATCAGTGAAATGATGGTCAGGGGCTGTGAAGAGGGCTGGGACTGGTGCAGATGGGATGGAAACATAATGTAGGTACAGGAGATTCAAATCATCTGTCACCATGTGATAAATTATTAAAATGTGGCCATTTTAACAAATGGAAGCACAGAAAGAAAGAAAGAAAGAAAGAAAGAAAGAAAGAAAGAAAGAAGGAAGGAAGGAAGGAAGGAAGGAAGGAAGGAAAGAAGGAAAGAAAGAAAAAAGAAAGAAAGAAGGAGAGAAAGAAAGAAGGAAAGAAAGAAAGAAAGAAGGAAGGAAGGAAGGAAAGAAAGAAAAAAGAAAGAAGGAAGGAAGGAAAGAAGGAAAGAAATGAAGGAAAGGAAGAAAAAAGAAAGAAAGGAAGGAAGGAAAGAAGGAAAGAAAGAAAGAAAGAAAGAATTGTGTGAAGAATATAAATGCATCTTGTTTTGTAGATGCTGGACATTTAAATTGTACATCCTGCATTCGCAAATGTATGGCATTAAAGGTATGTAGGGAATACAGTTTAGGAACTGCAGCTTTCAAGATTATTTGTTTACCATGGTGCCATACACATTTGAAGTCCATGGGAAACATGGCAAGGGACTTAACCACTAGAAAAGCTGTATCATGTTACACAGTTCTGTACACGCAGTGTTGGCTTGTGTACCATATGAAGCAGATTATGCTTAAAGTGTATCCATTAGGTCCATTATTCAAAATTGCTGTGTTTCTTGTCATTTGTTTTCATCAGAACATGGTTACTGGCATTTATGTTCAGTTTGTATTTATGTTGTCGCTGTGTCTGACATTCTACTGTTTGGGTACAGGGTCTGACAACAAGATGAAACATCATTTCCATGGCTATCTTGCTGGTTTGTCTGTCCTTCTTCACAAGACTGAGAAACCAGAGGTGCTGAGCTGTTTACACAAATGCAAGGAAAGTCTTGAAGTTCCAGCTATGGAACTTCTTGAACCTGGCATGGAGCTCCTTACAAACAGTGGTTAGTGGCTCTTTTCTTCCTTAAGGTGATCGGGGGTAATCCCCAATGTGTTGAAGCAATAAAATGTATGGCAGTATAGTGTGTATAGCTGGCATGACATGGTGTTAACAGTTTCCATGTTAATGTGTCATGCAAGATAATAATATAATGTGGGTAGGAATTTGTGTAATGCGTAATACTGTTAGTTCAGAAAATGTGGAGCTTTGCATCTTTGCAAACTATATCTCTTGGTTTGGTGCAGCAGTAGGGAAACGTAACCTGTTCTTTACCATTTGTCCCTCATGATCACTTGCAGGCACAACCAGTTTTGTTCACTGACCTTTATTGGTGGCAAGCTAGAAGTGAAACTTAGCTGTAGTCGTTGTGCAGTAACTTTGATATGACGTTCCAACATCGGCTGTCTGTGTGTTCCACTAAAAAAGGCAAATTAAAACCATTCTGTTTCTGTACAAATGAACTGTGGCTAGGAAAAGCATATGTCATGTATTTATCCCATTTTACAAAGTGTTGTGTGTTACACAGAGATTGAACCCCAATTTCTAAAACCAGAATTAGGAACAAAAATTGCTGCCTGTGTGTGGATAGGTAAAGACAGTAACATAACGTCATCTCTTTGATAATTAGACTGAGGAGGGAATGTAGCAAGTAATTAGGAATTTCCTTTGTCATTATGGTGATAATGTTTGTGCAGATTTGACGGAACTCAGCATTGAAGGTGACAACAAAACAAATCTTGTTATCCTGGTAAGGAAGATTGGCTACACGAATACACGTCAGTTTCCTACACCTGGTAGGCGTAATCTGCATCTATCGACAACTGTCACGTGAGTTTCAATTGGCACTAATTTTTTCACTGTTAAAAGCTCAAGGTTTGAAAGTAGCATAAAGTAGTATCTTCAGAATACATTTTACAAAAAGGAATACCATATAGCAGTGAGAACAGTGAGACCATGAAGTCTCTGATACATACCTTGTTTTTGACAAACTCTTTTCCTGCAAAGATTTCTCTTTTAGTGGACTGGGAAATGGTTTTATAGTTTTGTATGGGAATTACTTATGTTCCTGAATCTGGTTGATGGGAAATAAATTCTCAGTACGCATGCTAAATGTTAATTTTGATGTATAAATATTTGGAATTGTGTGTATTGTGTTAAGGTGTGAACGTGGTCGGCCCGTGAAGGTGCCTAGTGTTGAGAGTTACGTTATGGTACTTCAGCCCCAGCAACCCAGTATTGACATCAATGGAACAGGCAATGTGGCACGTGAATACGAAGATTTCAGACTTGGAGTCCGAGTGTTCACAGATGTACATATTACTGTTGGTCAAGTCAAGGGCCAGAAGCAGTGGAAACATGGTATAAAATTTTATATGATATTCACCCGTGCTTGTTTAAAGTTGTGTTGAAATAAACACAGTGTGTTGTATTTACTTATATAATTTATGCCTTCTCACATTTTAAACTTGTTTTTCCCTTGTTGGCATTTCCAATTTTCAAAGTATATCCATACAAATGGTAGAATATTAACCCTTTAAAGACGAAGCGTGTCTGTTTTATATAAGGACTCAGTGCGTACCGCACTGTAAACACTCTCCACTTCGGTTATAAAAACCAATCTCTTAATGTTTTATAAGGCCAAAGTTGCAGTTTGTTCTGAGATCCATACAAAACACATAAACGCAATGTGGGCACTGTGTAGAATTTGTTAATGTTAAACCTGGTGGTATGTAAAGGTACCGCTAGGCTTTAAAAGATTAATACAATTTTTATTCTTTGCTTAATATCTTCTTGAACTCTTCACTTTGTCTCTGATTTCTTTCCAGAATATTTGAAGCGTTGTGTGTTATTGTTTTACCATTATTACATTTTACCTTTTCGATGTCCCTTGTTTAGCATATTTTCATAACTGTGTGTTTGTCAAAATGGGCATGTAATCGAAAACCTGTACACAGAGTTGTAGGAATTTGCTTTTAAAATTCTTTTGTTTGCTTGCTGTGTAACATGTTCATAAGTTATATTATATGTCATTAACATTTTTTAATTACTGTAGTTCCACACTGATCCCTGTTCGTATGGAATTTCAGGAGAACCAGTGAGTGTAATTGAGAAACAGTTGGACTCTTGCACTGTGTCAGTATATCCGCCACTGAATCCTGATCATGAGACAGTAACGGTGCCTGAAAACATGTTGACTCAGTTTGGTATTGTTGCTAAAGTTAACAAGGATGGTGTTGTTGTTACTGGAGCTGACATGATTTACAATTATGAACAGGTGAGTGTGCAGAAAATAATACAGTAGAATCTGAATTTAGTGTTCTTTGAAGGAAAATATGTTTTTCTCCTGTACGTACAACATTTACAGCTGTCAAATATTCTGCTTTAAATGACAGTGAAACATTTGATGTGCCTATTATATACTGGTGGTGGCAAGTGCAGAATTATATACAGAACTTGAAAAATATGTGTGATATGAAAGTTTCATTAATGAAAATTTGATGGTACATAGTAAGAATGCAGACACCTTTTCATCTTTTGCTTCCTCCTCCCTCCCTACCTCCCTCCCTTCCTCCAAGTTTTCGATTTGATCCCTAGTCAGATCGAAGTGCACCCATTTTTCACGGGAAGCATGAACCTGGGGGCAGGCGACAGAATGTTGGAACTCTAGTCTTTCATCATATTGAAAGTCACATGTTCTGTTGTAGACTACCTCCACTAGACTTCATTCTCAGCATTGCGTGTGACCTTTCCATTATGACATTTCCTACATTTTTTCATTGCAAATAACACTTTCTTTGCCTTGTGTTTTTAATTTTGAATTTTCAAATCATGATATATTATGAGAGAATTATAGTAGAACAATATAAATCATGGACTGGCTCGTATGAGAAGTGACAGAGATCGAGCTGCACCCCAGCAACATAAACTGTCCCCCAAAGGTGACATCACCTTACCTATGCTCCCATAATTAGGGCTTCTTTCATACATGTAATGTCATGCACACTATACTTATTTACATTTCTCTCCCTCGGCAGGGCCTGAAAAAAGCCATGCATTTTCTTGGTTTTCTGAAGTTAACTATTTCATGCTCCTGTTGGGCTGGACCAAATGTGTGCCCTCTTCCCCTTCTGTGGTTCTCATTGGCATATTCCTTGTAGCCATCCTCTAAATGATACACTCCCTTCTGCAGATGACATCAGCATTTATCTAGATTTAATTTCATAACTCAGATGTTGGAGACAGCATCTTCCTCTAAATCTTGATCAGTATCAATCCACATGTGATGTGGTAAATGTGACTCATCAGAATTGGTCATTTGATTAGAATACTGAACTGGCCGTGAGAAAGTGAGTCATGTAAGAAGCCCATATGATAAAGGTTAAAGGGAAATTTTATAGGATCAGAGTTTGGTGGAAGAACAGTGTAAGGAAGTGGGGGCCATTTAGGGGAGAGTATTAATACAGACTTAAAAAATAAACATGAAAAAAATTAAATAACGATTGGGGTTGGGAAGGAGGAAGAAACAGGAGTGAATGAAAGAAGACCAATAGGAGGAGGAGGAGGAGGATTAAGGAACACTATTAAGGAAAGTGTGAACGTAGAAAGGCCTGTCTGTAGTTCCTGTGTTGTCCTTACACACCCAGGTCCACTCTGTCCCTGTATCCACATCGTGGTTTTGAAATGCAGCTTGTCTACACTGATGACTGAGGCAGTAAGTTCCCTGAAACACTGGTACATACGTATAACATTACATGGCCTGGTATTGCAGAAGACTATTCTTTGTTGTGAGTGCTGTGAGATCCTCAAATCTTGCCAAGTGTATGCCTAGACAAGTATGTAGCATGGTATTGTGACTACCCTCTCTGTGTACGTGTCGGGACTCGCATGAGCTGTCAGTAGATGTGAATGTCAGACGCCCAGCTGTTTGTTTGTTATTGTGGTGAACCTGCCTTGATGAGACACTTTGTATTAAGTTTATAATTTTGTTTTTTTGTTTTGCAGGTGTTACGTCAGATTCAGTACACCAACAGAAAACCGGCCTACTATTTGAACCGTGTATTCAAGCTCACCTGTTCAGAATTGAATGGAAGATTCATGAGCAATGAATATGTGCAAACAGTATGTATTTTGAGTTTTAACTTTCTTTTGTTATTTGCATGGGACAACACATTTGTGTGAAGTTGTAACTTAATTGTAACATTTATGTAAGATGTAATCAAAACGTCAGGATGGATGCGTATGGATATATCAAAAGTATAGTGATGCGTACCATTTTTTTGCATGTATGAATCCTTACAAATGGTTTGGAATGGGCCATCCTGTTATGACGCTACCATGCATATTTCTGTCATCCCACAACCACTCCTTTTCTATCTATCCCCCTTTTCTTTATGGTCATATGTGGATTTTTTCTGACTCCCCAGGTGGTCATTACAGCCTAACGGTGTGTGTGCCCACTGAAAGAAATCCATGTTATCCACGCTTAACACATCCCCATACCAATGTATCCTTTCTTTCTCAGTGTCTCATATGTTTGTGTTGCCTAATGTCCTAATTCCAGATTCTATTCCTCCTGTTTATGTGTTTATACTCTAGAATTTTCATTTTTTTTCTCTCTCTCTTCTCCAAAATGTCGAGACCAGCTCTGGGGCCAACCCAGCCTCCTGTTCATTGGGTACCAGGGTTCTGTCCCCAGGAATGGAGTGGCCGATGGCATGAAGTTGATGACATACCTCTGTCCATTGCCAAGGTTAAGAGTGAGTGGGGCCGTACCTGCAGTCCGCCTTGTACACTTTCATGGCATGGACAAGGAAAACTCTACGTTTTTACCTTATAACCTGCTTACATCTGTGTCTCTTCATCCATATCGACATTCCTATTCCATATCTCAGAGTGTGGAAGTAGTATGTGTGGAACCATGTGTGTCTGTAGGTTTTTAATTTTTGTATCAAGTAAGGTATTTCATTTTATATGTTTTATTATTAACGTTTAATTTGGTTTTGTCATTCTTTAGCTGACGGTGATCCACCCAAGGTTAGCAGCCAGTAAAAGCCTGAACACCAAGCCGTCCACTCCCACAGCATCCTCGAGCCAACAGAGCGACAGGAAGGCAGCTGAGTCAGGTCACCACAGCAGTGGGGCTGCAGCTTCTGAGTCAACACAGGTACAGCCACAGCCAGCCCATGTACATATGGACAGGCATCATGCAGAGCTGAGACCTGCTCAGACGATCAGCGATGTGTATATGGCGACTAACATGGATTCTGTGCAAGCCATGGCTGCAGGTGGAAGTAAGCAATACCTTTAATTCACATTCAAAATGAAGTACATACTGCAGGAGTGGATTGTGAAGGCTTAACACCCCTAATGTCTGTCCTTGTACACAGGTCACTCTACATCTCATCCACACAACCTGCGTTTCAGAGATGCATCCTTATGTTCTTCTCTATCCTAGCTATGTGCCTGTAGGATCCTAGATTTTACTGTCCTGCAGTTGTAGGTGACCTGTAGAAATGACAGCTCATTGTAGACTTCTGAAATTGCTTGCTTAATTTAGTATTGTACATCTTCTGTGCAGTTGTGACATATAAACAAATTTATTACCAAATAATTCCACCAATATTTGATTTACAAAAGTATTCATGCATGATTCAGCTACAGCCTGTAGCTGTCCTCAGGGGTCTGCAATGGTCAGAGACATATACAGCGTTGTTGTGTGACCTGTCAATCATAATATTCAAAAATGTATACAGGGTTGTTACGTCACACTTGTCAATCGTAAGTGGTAAAATATATGGAGTAATGTCATTCCACTATTAAGTAACAGGTGTAGTATTATTAAAATTTTATTAAAATTATAATGCAGTTTTATTAAACCAAACCAAACTGCACAAATGTTTTGTAGCTATATCACTAAGTCACAGTCTTCGCTGTTGTGGGAATCAGTGAATAATAACAAGCTTATTCACAGTGTAGTTATCTGCACAGATATAGTGCTTTTGTGATGCTGAATGAATTTTAGAGGTAAAATGGAAATTGACTTCCAAAAATTGAACGTAAACATGGGCACACTAATGAGGAAAATATTACTGTGTGTCTTTTTCACAGGCAGGTTATGGGAGAGTGGTTCCATTTGTAAGCTTACAGTAATTTTATTATAAATTTTAATCATTGATGTATGATGTGAAGTGTGCAGAAATAAGTTAACCTTTATGCGACGGCATTTAAATCGAACTTTTTGTGCCTGGGGTACGACATTCTTCCAAGTCGGCCCTTTAAATTTTTGCGCATGGGTTAGAAAAAACATTTATATCACGTGAACTAAAAGAGATGGAATAATGAAATAAGCGGCACTTTGTGGGAAATAAAACAGAGATATTTCAGCGCGTCTGAAAAAGTACATTAAAAATTCTTATCACCTGCATACACCACATAAATTTACAAAAGTTTGAAAATATACCATTTCTTTTACTTACATTTCAGTTTGAGGCCCCAGTTTTGCGAAGGGAGGTCTATCTTGAACAGCCTGAAGAGTTTCAGAGCTGTGCTTAAGTGTGGTAGTCCTCAAAGCAGCTTCTGGCTACACAGAATCCCATATCACACTTCCGGCATTTCAATAAAACTCTTCTGCATTCACCCCTGGCCCAGCACACGCGACATCTTGTTTAGTTGCTTGGCACACGGAATATGCCACTCTTTGGTACTGCTAGCCTACAACCTACTCATTTGTGTGGCAGCGCTGGGCCGTGTCCCTAATGGCCTCGGTACAGTCCGTTTATATAACAGGAAAACGCTAAGTGGACTGGAACCGTCATTTATGTGTGGCCCTTCGTTTTCCTTTTTCCCCCTGTTGCCCCCTGTGTACGTGTGTACTAGTTCGAGGGCTAGAGAGGCGTGTCCACGAGGTACACGGCATTTGTACCTGTCGACCTGGCCCAGTCTCAACAGCTTCCTCTTCCTCAGAGGCACTTCCAGAACTTGAGCTGCTGGATATTTGTCCAGTGGATGTTGGGCGGTCCGGTTGCAGGTGTGACACCCCTGGCTCGTCTTCAAAACCTCCCTTATCTTCCGAGCTGCTGTAACTTGAAGCGCCAGCTTCATCACTCTCGTTGTCCCAAATCAGTTCAGATATCTGAGTTTGGGACAACACCTTCCGACGCTTTGTGGGTGCACTCATTTTTACAACACTTGCAGTTATCACAAAATTCTTAGAAGGAAAAATTCTGGTGCCTTGTCAATAACACAACACACCGAGGGATGAAGTCATAAATTGAGTTGCATTCATTGCTTGTACCTGACAAGCTAGATGCTGCCAGTTCGTCTGCGAGGGGATGTGTTACTAAAAACGTGAATATTAGTCCAACGGAAACAGATAAATTTATGGAATTACTTCCATTTCGTAGGAAATGAGACAGGCTTCTGTAGCGCCTCGTGTGAAGGTCCGTAAAGTTGCTTAGTGTCGAAAATATATGATAGAATTTTAGGACATTCAGTATTGCCACATTACTTTATTTGAAACTTGGCAACCCCATCGTCTGTCCTTTTCTCTCTCTAAGGCATGCACAATCGTAACTGAAATGAAACACGAGCCTTTGCTCAGTCAAAACACTGCTAAACCCAATCGGACCCCACGTACTTCGGCAGCTCTGCACATCGCTTGTAGGAAAACTGCACTAAAGCCCGAAGCACGGACTCCAACCTGACAGAACTAGGAAACATGTTTTTGAGCATAAAATGAAGTTTCAGATGACAAAAAGAAATCTCTCAATTCAGAAACAATTGAAAAACGTTATAAATGTAATACAAATAAAATTAAAAACCATATAAAAGTGTTTCTTGAGGTTTTATTAGAATAAAGACAATAGAGTTTTAGTACATTTTTGCACACGAAAGTTTTGTGCCCAGACATACGGCGTGACCATGTGATGTCATTTTTTCTACGAAGGAAAATATACCAAGCCTGCATGCGATAAGAAACAGACCACTCATTATAAGTCCTGGTTTTTTCTTTCAGTTGAGCATGGTACACAACACAAAGTATTTGTTACTCACAAGCCCAATCTTTAGCTGTACCATTTGGAATATACGTGTCCCATATTGAACCGCGCTTCAGCCTATATCTGCCGTTGTGTGTCACCACTACGCACTCAATGAAATATGAGATCAACACAGCCAGCCAAACGTGGGCGTAAGAAAAGTGCTGATGCTTTCAGACCACATGCAAACAGGCTCACAGTCAAAGAGTACGGGAGTTATTTCCTTGGATAAAGTGGTCGGAGCCTGAAGCAGACCACTAAATGTCATCTAATGCGAAGTTAAGGATGACTGGAGCTATACTTTTTCTCCTAAATGATTTCATAGCGTGCACAGCGAAAAACCTTACTGCGTTTAAATACCGCTGGCACATATGTACGCCGCTCGTACCGCAGGGTTATTTAAATGCTGGCATACATATATGCCGCACGTACCGTAAGGGTTAATGCAGAGGTACACAAATTTTCAAAGAACCTAGTAACTGCCTGAAAATTCTAGGCACCAGGAGGGTGCCATGAAGTAGATTCCACACTGAAGACCCACCAATATTAGTTCCCACAGTACAAAATGTTGTCCCCCCAGAGACCTGGTGCCTGGAATTTATGCACCCCTGAGGTAATGTATTATTTTTATTTTGTGATGATGGTCTTTATTGTTGTATGAAGTATACTGCAGGACAGCAGGTATAGGGATTTTGGTGACAGTAGATTAAGTTGCATGTCTGGAACTCTGCTAATGAGGTATATCGAGGCGTTTTGTATTTCTTCACAGGTCATGCTGTAACAATCATCATTGTGGTCTGTGTTGGGTTCTTGCTCTTCATGATTGTCCTTGGTGTGATACGTATCCGTGCTGCGCACCATCGTGCCGCACAGGAAGAGATTGCAGACACAGAAATGGCTTGGGATGATTCTGCACTTACCATCACAGTGAATCCAATGGAGGTAGATGTCTTCTAGATTCTGTTACCATTTTATTTTTTTATTATTTGCCTGTTCAGAAATGGAGTCAGGATCGTGTAGTCAGTGTAGTGACTATCTATGGACTGGATGGAGTGGGGTTCAAATTTCAGCAGGAGCAATAGATTTCCTTTTCTCCAGAACCAACCAGACCAACTCTGTGGCCCACCTAGCCTCCTATTCAATGAGTATTGGGAGTTCTTTCCTCAGGGTAAAGCAGCCGGGGCATGCAGTTAACCACTCACCTCTGTCTAGTAGTGCTGAGCTTAGAATAAGTGGAGCCATAGCTCTTCTCATGCGATATGCCTTTGGGGGATGGACAGGGAGAGCTTTACCTTTTATTGTTGTTCAGAAAGACCTAGGTTTTGAAGCGCAGCCAGTTGAGTGTATGTACAACAATGCGTTGTGACATTACTGCATGCACAGCTACGTGCATTGAGGTACGAAGTTCTCGCAGTGGTGGTCATAAAGGTTCAAGTCTTCAATTAAATGACACAGTGTAGACTGGTGAAGAGTTACCTGTGTTTTTGGTATGTTTCCTGCCTCCATCTTCATGGGATATAAATGTTTCTGAAGTTGAGATCTGCTCTCTTCTGGGGTATAACGCAGTATCAAATGGTAATCCTGTACCTTTACCTTTAAAGGATTACCACTCGACACTGCGTTATACCCCAGAAGAGCGCAGATCTCATCAGCATCATGGTGGGAGCCTGAGATCACATTTCTGAATTTCAAAATACAGTAAAACCCTGTTAAGAAGTTTTTGAAAATTCCAAGAAAATCTGACTTCTTAAGCGGGAAATTTCTTAAGAGGGTAGGACCGAAAAGTTCTATTTTTTAAATTTTTTTGTGTACTTATTACATATGTATGCTGAATTTGTACAATTTGCAGCTGTCTTATCACATTCTCACTCGTATGTGACCATTTAACCATTTTGTCTGTAACCTTCCACAGTTTTATTTACACCTTTACCTATACCGTCGCTGACTTTTCATTCACAAATTCACATTTCATTCCAAATATTTACTTTTCCTTGAACTATTTTTCGAGTGTGTGTTGTATTCCCCTTTTTTCAAAAACAGTAGCAGTGTACATCTTCAGA
This sequence comes from Coptotermes formosanus, assembly GCA_013340265.1. Taxonomy (NCBI): domain Eukaryota; kingdom Metazoa; phylum Arthropoda; class Insecta; order Blattodea; family Rhinotermitidae; genus Coptotermes; species Coptotermes formosanus. The sequence goes on along the minus strand of BLKM01000728.1, from coordinate 709,196 downwards.
TTCCGTAGGTTCGCTTTTAGGTAGACCATAAGTGGTGGTCAGTAGTTCCAGTCACTTTCACTAACCGTGCAGTGTCTTGAATTTATTTTCTGCAATTGCTGATGTAACTTATCTGCACACAGTCACCACAAATGTTTCACAATCACGCTACATCACGACACATTTATATTACCACTGATAAATTACATTTAAACAAGTTGTCGCAATCGACCACGCACTTATCTTGTGTCAAACCGCTGTCCACCCAGCAGTGTGGAACACCATGTCGCTTCAACAAGCACGCGCCTAAACTTCTTCAAATGTTATTGGCTGCCTTCGTTTCCTCCAAGTCCCAGACACTTGAAGTGGCAAGTGAGCTGCCACATGCCAACATTGCCAAACGCAGGCTTATGCAGGTCAGGGAACAGTTAGGATCAGCTTCCGGCCGCCCGATACAATTTTTCGGTTGTTGTGAGAGACCATGTAGTGGGGACCGACTGACTGAAGTCTCTGCATCACGGAAGAAATATGATACCCCTGCGGTGGCTGTGAGGTTGTGACATTCTTCTGTGTGAAATGTGGTGGAAGTGACCTTGGAGATTAACCTATATGAACTGACTGCGCCATTTGAACACTGCATTTTGGAAACTGAACGAATGGAAATTCGGGAAAATTCTTTAAGACTTTGAAACAGAAAATATATTGAATGGGTAAAAAAATTGTTTCATCGTCAGATTTGTTACTTCTTAGGCGGGAAATTTCCTTATGCGGGGATATATTAAAAGGGCAACATGTAACGTTAATCAAATGGGAGAATTTTCGTGCTTTTTTATCCTGTCTTCTTAGGCAGGAAATTTTCTTAACTGGGGACGTTTTAAACGAGTTTTATACTGTAATTGTTTTGGTTGGATGCTGAAAGGCAAAACACAGTGTACATGTAGGCCTTGTTTTACGCCCATTTGTTTTACACCTTTTTGCTTTAACAACCCTTACCAATATATACTACCTCTTAATTTACACTCTCTCATTTTCAGTTTAATGCCCCTTGGCTGGCTGCATTCTCTTCTCCAAACTAACCCCATCCTTCTGATGGGAATATCATCTTGGATTTACACCTTTTTTTATTTATGCCCACTTTTTCAGGAACACAACTAGGGTGTTAAACAAGGCCTTAGTGTAATTTACTTTTGGAAAACATGTTGATATAAATTCCAAGGCACAATGTAATGGAATTGTAGTTTAATTTTTCGGTTCAGGAGAATCTGCTATGCATTAAGTCATAGAAACAGAATGGGATAATTTACAGTTACGAGTACTAGAAATTTCTAATTTCATTTCTGTAGCTGTTTTTACATGTACAGTATTGATTACTGAATAGGTGCACTTAGGTAGAACACATTAGACATGTGCCCAATTTGAATCTTGGTGGGATTGATACATTGTATGATTTTCTGCAGTTGCTCCAGGCAGATGCTCGGATAGTACCACATTTAGACCATGTCTGCTTTACGTTCTTTCTTGTTCATTATTCCCTAATTACTGTACAATCTTGTGCTTTGTAGTGTGAGATTCTGTCAGCATCATTACAAAATTAATGAACAAATAAATAAAGAAAAATTGTGTTGTAGAAAAGAGCCATTATCCCACATTTGACCCTTCTGCGCTGGACTTAAATGCCTGGAGTGCTGTGAAAGTGGCAAAAACTTAAATGGCCACAATTACATTGCATGTTTGAGGCGAAGGGGTTTATTACATTACATGCTTGAATATAAGTACATCTCTTCATGCCTTTCCTCTTATTAAGTGTTGCAGTGAAATGGAATTGTTTGCACATCTCCTGAAATAATTTGATTAAAACACCATCATTCATCATGGGAAATTGCAGTATGTACTGTCCGGGAGTCTATAAGGCACTTTGCAGTAAGTGATGCATTGCTGATGTAAAGGATTCAGTCAGACTGCAAAACTTTAACATGATGTAAAACAAATTTATGAACCTTAAAACAATATTTCATTGTAACTGTTTTACATATGTTAATCTTTGGCGTTTTTTATATCAGACAAGACAGTGGCAGTTTCTGAACTGATTTAAGTACGTATTTTTAGCAGTTGGATGGGTCTGCTGGACAGACTGGAGGTCGAACAGGTGGTGGTAGTCATGCAAGCACTGGTGGCGCAGTAGGTGGAGGTGGCGGTGGCGGCGATGATGATGACTCATCAGATGATGGTTCAAGTTATCGTGATGACGACTTGGACTCTTCAGACGAGGAGGAAGAAGAAGAGGGTGCAGAAGGAGGGAAGGTTAAGGACCTTGAGTGGGATAACTCAACACTTGCCATCTAGAGGGCAGATTTCAGGGTGAGTGCTACGACTTGTTGAATTGGTACTTCTGTTATTTGTGGTTTTCTGTTTTGATTGGTTTGATGTGAAACAGAGCATAAATAAAACCTAGCACATTTCATATTGACACAGTGTCTGAGTTTACCGTATTTACTCAAATATGAGACGTCTATGCCTGTATGACTGCCCCTTTTCAGTCCTCAGTTTTCAGGAAAATGTCTGTATAGAACACATTTTAATGTCTGTGCATGGTGAACTAGGAAAAAATTTCGTATGGTCGGGTAAGTACAGGTAACTCTCGTTTTGCGCGATTTTGCTGTAACGTTACTTGAAAATTTACACTTTTTGAATTTATGCAGTAATTTTTGCTTTAACATGATTTGGCATAGACGATCCATGGTAGTGCTTATCAAATGTACGTGGTAATCTTTTTAGTTTAACGCAATTTGGCATAGACGATCTGCGGTCACGGCTATCTTCTGTAGGAGGCTAGCAGGAAGTCGTGTCACTGCACACCATTAGTCACGTGTATGGATTGATTATGTCAGTGTTCTATGCACATGGCTAATTTAGTTTTCAGCAGCATTGGCTTTTCTTACCAATATGAGTGAGACACATAAATCTGCATCACATAGTGCAATCCAAGTGGAAAATCGGCAAAAGACAATTGGTATTGAGGAGAAATTACATGTAAGAATGCGACGTGAAAAAGGTGAACAAATTGTTGATATATGCCATAATGTTAGAAAGTGCGAAGTCAGAAGTTAAAGTGTTATTGTAGCAAGACTACCACAGTCCTACCCAAATGAACCATACCAAAAATTGTGGATATGAGTTTTTTGCATCTTTATTGCATTAGAAATAAATAAATATGTTGTACAGAAATGTATGTATACTGTATAGAAATGTGTATGTACTGCATATACAATATGTACATATTCTACAAGTCCGTATGTACACTAGTGGTATAGTTATATACTATATAGGATGAGGTTGTCCCTTCCATTACCCCCAGGAAGTTCATTGTTTTAAATGGGAATTCTGTATTTGATTTGCACGTTTTCTATTTGTGTGACATTTTTCAGGAGCATAACCCTGGCATAAAACAAGGGTTACCTGTACAGTGTTTTAGAAGGACATTACATGTATTACAGCTGATCATTTACTGTTGTATTCAAGATACAGTGAAATGTCAGTAACACAAACCTTACCTCAAGCAACCTTTTAATGTTCCAAAGTATGTTCCGTATGATAAACATAATTTCTTTCCAACAAATTACATTTCAGGACGTACAAATTAAGCTTCTTCTTGTAGCTTTAGTACAGTTAAAAGACATAACTTTAAGTGAAGTAAGTTGAAATTTGAAGATCATGAGCTGTTAATGATGTTGTTTATGTGCACTAAAGTTTTACAGTCTCTGATACTCTCTGTATCTGAATTAAACAGTGTCACAACAGAAACAAGTGAAGCTGCGAAATAGCACCTGTATTCAGTTGACGCAAAAGAGCAGCTGGCCAAAGGAATTGTAATTGCAGCAAAGCAGCATGACAGTATAACACGTACCAATGTAATTACATGTATTCATACCAAAGTTGTATGTACTGTCACCTGGTTTGCTGAGTGTCTGATTGAAACATTAAAGTTCAGTTTGTGTGTCTAGGTGGAATATGTGTACTGCCTATGGACATAGCTGGTCTGCCCAATGTCTGGATGAAGTATCCATTAAAATTCGACTTTACTACCAGGTATGTCTCTCATAAACACATTGATATACTTAAGACACAATTGGATTCAGTCCTATGCAAAAAAAAATTACAATGCCCTTTCTTACGGAAGCAAAAAAAAAGAGACATTTGGTTCTGCCCACATTTTTAGAGTTTGGCAAGTCGTAATTAATAATGGATTTAAATTTGTTTCTGACCAATCACGAAGCACCACAATTATGCAGCCATACCCTTATCTAGTGTGATCTTATAAAATTGTAATTTTGAAGTTGTGAACCTTTTTATATGAGGATTGTTTTTGTTTAGTGAATAGTTTGATCACTGATATTGCAATTGACGTAACTTTTTGTGGATTTGTTGGTTCCCCAATGGCGATTATTATTATATTATAAAATCAGTACAGTGTGAAATGGCAGTTATGTTAATTTTTGGAGCATCCTAATACTTTATTTTTAAACAACAAAACATTCACTGTTTCATGTTTCTTTCCTTGAAGGAGTTCCATTACATCATTGCTGTGTACAAAAATAGGGTGAGAATCCAGGGTCGGTTCATTTAAATTAGGTAAAGACCTGTAATATATATTTGTTTAACTGTAATTTTACTTTGTTAGTCGAGTTGTGTAGAGAATGACCATCATAATAACTGTGCGTGCAATGCATTTAATGGGGTAATGTAAAAACTGAGAATTTCTTGTTTCCCTGTAAAAGTGAAACCTCAGATTTTGCCCTAGATAAATTAGTAGGATATTAGTTAATGTGCTGGGAGCTTCTGTTTCATCTTTTCTCAATAGCATTATTTTGTCTTTAAGTTTCAATGAGTTTGTAATAAGAATTGACATAAGCATTTCCTGCTTTTTGCACAAATCCTAATTTATATAAGATTTTATAATACTTCTGTCACATCCCTCCCATTCACATGTGTATTGAAGCATTTTGTTGGCCTTTTTATTAAAACTTGGACTGAGGGTGCAACTGGAGTGGACATACTTCGTGCCATAAAGCTGTTACTGAACACAGTTAAGTGTGTTCCATGAAGGGTACCAAATTTATTGTCCCTCTGCACTGTGTATATTATAATAATGAAACTGTGCAGCTAAGGCATGTGGCAACAATTTTATATACGTTTCAACCATGCTACCTATTGTGTAACAGAAGTTAATATTATCACTGATGCCTAACATTATGTTTCCATACTTTTGATTTAAGGTTATGCCAGTTTCTGGTGATTTTTATGTTGAATGAGTGGCAGCTTCATTGAAATTTTTATCTTTGTGTTTACATTTCACTGAAAAGCTGTTCATAAATGACAGGTTGAGGTAAGATTTGATCATTCTGATATAAATGTTATTTTTATAGCTGTGTATAGTTTTAATCATGCAACATGAGTATTACTAATTCTTTATGCATAGGGTGCATGTAGTAGCCTGGAAGTTGGATGTACATGGCGAGTTTTTGTACTATTGTATGTAATGGAAATTAACTTCTACAAGCTGGAGTAGTTTACACTTCAGGATGCGATTGAAAGGATTGATCAGAAATCTGTAAATTTGGATATTAAGACAGTGGAGAGTAAGAAGCAACATTCCATCTTCATTTGCTCAAAACTAATTACTGCTTCCTCCTTCAGTGTACAGAGGTTCAGTTTTTGTTCCCGTACTTTCTGCATCCTAGATTGGTCTTATGCTTTAGTTTATCTCAGGAATGGGACCATGCCTTTCAGTGATCCTACCTAACTTCCAGAAGTTAAGATCTACTACAGCAATTGCTTAATTGCCTACCTTAACAAATATTTATTTTTATTTTATTCATATTAATTATTAAAAGTTTGATTGGAAATTACAGCTTCTTTTGGTGTGAGGGTAGCTTTGCATTTGTGAAACTGATAGTTTCATGAAATTTGCAAAAGAATTTCATGTTACTGGACTCGTGGATGTACACATGAAATTAGAAGAAATAGGTTTGTTACAAAATGTCATTGCAAAATAAGAAAGTGAAATATGCATATCATGTGTAAACAGCTTATGTATTACATGAGTTGGTTTATTAGGTTTTAGCGTTTTCTTACAAGCAATATGTAACAGTATTTTTCATGTTGGTTTTGGCAGAGACATTGTTTGACCACTGCAACCGCACACTTGTCTGTAAACTGTGCTTTTGAGTGCAAAAAAAAACAGAAAAAAAAAGAAAGAAAAAGGAAATATGGAGAATGAATTTGTTCTAATAATGCTGCAGACACAAAACCTCGAACAAGGCAACTGTAGTAATGAGCTTTTTTTTTTTTAAAGAAAATGTTTTATGCATTACACTTTTCCATACTTGCACATGTGTGAAAATAAATTACATATATATATGACTAATCAACACATGATGGTCTCATACAAAGTGTACACTTACATGCAAGCCACATATTTTATTATGGTGTGGGACAGATCATAATTGAAACTTCATCATGCTCTTATAGGTAATGGAAACAATATTGTAGTAAGGAGCTTTGCAACATATTTTTGTTATATTTAGAATGATTTAGGCTTGCAGGAATTAACTAATACACTTAGAGTATATATTAAAAAACATTAAAACAGTGCACATTCAAAGAACACACAAATTTGAAAGAGATATTAATGGAATTTTAAAACAAGTACAGTATATAGGCTTTTATTATTAGAATAAAAATATGTACCACATGAAAAAACACATATTTCATATTTATCTTTGTTGTATCAGGCTTAATAATTTATGGGTGACAAAGATAGGGAAGTTTTCTGTGTATTTGTTGCAAGAGTGGTGTGAACAGTTGTCACTGTAAACTATTGGTACTATATTGAGAAACAGCAATGTAACTGGACATCCTGCTTGCAGCAGAGACATTTAAACAAAAAACAAGATGTTGGATCCAGTTTTTTTGAGTACAGGTGACTTTTTATCACGTCCCTTAACACGGCACCTTTTCATTAGAAAGTCTGTATGTGCCAGGACATCTTATGACACCTGCTGATAAAAGGGGCACCTGTACTTTACTATCTCGCTTCATGCCAGTGGATGTCAAGATTAATCCATAGTAAATACCGTTAAGTGAAGTAAGCCTAGTTTTCCATGTTCACTTCTAACATATCCTTAAGAAGTTTGCTGTTGAGCCATTTTCAAATGGAAATATGTGACACTGATTGTCATTATAGTATGGAATTTTGAGTGGGGGTTAGATGGAAGTAATCATGAAATTCATGAATGTGATAAGTACTAGCTTGAAATTACTGAGTGCTGGCATATAAGTGTTGCAGTATGTCACAATAATCAGTCGTCGAGCAGAACCACATTTGAAACTGTGCAAGTGTTCAAGTGGAAATGATCTCCCCAGTACTTTGTTTCTTTTCAGAACATTCCAATAAGTTTCTGGTAGGTTGAGTTCTATAGGGGAAGATTTGCAGACTGAGCATAATTCAGTCAGAAGTTGTTGTGTGTACTAAATTGGCATCTGTGAGTATTTTATTGGTAATATTTTGATGGTGATTGACCTAATGGTGAGCACCACGTAGTGTTGATTTAAACAGTTTGTAACTTCTTTCTCACTGTTCCTTGATATTGATCCTTCATAAACTGAGCCGCAGTTTTCGTCACTAATCTGTGCCGTATTCCCTTAAACAAAGAGCAACTGATTTTGGTGGTAAGGAAAAAGTTTGTTTTTTGACATGTCCTACACATATGTACTGTATAAATAGTTAGAAAGTTAGAGAGGTGAATGTGAAAATTAGATGCTAGATCAGTCTTTGTTTCACCTTCGCTGTTGAAATTTAATATCAAAACTCACTTGTCCACTATCTGATTAAGATATTTCCTACAACAAGTATTAAAGCAGGGTCTGATTCATATGCAGATTTTTCAAGTTTCATAGCATTGTATAATATTAACAAGGAAGGGTCTTGTTTCAACAGGTGGAGGTGATTCTTTAAGACAAATTAATAACCTATTCAGTGTTGTACTTAATTCACTGGTAGCCTTGGAGTTTTTAATTTTGAACAATAAATATATAATATTAAAAAAAGAGAAAGAAATCTTTGGGTTGTCAGAAGGAAGAACTCAGGAATATGAATGATAGATTTAAAAGAAAGCATGTCACAACCTGGCATCTGAAATGAAGTAAATAGTGGTCAGTGATGAAAAGATTTTTTCTGGCTGGATTTGCGATAAAAGTGAACTTTTTTGTCTGTCAAGGAAAAAATGGGGTGTAGGTTATACTTCATTTCTGTCTTTCTGTCGTGTTAACTGTGGGCATGTCCACCCAAACTGGAGTAACTAATAATTGAAGCAGCTGTGTTATATATTAGATGGTGTGAACAAATATATTGCTAAGATATCTGATTCGTATTATGCAGCAAGCACAAGTAATTTGTACAGTATGTGGATAAAAACAATTGAATGTTGTCATTTTTCTGTCCTTGGGATAATATTATAATGTACCACAAACGTTGTTTTGAAATAAAGCCCTACACCCAAAACAGAAACATGCTTCTTATACACACTTACATTTTTATCATACCTGTAAGTATTGGTTCCTCCTCTTCCAACATGTGAAATGGAGAGTATTGGTTATTTCACAGAACAGATACACAGGACATGTCACAGCATAACACATAATGTGTGTACAGTGTTGCTGACTAGCTTTATTAGCAAAATATCTTCAGCCACTTTGCATTTAGTAAATATATTTTAAAATGTGATAATCCATACAGTCCAATGTCCAAAAGTCAGTGTGGTCAATAAATGTCACTGACAGCAGGTGTGCACCCAGAATTTCTCCTTGGGGGGGGGGGGGGGCTGACCATGAAGCTGTATATAATTTATGTATGATTTTAAAAATTATGTTGTAAGTGCACCACAACACTATCTGATGCTGCATTTATATACGTACAAATATAACATGTTCTATGACTCAGTCACAGTGTCCTGTCCTCTTTTTTCAATTTTAGTAATGTATTTTTCAAAATTGTAATGTACTAGTCATCAGCAGATTTTGTGGTTGATTTCAGCTGATGAGGAAATCAGATAAAACTTTTGATATCATAATATCCACAAACTCTTGGTTTTTACCCCCCCCCCCCCCCGGCATGCACCACTGACTGACAGTAAAGCTAGGTTTGATCAAAATCTGGCAATCCATAGCATTGTTATTATACATACATAGACAGGAGACGAATATTGGAAATATGAATGTCATCACAAATTGTGTCAGTGAAAAAACATTGTTCAGATGGAGACTGTTGGACTCTGCCAGCCTTCTGCAGGCAGTTTCAAGGCATTTGCAGTGGTCGTCCAAAGGTGTGGAGACCGGATCTTTGTTAATTTCGGTATGCCAATTACTGAAGTAAGAGCAGTGAACTCAGGTGTCAAGAGTGAGGTGGTTATAACTCATGTCTTATGTTTGGGAGTTCTAGGCTCTAGCCATAGTTGAGGCTTCTGTATTGACTGAGGTTTTTATCTTCAATTTTTTCTGTTTCGTGAGGCAGTCTAATCTGCTTCATTTGATGTTATTCACCATTCATATATCATACCAATGAAAACTAATTAGCATATTATGCTTATGATCCATTCTGATACCTCCCCTTTATGCATACGCCTCCTATGCAAGTGGTCTCTTTTCCTTGGTTTCCCCACCAAATCCATGTTCATTTCTTTTCTCCCCCATACATCCCATTTGTGGTGCCCATCTCGTTCTCCTCCATTTGCTCATCTAAATAATATTTGGTGATGAGTAAAAGTTATGAGGCTCCTAAACTGATGAATCATATTGTTTCATAAACACAAACCTTGATTATTCATGATGTCAGGCTTCTGCCACAATGTGATGAGATATGCACTTTTGTAGGGTATTATGCAGTGTCAAATGCTAATCCTTTACTGACGTTTCAGGACAACGTATTGGTCTGAGCTTCAAGGGTCAAGAAAGAAAAACTTCTTTACCCTTGAAGATATCTTCGTGGACTACCTGACCCTTGAAGGTGGGACCAATACGTTGTCCCAAAACATCGGTAAAGGTTTACCATTCGACACTGAGTAATTCCCCAGAAGAGCGCAGACCTCACAAACCTTGACTACCTACATAACTACAGACTGTACAACATTTATTATAATGAAGTCAGGTATTTCCAAACATACACTGCTTTAGTGTAATCATATTTTGGTAATCCTGTGATAGGATAAGAATGAAACTTGTAGATTGAGGCTTTTTGAACACATATACAGCTCATGCATTTTACACTTGCACCTTTATGCAAAGAAATTACAAGTAATCACTCAAATATTTAATTTACTGCTATATTACAGTTACAAACTTACAGGGAAACTACATTTTTACAAAAAATGAACTCCATTTTAATCTCCACGAAGAGAACGAAGGTACTCTGCTGCTTCTTTGGATATCCGGTAATATTTTGCATCAAACGGACGAGTATAGTAGCCCTGGTAATCATGTCGCTCAGCCATCTTCAAACGAATTTTCTTCTCAAGAAGTCTGAAACAGAATAATTCTTTCAGTTTTAAGAACTACCAGTTACTATTGACCAACTTTAATTTGTGGTGCAATAATACCACCTTATCTTTGCTTTCTCATCCTCTTCATAGATTTGATGCAAGAATTTTTCATATTCCTGCTGAGGGCTCGCCAAAAGGTAACGTGCTATGAAACGTGTAATGGGATGCTGCAAACAATAATGAAAATAAGTAGCCTAGTCATGTTTTACAAGTTACAACTGACACACCTTTTTCCATTCCTTTGGATACCAACCCTATGGTATTCCCAGTGTTTGGGTTCATAACCTTCAGGAATTTCGGTTAGTTTGGCAGGTCCAATGAATACATTCGCATAGAAGACAATCAGTCCTACAGGTATGAGGCCAACCATAAAGTAGTAATGTGCTGTGTCCTTGAACTTGTGCCACTGCCACCGAGATGGTGTAAGTGGCATGAAACGAGGCCCATGTCCACCACTCATGCATCTTTGTACTGCTGAACAAGAAGTTATAATCATACATTCACAACGGGTGACTGTACAAACTAGGCACTAGACCAGCAAAAGAATGATCACAGAGTCTTTTGTGCTTTGTATTATAGTCCCTATCGCACGTGGTTTATCTTTGATTACTTTGCATTATGGTTATTTACACTGCCGTCTTCTGGGGTGTGACGCCGCACACGTTTACCAGACTAGGCGGCGGCACACTAGCTGCAACACCACACGCTGCAGTCACTGCCGTGACAAACTCAAAATTTCACCAAATATTTGCTTTCCAAATTCCATTCCTTTGACAATTAGGGTTCATTAACAATTTTTAAACAAATTCTGCTAAAAATCTCTACAAACATATTATTTTAAACCATACTTATAATCTGCGTTCTTTACCTAAAGCTACATCAAAACTGGTTAGTTGTGATCTTCCAATATACTGTAACGAACTCCCTCCTTTAATTATCCTACCCACTGAACTCCACGCAGCCATCTTTATTCAGACCATCAGTGTCTGCGACCATCACCCTTGTACGACAGACAGCGGCTCCATGCAACCATTCCTTGGTGCTTCCGTGTGGTTTGCATGGCGGTCGATTCCATTTATTCACACGAAACTCTATCGGTGATTGAAGTTTTTTCTTAAATGACGTAATTATAATTATTCAAACTGAATTCTGCTTTTTGCTGTAGTTTCGTAATAACATGCGATTGCCTCTGACTACGACAAATCGTGGTGTGGTAGCTATAATGTGGCCGAAACTTTCCGTCGAGTCAATTTATTTGGATGTACTATCTTTAAATTTTTATATATTGGCTACCTTAAAGTTTGTAATACTCCATGCTTGCTGCGAAAATGTACAGTTCAGACCTAAATGTATGTTCAATGCATTATTGTTTGTGTTCGATCTCTGGAACCTGAGCTACCTCTATCAATGTGCCAACGTCGAGTTGTGTTGCTGTGTTGTGAAAATAATGTTTAATATCTTATCCGTGCTTTTCAACTGTTCCATGGTACCAATTTCTCATACCAACCATGTTCTGTTTCTGGATGTCAATGATAGTCTCTGATGATAGTGTTCGGAAGGGAAAGCATGTCGTGCATGTTGTAAACCTGTTGAAAAAAAAAATAAAAGTTTGGAGAAGTTGTGATTAATTAAAAATGATTGCATAGAGTTCGAGGTTTGCTTCGTCACCTTCACATATATTTACGTGCATCCCTACAGTTGCATTTTTTTGAAAGGTGAGAGACTATGTTAAATATGAGAGTCACACTTCTATCGCTGTACGCTGTCCGTTATTCACGCTAAACTGGTCATCATGTACGTTCAGCGTTGAAGTCATGGAAGACTTTGTGTGAGGGTTCATGTTATTTTCCCTTTGTTATTGGTATAATATTTTATGACGTTTGATAACTGTTGAAGGACGTGTGTGTGTGGAGCAGTAACACGTTCTTATGAATGGTATAGAATCGTTGGAAATCAAAGTAACTGTGAAATACATTTACACTGTTATTGATGATGTATCTCTAACTAAAATTTTATTGCAGGCATAATGGCATTGCGCGACTTGGTAGAAGGTGACTGTGGTGGTACAAATTCATTAGTGAGGCTGACATCACATTTTGTGCAGGACAGAGGATTAAAGGAAGAAGGCCTTCATCACCCCTTCTCACATGGTGATGGCTTTTCAAACACAGACTCAGATCAGGTAATATTGTAATTTATTGTTATTTGTCAGAGCACAACCATATTACCATAACAGAAATTGAATATTTTCACAAGCTCTATTACTATACATCATTTAATAGTGCAAAAGAATGTGGCATTACTGGTACTTCTGCTTTACAAGTTTTCATATATGCCATGTTGCTGTGACTGACATCAGGGAATTAGAACATGGCATTGTGGTATCCTCCAATGACATAATGTTTATACCAACTTTAACGTTAATGCTGATCTCATAAGCATACTTTTTCCCTTTTTAGGAAGGGATGTAGGCTGGTAAGTGTCCTGATGAGTGATGTATGTTTTTTTTTTACATGCTTCCTCCAAATAAGAAAACCTGTTTTGGTAGGGTAGTCTGTTCTTCCATCAGTTTAGTTCTTTTTGTTACAGCTGGTTCAGCAGTTCTTGGAGGAGACTCTGGGCCCCTCTCCACAAACTTTCCGAATGGACTCGTTGCTTCAGGAGATGCGTGAAATTGAATCAGCAGTTACGCTTCATGCACCTGTCCCTGCACCAGGTGTAGCAGCCCTAGCTCGCGATGGACTTGCATCTGAGGATTCTGTATGGGCTGAGCAATATCTTGAATCTGGAAAGCATTTTGATGTAAGAGCATAGAAGATTCTAATCACCATATCATAATTTGCATCAGCTGTTAGTTTTAATTGTGTTATCTTACTATCAACATTGCAAGTGCCTGCTTTCAAGGAGGTTCTTGAGTCGTAGTGGAAGTTCGATGAACAAAGGTGCATAACTCAAGGTTTTGACATGAATAGGAAACAAACTATGCAGTCTAGCTAGCATAACAAAGTTACCATTAAAGACTTGGTATTAATTTGTTTTGGGTAGTCTAGTTTGACAATTTTGTAGTTGGAATTCTGCATATAAATAGTTAATTTTTAGTTTTATGCCCACAGGAACAGCCACATGAGGAAGAAATCTGGAATGCGTCAGCAGTTGTAGACATAAAAGAAGGTGTGACTGAAGGAGAAGAAGTGTTTGAATTAGGATTTGGTCCGAAATGGGCTCAGGAATATTTGGAGGCCAGTGAACACAGACTGTAAGTTGATTGTATGAACTGGGGAGAATTATGATGTTGCCTGCATGGTGGTGGAGTCAGTACACAAAACCTCCAACTCTGACTCCTGAGATTTTAAATCTCTGACTCCAACTCCTTCATAAAAGCTCAATATGCATTAATAATGGTAAACCTACTAAAATGGTAAATGGTATCATAAGACATTTCATCACTACCACGTGAATCATCAGGTAACTTTTGTGAGTTAGAACCTATATGTAAGTATAAGCCTGACACTTATTATAGCTAGTATGTATTTAAGATTTTATGTCAAGTTTGGATTCAGTACATTTTTACAACTCCGACTGCACAAAAATTCCTTCCAACTCCAATTCCACAGCCCTGGATAGAATTGTGATGTTGCCTGTGCATGACTGTGAACACCTTGTGTCAGCATCTAAGTATCCTGCAGCTGTGTGTGGAATAGCCATATACATAGTCAGTCCAAAAAGAGACCAAACGTTTGAAATAGTGCGCCAGTGAGCCGGCGCAGGATGCTTATGGTGGTGGCACTGTGTAGCGGGGACTTTAATCTTTATTTTGACACTAGCCACATCACGCTATGTCAATTAGTCGTCGAGCTACACAGGCTTGATTGAATGTGTGTTTAGTGCCCTTGGCAATTTTTTGCAAGTTGAAAAATGAAGGGCAACGTGTTTGCATGAAATTCTGTTTCAAATTGGGAAATACTTTTACGGAGACTTTTCAGATGTTGCAACAGGCTTATGGGGACGATTGTTTGAGCCATACACGATGTTATGAGTGGTATCAGTGTTTCTAATCGGGCAGAACGTCCGTTGAAGACGATCCCAAATCTGGACAGCCTTCTACGTCAAGGACAACGATCATGTTGAGAAATTGCATCTGTAAAAGTTCGTGCCACACGATTTTGACCGAAAAACTGAAGATGCATCATATTGCTGCAAAATTTGTGCCGCATCTGCTGACAGAGGAACAAAAAGAGAACCGCGTCACACTCTGTCAGGAGCTGTTTGATCGAATGCTGATGAAAACTTTCTGAAAATGTCATAACAGGTGATGAAACGTGGGTGTACAGCTACAGTGTTGAAACAAAAGTGCAGTCATCGCAGTGGATGGGGAAATCCTCACCACGACCAAAAAAAGCATGTCAGAGTCACTCAAATGTGAAGGTGATGTTGATAGTTTTTTTTTATTAGAAGGCCATCATTCTTCATGAGTTTGGTCCATGTAGTGAGACAGTCAATAAAGAGTTTTACTTGAAGGTCATGAAGCGTTTGAGGGACACAGTGCTAAGGAAGAGGCCTGAGGCGTGGACAAACAAGACCTGGATGCTGCACCATGACGATGCACCTGCACACATGTCGCTTCTTATCTGTGAATTTTTGGCGAAGCATGAGGCGAGTGTTGTGCCCCAGCCCCCCACTCTCCAGACTTGGCCCCTGTGGACTTTTTCTTGTTCCCAAAGTTGAAATCCACCCTAAAAGGTCGCCGATTTCAGATGGTAGCGGAGATAGAAGAAAATTTGCCACAGGACCTTCATGCCATCCTGCAAAACACGTTCCAGGACACGTTCCAGAACTGGAAAAAACGCTGGGAGCAGTGTATCAACAGTGGAGGGGAGTACTTTGAAGGAGATAAGTCTGATTCAGTTGTCAGTACGGCAATAAATTAAAATAAAAAGAAAGTTCGGTTTCATTTTGGACTGCGCTTGTAAATGTGCTGTGTTGCTCTTTCAACCCTCCATTATTTGGGGGGGGGGGGGGGTAATGATAATAACAAATACACTAACTCATTTATAATGTCACGAAAGGGACTGAAGATTTTGTGATGTTATAACCGAGGAGTATGATGGTATGGCTAACAGTGAGCAACTAATTAGTATCACAGCATATCTGATGCTGTAGACGAGGTGTCGTATAGACCAATGTCATTATAACTGGGTTCGACTGTATATGATACAGCAACAAAGAGGCTACTTTCCTGCTGTCTGTGAATGGTGAGTATAAATTAAATACCAGATATGTGGAAGTGGATGAGACATTTTATTGACATGTGTGGATCATTTTGCATGTCATGTGCCTCACTGGACATTCCCATGCATTGGCTTAAGCAACCGTGCACTCTTAATAAACTGCAGATGTTTCTAATTGGAATCTTGTTGTAATCAGCTGGGATTCATGAAATAAGCCCTGAGCGATATCATGCAGGGGCCTTACTGTTATGCAGTATATAATGAGGCTGTTGCTGCTTTGTTCAGACACCTGCCACAGGTGGACTGCCTTTCAGTTTTCATCACACTTGTTTGTTTATCTAGATCGTCTGTTCACTGGTTTGAGTTGTAATGCTGATGAAGCTCATAGAAAGTTTTTATCATCTTTCTATCTAGGTGTGAAAATTATTTTTGTTAGCATCGATTGTCAGCACGCAGTGGTGTGTTTGGTTGAGGCACAGCACTACAAGCTGGAAGGTCACAGGTTCGATTCCTGAGGGTGTCATTGGAATTTTTCATTAACATAATCCTTCTAGCCACACTATGGCCCTGGGGTTGACTTGGCCTCTAACAGAAATGAGTACCAGGAATATTTCCTGGG
>BLKM01000728.1:573771-692487 GCA_013340265.1 Coptotermes formosanus | reverse complement strand
TAGCCTTCTGGAACCATTAACGCCTGTCCAAGCCTGTAATGGAATAGCTTAGCATTGATTGTTTATAGATTGTAGTCCATAAGACTCTTCTGTTTCTGTGTGGTAACTCTGCCTGGCTAAGTTTTCTGTGGGTTACAGTCTTCTGGGCTGTGGTGCCATGTAGTTTGGCACATGTCTACCAAACTGCATGGCACCACAGCCTAGAAGACAGTATTTTTAATTGTACCTTTTTGCAAACATCAAATTAATTTTGTGTACCTAATTGTCCTTTACCAAGTTGTGTAGTATAATGATTACATATGTGGAGAAAATGTCATTTAACTTGAGCTCAGTCCAGCTTTTGTTTAGATCTTTGTTGACTATCACTGGTTGACTAACATTGGTACTAGCCTTCACAGTGATTTTATATCAGGTAAAGACAGTGTTCTACTATTTTGTTGCAAGGTAGTGTCTCATTTGGATTCCATCTAGTGTCAGGTACTAGGGTATATTCTTTACAGCTTCTCATACCTTAATACCTTTCTCGTATTCCTGTGGTTCACTCCAGTTCTACCCTCAAAGGTCTGGACATTAACACTTGTCATTATTACAATTCCATCTGGTATTCAAGAATTGTGCTGAAAGTTCAGGTTGTTTTAGTTGTTATTTTAATTTTTGTTAAGTTTGTTTTTGATTTAATTTATTTATATGCTGGAAGGAATTTATCACTGATACATATGAATTTACTTTTATTCGTCAATCAGTATGTCATTTTACTTATTAAGAGAACAGTAAATTGCATGATTGTGATGCGATATAAAAATTATAAATATTTAAGTTTGTTGATTTCATACCTGTCTGAGTACTTGTCAGGCAAAGAATAAATCTAACTTGTACTGTACCTGGCAGTGTGAGCGATATGTTACAAAGTGTATTAATGTTGTTTGTGTTGAGTTTTGAATTTTACTTACTATTTATTAGTTGTAGTGACATTCATGTACAGACGCATCTTATGTTCAGGTTTTGATTCGCAGGGATAGTACTTCAGATTGGGCACCAAGCTCCGCAAAAGAAATTGATGGTAATAACAAAGAATTGCAAGACACAGCAAATGAAATACTTGAGTCTGTCAATGACCCCAGGTTCACTGACTCAAAGGTGAGTTCAGGAATGAATTACCAGCTTTATTTTTTAACTTTGAATTGAATAGAATAGAACAGAATAGAATAGAATAGAATGGAATAGAATAGAATAGAATAGAATAGAATAGAATAGAATAGAATAGAATATAGCACAGAAGGGCAGACATCATAGTGACCTGTGCACTTCAACCGTTATCAACCTTTTGTGCAGCCGTTCTTCTCACACATCTGGCAGCCCCACCCTTTGAACAAAGTGCAGCACCCTGTTGACAGAGATGTCCTCAAAGTCACCTGATTTCATAAAATACTGACCCAGGTGCCTGAATCTTAATGTGGCCAATGCCTTGCAGTTACAAAGGACATGCAAGGTTGTTTCAATCACCTGTTTGCATGTATCACACCTGGGATTGTCTGTCAGCCAAAATTTGAACTGATGTCCGTTTAGGCGATGGTGTCATGTTAGCAAGCCTGTCAATATTCTTGGCTGGTTTTGGCTTCAACTGAGTAATTATTTAGCTCCTTTAGGAGAGGGTCTTTTAAGAAATCCCTTAGCCTGCCTTTGTCCACGAGTGGACTGCCAGTGCCCCTTGTGTTTCTTACATATCCAGTCCCTGATCACTTCCCTGGAAACCCTTGTAGACATTCCAAAGGGAGGCGCACATCCTGTGATATTTTTAACTTGCTTCAAGCTGTGAAAATTTTCATATTGTGTCATATTGTTTGAACATGTTAGTCATTTAACACTGCATATTTTGTCAATACATACGTACACATTTTCTTTAATTGTAGCTAGCATGCTGACTGGAATGCACTTTATGTAGTGTAACAGGATTTCTGTAAATGCAGGGTTCCTTTAAGGTTTTGCTGAAGTGCTTTCTTACAATCAGTGTGTCAGTTGTAGGCTACAGAGAGACTTGTGTGGGGACTCACACTGTTTTTCTGCTCTGCTGTTAATATTGGTAATCTCAGAATCAGCCACTAGCCCGTGCAGATCATATACACATGTCTCACTGGAAGAAAATTGTATTTCCCCTTCGCATGAGGTGACAGGTGGTGTCCTTCACATTTCACTCTTGTCATTTTTCTTTATAGCTGGCAGCAGAAGGCTTAGAAATGTTGTTCCTACCGTAATATTTGTAGTTTTTGTCATCAGTGTTTCCAAAGAATGTAACCAGCTGTCAGTGTGTGAACCATCTGAGAGAAATGGTATAGCTGAATGGGAGAAGATGGAAACTGGCTTCTGTGTCATGACAGAGGCTTGTGGAACCTGCGTAGTGGATTTCAGGACTGTGTGTTGTATCATAATAGATGCTGTAGCTGTACAGTGGAATGTCTGTTGACCATTCCTGTGTCCATTGTTTTCCACATATATCGTTAATTTGTTATGGTCCCTATAAATCTGACACCCATAAAACTTTCCCACAACTGTCATTTTCCTGCGTGCAGTCTGTTCACAAATGAGGGCTAGAAACTTTACTGTGTTTACTTACAGACCTCTGTAAGTGGTTGTCTGGATTTGGTCTTTGTATCACGTATAGAGCATGTTCATTCTATATTTAAGTAGTACAAACTGTCTGGAAGGTGAGCTAAAAAAATTTATGGAAACTAATAAAGTTCAATGTCAGCACCACAACTTGCCCAAGGAATTTGAGATGAATATTACACTTCTTGCCATAATTTTTGGAGCATGTCCTGGTCAGTTTTTGCACAGACACGTGTAGTCCATGTCTTGAGCTGTTGCAGTGTCATCAACATCAAAGGGACGCAGACATTGTCCTTCACAAACACCAAGAAGAAAATATCAATTGGTGTGAGATCTGATAGTTATCGTGGGGTCATTTCACAGGGCTGTTCCCTGTATCTGTTGATTAGAAACCAGTTCAACCCAGTATGAATTCACTGTATTGTTCCAGTGGTGCTTCATCTTTTTGGAAAATCAGATTTAGACTTTTACTGCAGCTGTGGTATTTACTGTCTTTGTAACATGTTAAGATATGCAGTTGCTGTTACTGACAAATGTAGATTTACCCAGTAGCCAGAACACACAGAATGAATCATGAATACTGTAAGAAGATTAGTGTTTGCTTATTTGTATGTACAACTTAACATCTTACCTGTCTTTGCCACTATGACAAGAAGGTATTGTTGCTGTTTTTAATTTTGTTTCTGGAATTTTTCTGCTTTGTAGTTCATGAAGTTTATGCGTCAGGTGGGTGAAGGTGAGATTACAGTCGAGAATGGTCAAGTTATTGGTGAAAAGAAAGAAGGACTAGATGATCAAAATTCAACCAAACAGGCTGATGTCTGGGCTTCAGAGCTTTCTACGTTGCAAAAATCTAACCATGAAACAAAAGACGAAGCAGCGTCTTGGACCGAACAATTTCAAGAAAACTATGGCTCGGGGTTATCCAGTTCTGCTACTGAGACTTCAGCATCAGAACAGGATGATGACAGCAGTTCCGGTTCTCAGTTCTGGGCAAAGCTGCAGGACGAATGGGAGAAGTTGGCTAAAGATGGAGATTTGGGGGAGCATCCTTGGATATCTGAATTCTCTGAATATTACGATCCATTTAAGGTAAGTGATGCAACCTCACACATTCTGGTAGATTTATTGTATGATCCAGTACATAGAGAAGTGGTGGTGTATTGGAAATGGTCTTTCTCCCCCTAGGACATTCATTCATGTGAATCATAAGGGACCAAATAGTATGGTATCATATTTAGTATATTACCTCAAGAAACATGCAGGAATGTCTGTGGCCTTTCACATAAAGTGGTCACTGAAATTATCAGACCTCAATGGGAACTGGAATGACATGACAGTTTTGTGTAAAATTTTCAAATATTAACGTTTAGCCTCTGTCTGTCCTATAAATAGGATGTGAGTACCACTACCACCCACTGACAGTATTTCATATATTTAGTCACCACACATGCTTACTGAATATTTTGAGACATGTTGCATAATTTCCATTTTTCTCCACAAAATTCCATGTATTTCATGTTATCTTTTTTGGTTCATAAAATATTCACATTTTATATAATGGGGGCGCTGAAATTTAAATGCCCAGCTTTGGGGCCAAAGGGTTAAATCTTATGAAGTTCTGTTTGGTATACAGATAAGATTTATTCCAATTTATTGCATTGGTATATATCAGTATAGCACAGAGTATTAACTTGATGTATGTACAGCTACACTGTATACAAAACTTTCTGCTAGTTCGGAAAAAAGATGCTTCGGTGCAAATAATTTTTATGAGTTGAGTTCTGTGTGTATTTTATGTTACATATTTTATACTTGATTGCGTACTACGTACGAAGATATTGCAATTTACTCTGGAATGTACATTTTACCTTTACCTTGGACAGTGTTATATTTGACCTTTGTGTGTATTCCATGATGATTGCTATGTATATCACCCGAAACATGTTCGAATAACTTCTGTGTTTTTATATTGATAGAAACCAATACAATAAGTTGGAATAAATCTTATCTGTATAGTGCCAGTTGCACAGAAGATGTATAATACTAAGTCTGTTCAGTATATACATCAACATAATATAATACGTCCCTGTCTTTCTTTTTGC
The DNA here is from genome assembly GCA_013340265.1 of Coptotermes formosanus. NCBI lineage: Eukaryota > Metazoa > Arthropoda > Insecta > Blattodea > Rhinotermitidae > Coptotermes > Coptotermes formosanus. The sequence continues at coordinate 687,778 of BLKM01000728.1, read as the reverse complement.
TTGGAAGGAACTGAGTGTAAGATATATGGGTCCTCCCCCTCCCCCTATTTTCTCATCCACAGCTAGGTTTTCCAAATGTTCTCATTGCTTCAGGTTTCCTTACTACGTGGCTAATCAAGGTGTTAGGATATCTTCTCAAAATAGTTATAAATTGTGCCAATAATATTTGTTTATGCCATATTTTTCTTTTTCTCAATGTGCTGTAGCAGTGATCAGACCAACATCCCTTTCTGAAGACAGTCAGGTGGCGCCTTTTATCTCTTCATTGCTTGGCCCAAATTACGTCCTCCCATGTGATTATAATCGGAGGTCGTCCTTTCCGCGTGTTTATTCCAGTTTCTTCGGTACTGTCAGGTTGAATCTACCACATTTCCTGTTCCTAGACATTCTCATATATCTTCACTTCTCTTATTGTCTGTCAGTGTGACCCCTGAAACTGTTCTAAAAAAACCTTGTTCTAGCATTTTCTTATCATGATTTCCAAACGCCCTTGTTTCACAGACATAACAAGTGGTCTGAACTTGTATTGTGAATCTGTAATTGTATTTCTAGTGTCATAACTTGTGAGAATTGTCTTTTAATAACTCCTTTTACTTTATATTGTATTTCTGAATGTTCTTTTGCCATATTTTAATGGCTGTTACTTTGGAAATTGGGTTAGTTTGTTTCTTCTCTCTTTGTTTGTTACAGTGTAATGTATTACAGACTGTTTTGCAAGGAAACTAATTTTTGAAAGTGTGGTTATGTGGAATGAGTCAGGAAATGGCATTCTGTATTTCTCAAAATTTTTTTTGTTTGCAATAGAATTAAAGACACAAACTTTAGATAAGTGTTACAATAAACTGTTTTCTTGATTGTGAGGTATAACTTTCAGAAAGTAATATTCAGACGTTCATGAAAGTGAATTATTTCTATGGCTCTGTTGCAGGAGTATCACTTTGAAGCAGACAATCCTATGAAAGATAATGGAAGTGCCTTGGAGGAAGGCAAAAGGAAACTTGAAGCGGGAGATTTACCAAGTGCTGTTTTATGCTTTGAAGCTGCAGTTCAGCAAGATCAAACGAACAGCGAAGCGTGGCAACTTTTGGGTACAACACAAGCTGAAAACGAACAGGTAATGTGTTGACATGCAAACAGTGAAAAGAACCAGGATGTCAAGATACTAGTCAGCCATGTCACAAACATTTAGGGTGTATTTTTTTTATATCCTTAAAAATATAAAAAGAAAGAGAACACAAAATTGAAAAGCACAGCATGTCCTGTAACAAATATGAGGTAGAAGACACTTTTGATGTGATCCTTTCGGTTGTGTTATAAGTCAAAGAAATAAAGATAAATGAATTCTGGCTAACACAGCCTGAGAGTTTTATTAATGATAAAACTTTGTCAGTGACACACTACATGTTTTGGTCTGAGGGAACCATCTTCAGGTATGGCTATACATAGAACAGAGTACTGGGCTTGATGCTTGTACACTTGCGAGATCTCACTAAGTGATGGTTTAACAGGACATATTAAAATTGTTTTGTACATAACTGGTCTCTGTGCAAACACCAGAATAATTCTCTAAAACTCCTGTATACATTATAAAAATTATAAAAGGTTAAAACCAATTATGACACGCAATGTGCAAAAATGTTATAGTATGGAAATCGTGTGTAGTGTGTCATTGACAAAGTTTTATCATTAATAAAACTGGAAGGTTGTGTTAGCTGGAATTCATTTATCTTGATTTCTATGAGACAGAACACTGGGAAAGGTAACTTCAGTCACGGGGGCCCACATTGAGGGGGATGTACACTCTGTGAAACAAAAACCAAGCGGCCTGTGATTTTGTATGTCCCACTCCGGAAGCGACGTAACGTACAGTTGCCATCATAATTCGAGTCGTTCGTAGTTTCTCCATATTTGTGCTCGCATGGCATTTCTGTGTCTTCCATTCATTCCAATCATTCATGCCAGATGTATATTAACCAACGACACAAACATGTCTGCTTAATTTCAACTTAAATATGAATTAACCTTCATTAATGTTCCGAGGTGTGTGGCTAGCTACCGCTCGTACGAAGTTGGATGTAGTATACAAGGCAGACGCTTACTTGTGTTCGCTGATAGCCAAGCACGTAGAGGCACAATTCCACTGTGCTTAGCGTGCACAGTATTTTGGTTCAAGTCCCGGTATCGGCATGTATTTTTTTTTATCTTCGCACAAGTCATATTCACACAAACGCCAAATTTATCTCTGCAGTTACATGTAAATTACTTAATTATATCATTCATAAGTTACTTTTGCTGCACTTGCAAGGTTGGAATTGTGAGTGGAGCATATATTTGTGTAATCTTTCTGTAATTTGTTGTTTACTGGCATTCTAATTTAAAGAGTCGGTGTTCAAATGTGACTGTAGACCAGGCATGTCAAATCTGTTGGTGCTTGTGGACCATATTGAGCCAAGAGATCTGAAGTTGGGAAGCACGATTTTAAAAATATACAGAAAGGAACTGTTGAGGGTATGACAGGTGTGCTTGCGAGGAACCTGGTTCGAGGCTCGTTCTGTTCTCACTATCCTGCCTGCGGAGCGAGATTCGGTTTGGTGGGGGAGTGAAGTACCGTTAAGAACTGGTTTAGGTCTGATTTTAGCTTGCCGCATAAGCTTGTAATTCATTCTTACGTGTGCCTTTCTGGTAACCAATAACACATCCTAAAATTGTGAATTTTTTAAAAAATGCATTTTTAGAAGGTTTCTACTGGCTACACTGATGATGGTTGTTATGAAAACCGAAACGTGAATATTATAATAATAATACTAATAATAATACTAATACTAATAATAGTAATAAACAAAGGTGATGAAGGGCTTATTTTGGTTATTTTAAACTGCATATTGCCGCACAAGATCGACTAAATCTGTTCTTGTTGCTCGGCCGAGAGATAAGGATGTGAGCAGTGGTGGTTGTGATCCTTATCTCTCGGCCGAGCAACAAGAACAGATTTAGTTGATGTTGTGTGGCAATATGTAGTTTAAAATAACCAAAGTAAGCCCTTCATCACCTTTGTTTTTTATTATTATTATTATTATTAGTAGTAGTAGTAGTAGTAGTAGTAGTGTAATATTCGCGTTTCAGTTTTCATAACAACCATCATCAGTGTAGCCAGTAGAAACCTTCTAAAAATGCATTTTTTTAAAAATTCATAATTTTAGGATGTGTTATTGGTTACCAGAAAGGCACACATAAGAATGAATTACAAGCTTATGCGGCAAGCTAAAATCAGACCTAAACCAGTTCTTAACAGTACTTCACTCCCCCACCAAACCGAATCTCCCTCCGCAGGCAGGATAGTGAGAATAGAACGAGCCTCGAACCAGGTTCCTTGGAAGCACACCCGTCGTACCCTCAACAGTTCCTTTCTGTAAATTTTTAAAATCATGCTTCCCAACTTCAGATCTCTTGGCTCAATATGGTCCACAAGCACCAACAGATTTGACATGCCTGGTCTACAGTCACTTTCGAACACCGACTCTTTAAATTAGAATGCCAGTAAACAACAAATTACGGAAAGATAACACAAATATATGCTCCACTCGCAATTCCAACCTTGCAAGTGCAGCAAAGATAACTTATGAATGATATAATTAAGTAATTTACATATAACTGCAGAGATAAATTTGGCGTTTGTGTGAATATGACTTGCGCAAAGATAAAAAAAATACATGCCGATACCGGGACTCGAACCAAAATACTGTGTACGCTAAGCACAGTGGAATCGTGCCTCTACATGCTTGGCTATCAGCGAACACAAGCAAGCGTCTGCCTTGTATACTACATCCAACTTCGTACGAGCGGTAGCTAGCCACACGCCTCGGAACATGAATGAAGGTTAATTTATATTTAATTTGAAATTAAGCAAATGTGTTTGTGTCTTTGGTTAATATACATCCGGCGTGAATGATTGGAATGAATGGAAGACACAGAAACGCCATGCGAGCACAAATATGGAGAAACTACGAACAACTCGAATTATGATGGCAACTGTACGTTACGTCGCTTCCGGAATGGGACTTAGAAAATTTCAGGCCGCTTGGTTTTTTTTCACAGAGTGTACCACTGATGTGACTGTGGTAGGGAATAATGTGTCAAGACTGAGTGAATTAAGAAATAAGATTTGCAGTGTACATTATAAGGTAAATTATTATGCAGTGTATATCTGTGTAGTTTAAATGATGAGATTCGAATTATGCAGGAGCAAACATGACGGTAGTTGTGTTGTACATAGAAGTCCTTGTGCTGCGAGGTTATGGGCTTCTGCCATGGTGTAGTTGAGGTCTTCAGTCTTCCTGGGATATTATGCAGCAGCAATTGGTAGTTAGTTACTGACATTTCGGGACAGCCTGTTGGTCACATCTTCAAGTGTCAAGCAGTCCAGGAAGGTTTCTTCTTATACTGCTTGACCCTTGAAGATAGGATTGGTAGGCTGTCCTGAAACATCAGTAACTTAACTAACAACCAGTGCTGCATAACATCCAGGAAGAGCAAAGATCTAATTTCCTTACTGGCTGTGAAATCAGTCACATTAACCTTTAAACAGTGGGGTTGGTATTTAAATTTTAGCATATGGTTTATGGGAAACGTGAGTATTATTTAAACAGGGAAAGGTAAAATTGTGAAATAAACGGAATTTTGTGGAAAATAAAACAGAGATTATGCAACATGTCTTAAAAGTGCAGTAAATTTCCTTGTTGCCTAAATATATAAATTGCATTTCTAGGGATGGTTTTTTTACATGCAGAAGTTGTTTAAAGGTTAAGGCATAGGATGTTGAATGAGGTCCTATTTGCAGAGATACTGCTTGTAAATAGGGGATGTTTAAAAGAATGAAGATTTACACATTGAAAACGTATAATTTATGGTATACCTGTGTATATGCTATATCATGGCATGTGTAATATTATGTGTGTACTGTTGCAGGATCCAGCAGCTATTGCAGCATTGAAGAAGTGTATAGAACTAGAGCCGAGTAACCTGGTAGCATTAATGGCTCTTGCTGTTAGCTACACCAATGAGAGCTATCAGAATCAAGCCTGTCATGCTTTGAGGGTAAGATTGTACTTATATTGTGCTTTGTACTTTTAATGTGTTCTGCCTTAGTAACACCTGTCATTATTGCAGGAGTGGCTTCGTGAGAATCCAAAATACTCAGATTTGGTGCCAAAGAATGAGCACATGACGAGTTCTTCAAAAATGGGAAATGTGTCATCCTTGCTAATAAGGTAAGGTTTTCCAAGACTGATTGGAGAAATTGTACTATACATTCGGTGCACTGTTTGTAGACAGCAGTAGATTACTGGGTGTGTGAATTCTGAAGTGAGTAGATGAAAATTACCTTAAAAATATTGAATGTCATTTGATATGTAAGGTCAGGATCATATATAGGTAGCGAGAATGTGTACTGGCATAAAATGTTGTCTTGTTTAAAATTTTATAAACAACAGAAAATATATGTTATGAATTAGCTGGAATGTGTAAACAGTTAAAGTTTTGAAATTTAATTGTTAGGTCTACTATTGTACAGAAAACTGTGTGACTCATTTGAAAATTCATGCTGAAAATGTTAATTTGAATAGCATATACTTGAAGCCATAATTAATTTTTAATAATTTATTGTTTAAATTACTGAACGGGGAAAAATATGCCAAGCAGAATTTGTGGAACTCAAGATACACATTTTTTGTTTCCTTGCTGGTGCTTTATTTCTTGTGGAACAGAGTAGTGCCTTTCTGAGAGCACTGTTTTTCCCCCAAGAAAGAGAAAAATCACTGGCAAATTGTGAAGATGTTACCGTCATCTAAGGCCAGAAGGTTAGTGACTGTACTTAATGGTAAGATGTACCACTCGATGTATAGTATTGTTTCTTGTGTTCATCAGTGACATCCACAAGGAAGTCCAGGAAATGTACATTGCAGCTGCTCGGAGACATCCATCGGCAACAATTGATCCTAATGTTCAGTGTGGGTTAGGTGTACTCTTCAACCTCAGTAACGAGTATGACAAAGCTGTAGACTGCTTCAAAGCTGCACTGCAAGTCCGGCAGAATGTGGGTGTATTTCACTACTCATTCATGCATTTAACCTATCAAAACTTTTCTAAGGGCTGATGTGTTTCCTCAGTCAGAGTTTCTGTGGTGTCAGAGACGTCACTGTTTCAGGTGCATAGGTCTCTAGAGTTAAGTAGAAGAACGTCTTCTATCATTCCAGCTTACAGCCCTTAATGTCTGTTTACTGGTTGTCAGAATTATAGTGCATGACATCAATCATATAGTAATTATTGGTTACTGTTATGTTGCTTATTTGTAATTTTTCTAACACTACTTTGCCGTCAGTTACAAATGTTCGACGTCACTGTCTTGCTACGCAATCTGCAGAAGGGGCAATAAAAAAATAAGACTCTTTGTAATTGGAAGTGAAAATTTGAACACTTACATTTATTTTCTAAATTTTGGTTTAACAAAAGTCCTGATGCAAGGTTGTGTAATTGTAAGAGTTTATTGTTACAGGACTCCCGAATGTGGAACCGTCTAGGGGCAACATTGGCAAATGGCAATCGATCAGAAGAGGCAGTCGATGCTTACCATAATGCACTGCAGCTTTCTCCAGGTTTCATACGGGCTAGGTAAAAATAAATTACACAAACTACATAGACATATTTATTAGCTGTCTGGTGATGGTTATAACAAGACCAGAATATGTTTCAGTATCAATAAAGCAGGTGTTACTACTAATTCCTGTGTGTACTTTGATGGTTCAACCTGCATTTGTTATATGAGGTGCGTGGTCATTAGTGAAGTATGTTGTAATGAGTTTCAGTTTTTTACCCTAGAGAAAGAAATCTGGGGAACCTATTGAATAGGAGGCTGTATGGATCCCAGACCTGGTCTGGTTGCTGTGGAGAAGAGAGAAGTCCTTTTACCCTTGTAGCAATCACATGACCATTTGTCAGTTGACCAACAAGTAGCCTTGTCACAATACTGAGTTATCCAGGCTTCATACTTCAGTGAATGTTTGAGTATATTAGTATCTTGGCTGTGTCTCCAGATAAGTTTTCCATGTAGTCTAATATTCAGTTATTTTTAATTTAACCCAATCGTGTTGTTCTTTACTGATGTCATTGATTTTTTACTCAATATTAAGGAACTTGCTGTCACGTCATCGGAGGTTACATCACTTTTGTGCTTGTATAATGGCCTGTCTGCCTGTTGGTGTTTTTTGTATGGTCTTGAGGTTCTAGGCTTTGTAAGTGTTTTAGAGATGTAGAAGTTCAATTACTGTCATTTTGTTTTAATCAGAAGATCACCTGTGTGAACTGTTGCAGATATAACCTTGGAATTACTTGTGTAAATCTGGCAGCTTATAAGGAGGCAGCAGAACACCTGTTGACTGCATTAAACCAGCAGGCTGCAGGGAGAGGTGTTCAAGGGCAGAGGTCGTGGTCTTCTATGTCAGATTCCATCTGGTCCACTCTGAGACTTGTTATGTCATTGTTAGAAAAACAAGATTTATATGATGCGCTTGATAATAGGTGAGATAATCTTCCTCTTTCTAAGAAATTTTGGAACAATTAGTGTGGAGTGGTGGGGAGTGGGTTTGTCTGATTCTCTTGGGGGCCGTGACCAGTAGATTTTTGTGAACTGACCTGTGCCATGGCACAATCTAGGAACTTCCAGAAATACGTGCACAACCTTTTCCAGTTTCTCTCCCCTCCCCCTACCTATCACCATGATCTGGACCTGCTTGTCACTCTGATCCTGGCAGTTGGGACGGGTTGGTCGAAGTTTGGTTTGGTGCTGTTTGTAAATTCTGTTCTGGTTGGCCACCCAGGTCGGTGTCCCTGGCCTGGCATCATGGGCCAATACGTTTTGATCTTGGGGGGTTTTGTTTCCCATCCTGCCAGCCCAGGTATCTTGGTTTTTTTAATTTATGTGTCATATGGGCACGTCTATGCTGTTGCTCTGTGGCAAGTATGTAAGTACAGGCACACATTCTGTATCATTTTGTATTTGCATTTTGTATCATTACATTCATTATCGTCACTTTTAATCGTTATGTTATTGTTATGCTGTTTGTGTTGTGTGTATGTGTAACTCTCACCCTGTGCTTCCACAGGTTATATTAGGGACCGTGGAAATGAAGGAGTCGAGGAGTGCACAGTAATGAACTCTCAGCTTCCTGAAAATTTGGGAGTTCATTGAGTAGCCAAGTGACTGTTAGCTTCTAAAGAAGAACTCTGGTCAGTGGTATCAATCCACCCCCAGAAAAGTAACTTAAAACAAAATCTCCCAATGCAATAATCACAAATACCTAAAACTGAAAGTTGAGCTTTATTGCTCAACCAGCATCCTGTATGCTATCCTAGTTTTGAGCAGGCATGTGTAGGCCACACCTAGTTATAATTCTGTAGTAGCGAGAGTTGTTGTTTCAGTAAAAATCAGTGTATATTGTGCGTTAACTGCCACTATTTTTACATCACATATAATCATTTTTATAGATACAACTAACTAACTCCATGGAGCAGAGGCTTTCTTGGGAAGCTAACAGTTTCTCAGCTAGTCAAGAAATTCCCTGCATTTTATGGAACCCAGAGGTTCATTACTGCATTCACAAGAGCCCGCCACCTGTCCATATCTTGAGCCAGCACAACCCAGTCCATGCCCCCCCATCCCACTTCTTGAAGATCCGTTTTAGTATTATCCTCCCATCTACGCCTGGGCTCCCAAGTGGTCGCCTTCCCTCAGGTCTCCCCACCGAAATCCTGTATGCACCTCTCTTATAGATGAGGAGTTTTATTTTTCTGTCGTCTGTTATCCAGTTTTCCACCTGTTCCAGTTATGTCCATTTTGTGATGCTTATATAAAAACTGTTGTCGCTTCTTTTATATATGTAATTCTATCTTTTGCTTCTTCTGTTCACATATCTCTCAGCTGCCCTGCTTCCATGTTCCATGGTATAATGTAACACATTTAATTTTACGCCTACAGTGTACAAAACTCTCCTGCATTATACCCATTTCATGTTGATTACAGGTATACAACAATATGATTTTTTTGTCTGCATACACTGTGCTCCACCTTGTATGCCTAATTCTGTTGTAGGAATCCTGTAGGCAAAATGTTGTCTGCCCAATAATCTGCCTGCAGGATTTGGTGGTGACTGTTGTGTGATTCTAATACAGCCATGACTCAGTAGCCATGCCACTGTCTTCAGAAAATTATCTAATTTCAGCTTTTGATTGGACATTCTGAGATGCAGAGCACAGTCATTTATTCAAAGACAAAAACTTCCCCCCACTATTAGACACAGATTTTGATTGGAATGAGTGGGTATGACATGTGGCCTCATATTTTTTACCCCTCTTCCGTATCTAGTGTAGTGTGCCACTGAAGGTGGCTTTTCCTCTTTGAACTTCGGGCTTCAACCATGAGCTTGTATGTGCTGTACTTTGGACATGCACATCATGTACAACTCTGAATTTTATGGCCAGGGATTCTTGTATTTGACCAGTTTTTCCCCTGTCTTTTTGTTTATTTGAAGACTGTTGACTAGCCCCCCCATTGTAGTAATAATTACATAGGTATTGAATGCCCACACATGATAGAGAAACCAGGAACTTGGGAACTATGTGACAGCATGCCCACTGTATCCTTTGTCCTTGGGCTCTACACCATAGTACATTTTTGAGTTCCACACATTGCCACTTTCCGTCGCACACAGTTGAAATATTTTCATGCTATACTTCCGCATTTTACCTTTCATGTAAGCCCAGAATATTATGCAAAATCTTATAATAGATAGGTTTTGGATTTTATTTACCATATCAAAACTGATAACATTTTTATTATCTTCCACAGGGATTTAAAGAGACTAAATGAAGAATTTGGAATTGATCAGTAACTTGTAGTGACAGAAGAAACCACACAGATTCAACTTTAATGTTGGAGAGTGGTATGTGCTTTGCTGGGATCTTTTTGTCTCCTGTTGCACTAGAGGCTTAGAACAAGACGTGATCAAACCCATGATTGGTGTGTGTTATATTAACATATTCCTCTCAGTAATAACAGACTTCAGGATTCAGATGTCTCCTTTTTTATTTTGGGAAATCCTCTGATGATTTGATTTGTAAATTGTGAGTTTTATAATTATTCCTTCTTTGTTCCTGTCTGTTTCTTGTAATTATTGTTAGTCTTGGCATTCACAGTTTGTAGAATCTTAATTGCAGGATATGTACCTTTGAAAGAAGTGCTTTACATTTATTAATCAGAATTGGTCAGTCTTGTTCAAAGCTGCCATTGGGATGCGTAGTTAAATCTTTAGTTCTGTGAGTTACACACACACGTATATGTATGATGTTTTGGGATACCTGTTTGATATTGGTGCTAAGTGAATTATGGTTATATTAATCCATTTTTACAAACCCTATACATTAATGTGAAAGTATAATCTTAAAGAACTATACAATTTATTTATTTTGAAGCCTTAAGTACATGTTAAAACTGCATGGAAGTCCTTTGTCATAGTTACAGTTTGTACATATCCCATTGGTTAGGTACATAATCAGCGCTGAAAGTGAAATAAAACTGGGATAGTTGGTGAAACTTCTGAGCTGAACATAAAGTGGTAGGATTATTTGTGATGTCCTTGAAGTTGAAAAATTATAACATAAAAGATTATTTATGCATGATTTGAGGTTTTCACAGAGTTGTTGAACATTAAAGTCATCTGGGATATGATGCCATGTTCACTGATAGTGATGTTTTGGAAGAACTTGCCGCTGTGTCTTCATTGTAGTCCAAAAAGTGTCTCCTGGAACTGCTGTGAAGGTACAGGCAACAGGTACCTCCAAAACATTAATAACTAATTCATTACCAACTAACAATGGCATCATATCCCAGAGGCCATAATTTTCAAAGGTTACTTGGCCTACATGTAACTGGGCATTGAACTGCCATACACCAGCATGAAGGTTTTTTTTGAGGGGGGGGGGAGCAGTGGCGTTAAAATTAATCTTAGGCTGTGAGGAACTGACATGGATTGAACTGGTTGTAGGTGGAGCTGTTAGGACTATGACACCTTCAAATTCCTTGACAATAGGGAATTTTTATACAGGTTAATAAACATTAATTGCTTAGGGATGGTTCTGTATGCAGGATTGTTCTGCAGAAACATCATTTAATTACAGTAAGGATGGTGGTTTAGTAAATTTGACTGTTCAGAAAGTTGGGGAAAATATATTTATGTGGCCAGCTTCAAATATGTCCAGTGGTGTAATAGACGAGACGATAAAACTGGTGTACTTGTAGATAACTGAGTGAGTACCATGGGACTTCCAGTGTTAACAGTAAGGAGGGCATCACACCTGATCCTGCCCTGCTTCAAGCATTGGGTTTAATTCCTTCTCAAGACAGAATAATATTGGCACCTTTTTATTACATGCTTCTATAAAGTTGTTAGCATGACGAAAGTCATTAAAATACAGAAATATTGATAAGTGGTGGAATGTGGCTACTAACATATTATGACTGCACATATATATGAGTATATATTGTACTGGTGTGGGACTTGTGTAACATATAACAAAGATCTCACTGCATATGAGTTAATCTGTATCTCATATCTGTTAAAGCAGGACTTGAAATACAGTGGCACTCTGATGGAATGAGTATAGCCTTATAATAAGGACTTGGCTGTAGCAACAAAATCATTAGCGCCATTAATGTTTGTATGGAGAACTCACATAAAATAGTCCCTTTGTCACGAGGCATTCCTAACTAGCCACTGTTATTCTCCCTTAAATATTTGCACTGACTGTACTTGCAGTTGTGTTTCTGAAGTTGTTTATAAACAGTGGTTCTGAAGGTGCTGTTAACATCCTGTCTGGTGTCGCCCTTGTCCAGGAGAAAGTTTGCATTCCAGAATCTTTAGCCAATCGTGTGACATCCTCTGAATGACCTCTGTAGTCCATATGCTTGTTTGATTGTGTGTTGTATCTCTTGGTTAACAGGAATGGGTTTTTCTATGCTAGTACTGTGCATTTAGTTAAAGTGCTCAGCCCTAAATACGACAACAAAACAGAAGAGTTTATACCTAGATATGTAGCTCATCAAAGTACAAAGAATGAGGACAGTTATGGATTGTCGTCTTTGGCATTGTTCACTATAGTGATGAATAAGAACAAAATACAAGGCCAGTTTTTGGCTAATTTGGTATTTAGTCAGTTTTCTTTGTTAGAGGCAAAGAAGTGTAATGGGGTAAATTGAATAATAATGACCACGGTAGTTATGCAGACCAGAAGGGTATTTGTACAGTTCATGTGCCAGTTTCCAAGGCTTTTTGCATTTTTAGGACCACTACATTAAAGCATGGTCAGACAAATTTGTATTGGTGCTGTGTCCATAGCCTTGGCAAATAGCCTCATTTTAGATGTTTGGTTATCAGTGACATCAAGTTAGGGGATGGACTTATCATATATCTACTGTATTTAGATGACTATCCAGTAGAACAAACATTTTTTTGAATTTCACTAATTCTCATGATATCAAAGTTCCACTGTATGTGCAGTTCAGGAGGGGGTGTCTTGGACAAATGCCATTTTGGAACTCCTGCCTCACAAACACAAGATGTAAACCATTCGTCTTTGGCATGAACATGTGTTGAATGTCAGAGAAAGGGACAGGAGCAGTACAAAATTTCCTTCATGCCTTCTCTTCCCAGATTAAGTGATGCATTGAAGTGTTCAACATAATATCAGTGAATAAAAAATATTAAAGCAAAGTGTATGTATCTTCATAAAAAAAGAAAATGATGGTATATTTTACCAAAACGGTGCTTTGTCTGAAAGTGAACCTTACAGAAATTTTCAAGGTGGAAGGAGGATATTATATCAGCTTTGGTGGTACTGGAATGTTTGTTGCCATTGGGCTTGCTGCAGATTAACACAAAAAGACATGTACCACTGGCTTCACGGCATATAGAAACATGCTGCTGAGAGTGATGAGGCCCGTCTTGTGACTGGTGATGAAAGCTGGTGCCACTGTTGCAACCCCAAAACAATAGAAAAGTCTGGAATAACACCACATCTCATCTTCAAAGAAAAAGAAGACCAGAACAATGCGCTCCGCTGATATAATTATGAAAATTGTCTTTTGAGATACCAAGAGCTTCATGTTGGTTGACTTTTTGCCCAGACGCGAACCATCAGTGCCACTTGCTCTGTTCAGACCCTCCAGAAACCGAGATGTGCCCTTTATAAGTGCCAAAAAGAGACTCATCATCTTTACACATGATAGTGTAAGACATCTCATTGCATGTGTGTCTGGGGCAAATGGAAAGTATGATTTGCAAGTTCTCTGCTATGATCCCTACAATCCAGCTTGGCCGTTTCAGACTATCACCTGTTCAGAACCTTGAAAGATCATAAGGGGCCAGCAGTGAGACACCATGACAGTCCAGGAGGCTATGTATATATGGTTATACGATGCATAAAAGGACTGCTACTACAGTGGCGTATTCACGCTTGGGGATTGTAATGGAGATTTTGTGGAAGACTGACAGGACATCTCCAGTTACACGTAAGTCTTAAAGAAAGGAAAACATCGCAAGTACCAAAAACAAAAATAAAAGTATTCATTTGCTTTATTAAATATGCATACCATTCTTATTAATATTGGTTTTATTAGGAATGTGTAACAGCTTTTGTTTCATGTGTGCTTGTAGCCCACACTGTTCACTGCCAACCAAAATACTTTGCGTGAGCACAGCCGTAGTAACTTTCATGTCATTAATATTAATGAAATATCCAAAGTTGACTGATGATCCGATATATTTGCAGGTTAGTTACTAATGATGTAACAGCAATGTATCGTATAGTGCTGGTGAGCAGGATCACGAACTGAGTGGCAAGTTAAGTGAAATTTGGTAGCAAGTGGAAGTAATGATTAAATCAAGATAGGTCATCATCCAGCCAAGACTCAAACCAGCTGCCTCTAAAATATAAGGATAATATTTTGTCTGACAACTTGCATCTGCCCTTTGCTCAGACCATTCCATGTGATGGCAGGCAGTGTAGTGCTCTCTACCATTCAAATTTGCAGTGAGTCAGGGTCCACAATTTTTAGTTTGATTTACTGCCATTGATGTTAATGTTTTTATTCAGTCAGTTTCATAAGTTACACAAGCCAATGAGAAGCGAGTGGGAACAGCTGTCAGATAAAATGACGTCCCCATGCAAGTAAGGTATGTTGCCACTGAGATAAACCATTTGTTACATCACCTTAATGAGAGTTGAATACAAATGTATATCCACACATACTGTTTCAACAAATTATATCACTGTAATCAGAAACCCAGCACTCCACATTTTGAGAGAAATCATATCAGAGCTTCTTCTGACCGAATATATTCTCCAATGTCTGCTTGGTGGAAACACACAACTGACATGGGGTCTGTGTGTTTGCATTCAGCTGTAGTTTTGGCTGCAACTCCAAACCCCTGTTTGAAAGAGAAAGTCTGTCACTAGTGGTATATTCTGTTAAATCTGTTTATCTTTAAAACTGCTTTCTTCCAGTAACCATCATGTTACTTTGTCAAACAACCTGTATTTGTCAATATGCGTGTATTATCATGTTTGTTGTGTGTCTTTCATGCATGCTGTTGGATAAGGGTCACACTTTGTTAGTGATTCTGCCAGTAATAGTCAGTGCAAGGGACCAGTCTAACTAACTCCATGGAGCAGAGGCCTTCTTGATAGGCTAACAGTTCCTCAGCTAGTCAAGAAATTACCCACATTTTATGGAACCCACAAGTTCATTACAGCATTTACAAGAGCCCGCCACCTGTCCCTGTGCTGAACCAGACCAATCCAGCCCATGCCCCCATTCCACTTCTTGAAGATCCATTTTAATATTATCCTCCCATCTACACCAAGGTCTCCTAAGTGGTCTTCTTCCCTCAAGTCTCCCTATCAAAATCCTGTATGCACCTCTGGATTACTACTGTCAGCTAACTAACTAACTAACTAACTGACTATGTGGAACAGAGTCCTCCTTGATAAGCTAACAGTTGCTCAGCTAGTCAAGAAATTCCCCGCATTTTATGGAACCAGAAAATTCATTACCGCATTTACAACAGCCCGCCACCTGTCTCTATCTTGAGCCAACTCAATCCAGTCTATGCCCCCAACCCACTTCTTGAAGATCCATTTTAATATTATCCTCTCATCTATGCTGAGGTCTCCCAAGTGGTCTTCTTCCTTCAGGTCTCCCTCCTAAAACCCTGTATGCGCCTCTTCTTGCCCCCATACATGCTACATGTCCTGCCCATCTCATTCTTCTCAATTTGATCACCTGAATAATATTTGGTGATGAGTACAGATCATTAAGTTGCTCATTATGTAGTCTTAAGGGTCCAGTCTAAAAGTTTGGACTTACTCAAAACTACAGGAAGGATGACTGGACCATGCCTGTATAATCACCGAAGACATAAGGAACAATCACTGATGCTTTGTGGTTATTATTATTATTATTATTATTATTATTATTATTATTATTATTTCACAGCACTGTTACTTCTGCACACTTAAGTGCTCACAAGGATGATACAAAATACAGAACGCCATGTAACCGTTAACTGCTGAATGAGTTTTGCTCTCACTTACCAGGGGCATATCATTCATAGACAAAACAACAATGCCTTGATACTTTGGAGTGTTTTCGGTTATTCGTCCCAAACCCGATTTCAGTACGTGATGACCGTACAAGAACTGCTGTTCTGCAGAAGGTTTCAACCAAATTTTATACTGAAAATAAAATTATGCAGCCTTTTTATGTATGTAATGGTTGTAACCACCTTGCAATATTTAAGTATACTACATTAAACTTGTACAAGATCAAGAACATAGTAATTCAGTTTGTTACTATTGTTTATGTTCTTGTAAACACAATGGGATGTCTAATATTAAAATTACAAACTTGTAATTGCCCTGCTTTGGCATTTGGCCTCTACCCAGGGCAGATGTGTCCACAAAACCTTGAGGAATTCTGGTATAGTGTAGAAAAGGATGGCATGCTATGACAGATTCCTGAGAGATGATGTAACTACTCTGTTCAATAAATGTGTGGTAAAGAGCTCAGCTGGCACAATAGATTAATTATGAACACTTCACAATGGGATACACCAATTACACATTGAAACCTGCACTGGTTTGCAAGAAATTCAGGACGCAACATGACTCAGATTTAGAACTGGAAGACACAAATGGATTCGGTATGTACAAAACTCAATGTTTTGACATGTTGGGGAATTAAAATATCTGTTAATATTAATATATGAAATAGGAAGAATGCCATCCTCCAAGTGTGGGAGTTACATGGCTGAATTTACATGAAGATTATTGCACTAACACCTACCATGCCATGCTTCAGGGCAATTTTCATCTTCCTTTTTCACCGCTTCCCGCCCCCGCGGCCGGGCCCCCACCACCCCCAATACAACTGTAATTCCTTGATTAGGTTAACAGGGTTTGACTTTAGGTAACCTCCAAACTCTGTTTTATCGTTTCGATCGTACACCAGTAGCTGATGCAAGTACAGTATTCTTACCTGTGCATATGGGGCTAAATAGGTGAGTGCTGTAATGTGGAGTATGAACTTCCCTGTCTTTGTGAACTTTCCAAAACATGTACCTACAGTCACTAACTTATCTGGTGGTACATTAGTTGAAAGTAGTAGTATTTTTTCAGATACATAGTATACTCTATTTTTGTTCTCTCTGAAACAATATGTGCCATCTGCTCTATCAATCAATAGCTTGACATTCGCTCCTATACTGAAAAGAAGAAAGCAAAATAAATTAACCTCAACCTCGTAAGGAAAGACCCGATTACAAAATTCACATTTTGAGTAGGCAGATATCTATGCATACTATTTTGAAAGCTTTTCGAAAAGTAACTTTGTTCTTTCGTCTGATAAACGTTTCATTCTCTAACGTAAACTGTACTGCAGCCACGCATAAATATTCCACACTCCACACGCTTAAACCACGAGTACACCATGCGCTCTAATCCGTGACGACCCGCTTGTAGTGATTGCCAACTCTGACAATGGAAGTCGTTATCGACGTAACGGAATTACACTGCATAAGTTCTTTGTGTGTATATACATTCTCTGCTTGTATTCGTCTTCGGTAGAACAAAAGTGGCGGTACTCGCGAAGCAAAGTTGACGACGTTTAGTGCGTGTTTAGCCGTCTTTTCTTCTGCAGAGGGGAAGGGTACTGGTAATGCGTGCCGCCAGGGAAAGGTAATGTGATACTGGCATAGCATTACATTTTTCAGGGTTATAATACATATAAAATAGGAAAAAGCGCCCCTCTCGTCAGGCTCCAGATAAAATATTATTGTCTAAAGAACAACAAAATCTTCCAGAAATCTGCTGTCCAGCCTCGTCACAACGCAGAGACGCAACTTGCACGTTGCTGCCATAAATTTAAGCACTCTATGGGGCAGAGAAGCTAATAGTTTTTCTACAGAAATGATCCTTGTTTTGTAGAACTGAGGGCTCATGTCTGTAATAAATAAAATTATATTACTGAGTCCATATTTTAATAAAGATCCTCTCTGGGGTAGGGGTATGATTCAACGAATTCCAGATATTTCAGAAACCTTTGCATTGACGTGAAACCACCTTATTAGGTTAAATTGCCGCAGGAACTGCAGTTCTGATGTCTATCAGTTGAATTTATATGACCAGTGGTGTCAAAATTCTTGAGTATGAAGGTATGAGGTATGTGGAAATACAAGCTTTATATAAGACAGCTGGTCTGTTGCGTGAGTGTCATATTTGCCGTGTGGAAGCTGATACACTTACCTCATACTATTGTAAGGTTCTTAAGGCACAAGGCAATGGTTTAGTATGTTAAAGGCCATGGGCTTGACAATGCTGGATCCAATATGCAGACTTTACTTCTTTCTCATGCCAAGCTCCATCTCTAACAACGTCAAAACATTGTAAATATGGGGAATATCACACCCTTGATTTGTCTCGGTAGCACTAATCATTATCCTCTCTTCATCATTCCCATCATTGTCATTTGGGAATGGTGAAACATGCCTGCTACATGCACTGTACTATATACCACTACTGCCGATCACTGCTAGCGTTAACCATTTGGGGCTGTAAGGGTGTTTATAACTGAAAATAAAAGCTTCCTAGACACTTTTAAAGTATAGTTTGCTGTAATTGAAGAAAGTACATGTTTTAATTAACTTCCATGGTACAAAGATTTGCAAAATAATACTAAATTAGATTGAAATTTACATGTATCACATCACATTTTGAGTTTATGGTAATTGTGTATTTTATTTACAGTATAAATAATAAAGCTTAAATAATTGTGTACATAAATTACAATTAACATAATCATAATGGCTGCAGTTGATGGAGCTCACACTATTCAAAGGGAGAGTAATTTGATTGTAGCTCATGCAGTACAGTGACAGGCTGTGGGCTGGATGATGGGATTTTATTTCTGGCAAAGTTAGGGATTTTTCTCCTTGGCACATGTCCAGACTGGCTCGGAGGATGACACAGCCTCCTATCCTGTAAGTATGTAGGGCTTTCTCCCCTACAAAATAAGCAGCCAGGGTGTATGTTGTGACAATATGGGGTTTAAAAGCTGGGACAATTTTACCCTTGTTACACTAAGTACTTCACATTCTGATTCTTTTGAGCTTTGATATGTTGTAATTAGTAGATATTACATGGTATATTCATGTCTGACAAATATAATCCACATCAAAGACCTATAGAAGCATTATTATAACACAAATATTTCGGCTTCATATTTTCTGTCAAATGTACCACATGGCTGTACATGTGAAACATTTCGTACCAAGAGATGAGAAGTATTTGACTCCATATTGTGTATTTATAAATAATTTTAGTGATCACAGTTTTGCAACGCATTTCACTTCCTAGCATTTCTAACTCTCTTATCTGTACAGTAATATTCAACAGACACTACATTAATATCTCATAGTTACACTTTTTTACTCCGTACTTAGGGACAAAAGTTATGGTGTTATATAATGTATGCACCAGCAAGCAGTTCTCCAGCAACAAATGAACAATTCTCGATTACACTCTAAAGAAACTTGTAAATGTTAGAAGCAGCAGTGTGAACACAAACAAGGTAACATTAGGCAGGAACTGCTAGCTGAGTCGAGACAAACACTTGAGTCATGCAGTATCAGGATTACTGATTGCCTTATTGTTTATGTACTCGAATTCCAATATGACAGGTTATTTTAAACTTCAGGTTTACATTGTCATTGCCGTGCATCAGTCATATTGTTTCGTGGGACCAACATGTAACAAGACAGGAAAGCTATAATCTGTACTGGAGTACACACAGTTTTCACGTGTTCTTTGCACCTGTTAATTTCAAGAGATATGTAAGTGCTTCATAATCTGAAAATCTGTTATCTCAAATTAGACAAACAACTTTAATTCGATAACCTAATCACAGGCAATGTGACTTTATAACCACGTAGCGAGATGCAGTTCATCTCATGCACTAGTATGGTGGACTCATATTAGTGCGAATTCTAGTCAAGTACAATTTTTAAAAATAAACTTTACTCTTATTAACAGAATAATTTGTTTTATTCTTGGAAGCACGTGAATTTGAAGTGCATGCTCTTTCTATGTTAAATTTGTCACTTACAAACTGAAAATTGGTGTTGTATGACAGTTGTACACTTTGAGAACCCAGAACACCATCATTTGATCAATGCCTGCTGTTAAATCTGAACATCTATATTTATTGGATTAATTTACACTAGGCCTGTGTTGGGTTATTTCTTCTTGGATTGTTTGGTAACACTGACATACCAAACTGGCATAAATCTTATGTCACTCGTACTAAAGTTTATTGAATATTTTAAATTGTAAAATAGTGCTTAATCTTTTGTCATGGTCTATTCACAGAAATATCTGGAGATTATTTACAACAAATCAATCAAGAAAAAGGACACTGTAATTCAATACATGAAACAGGTACAGAAAAAACAAACTCATGCAAAAAATCAGCAGTCACAGCAAGAAGCATCTCACGAGTTAGTCTTGTACTTGATTGTTAAATTAGCATGTATTATCAGATAATGGACAACTCTTTCATAAACCACTCCGAATAACTTAATGAACAGTTACATTTTCAAAGCAGTATGGTGGTTCATTCCCATGACTGCACGTATCCACTTCGTTGCTGTTGGTAATTAACAGTACAATGCCCAGGACTGCAATAATTATTCCAAATATAGCCAAACATAAAGCAGGAAATTTCTTGTGGGAAAAGAGAGATCCTTCCTCTAGCTTTAAGTAGCTAATGGCTGGCAATACGTAGGCCAATGGAACTGCTGCTAACACCCCCTGAAACATGAGAAGAAATTTATAATTGTCCATCATATTCTTTTATTCAGTTTAATAATTTATTCTGAGGACAGAGTAGGAGTGTCACAAAATTTCCCTATCATATAGAAAGCAATCAAAATGACATTTTATGGCAAACCTGTTCTGTACTAACCAATTAATCATCTGGTAACAAAATGCAATAGTATGCTAATCCTAACACAAAATCCACAACATTCATTTCCTGGTGGTTTGACTTCCCCAAGATCAATTTTAAAATTCTCCCATCTCTATCTCTCCCAATAGTTTTACTGCATGAGATTCCACAGACTACAAAATTTCTCACACAGTGTGGGAAAATGTACTGTCACTGTACCTAAAATCAGGCATTTTTGTGCTGCAGATTCTGCAGCTTGTGAATTTATTTGGCTTACACAGTGTCCTTTATGTAACCCCACACACAAAAGTTGACTGGCAGTAAGTCAGGACTTCTTGGACGGGATTGGTTCTATCCACCTCTACACCGCAAGGTAGAAGAGGATCGGACTAAGTGAAATAAGTGAAGTGTTCTATCCACTGACGTGGAAAGTGGTCACAAAGCACAGCTTGCACTGGAATGGCAAATGGCATAGTAGTGTTACACCATGCATGTGTATTGTCTTGTGCTGCTTAGTACAACATGATTTGACAGGTTTTGTTGTTCAGTGATGCCATCTGCAACGTTCCCCTTTGTTCAGGTCACTAAATATTTCTTCTTTAAACCCCAGAACTGCAAGATTTGAGATTCCCACAGTAGAAGCTAAATTTGGGTGTGACATTGTGTCACTGGGCAAGTAGTTCCTGAAATTTCATAGGACTACTCCACATTTTTCAGATGATAAATTAAGAAAAAATTATCACCTTATATTTGGGTAAATAGAGGTATGACAGTTTGTTTGTCAACTTACATTGAGTTCCAGTACAACACCAAGGCAGTCAGTAGCCATAGATATGAGGTATGTAGTTAAAACAATGAAGATTGTTATTCCAACGTGGCGAACCTTCCTCCAGTTGCCCTCAGGTGGCGTCTGATTTGAAAAGAAACTGTTCTCTATGACTTCACGAGACACAAAACACTCAATGGGAAAGGTGAGCAAGATTGTAATACTGAAGCTGATGCGTGACACATTCATCAGGTCGTCATTCCAACAGTAATTCTCCAGAAGGTCACCTGTTGAATACACAAAGCAGTGTGAATACAGTCGTGATTAGGAATGCTTTAAAATATTATCATGCACAGCAGTGCCAACCGCGGTGGCACAGTTGGTTGAGGCACAGCGCTACAAACTGGCAGGTCGCAGGTTTGATTCCCGATGGTGTCAGTGGATTTTTTCATTGGCATAATCCTGTCGGTCGCACTATGGCCCTGAGGTCGACTCAGCCTCTAACAGAAATGAGTAACAGGAATATCTCCTGGGGGGTAAACGCGGCCGGTGCGTAAGGCTGACAACCTTACCACCTTCATGTGCCGACTGTCTAGAAATCTGGGAGCCTCAACCTCCTGGAACCCTCTGGGCCTGTCCAGGCCCGTAATGGGACTGCTTTACCTTTTCTCTTTTTTTTACAGCAGTGCCAACATTTTATTTTCTGAGAAGAAGATATGAGGCAGTTGATAATACGAGATGTACCAATAACATCTTAGTGTAGGCGATGGAGAAGGTACATCTCTATTTCTTCTTTTGAAAGAAAGTGATTTAAGGTTTATTTTGTCTTCCTTCCCCTGTAGTTATGATGTGTCATGCTGAAATTGGCATGTGGTCGTTCCTCTTAAGACCACACCAAAACAGAACATTGTATTCTGTCATAGGTACTGACATTTCCTTCTCTGTGAAGCTATTTGCCTAAACTACTGGGGTCATCAAGACAAATTCTAGTTACAAACAGAATCATCTTACATCAAATCCATTCAGACGTACAAGGATGATCTCACTCTGTGACACAAAGATTTTGTGCATTGGTGAGTACACCTGAATTGGTCGTAGTTGTTTAGCTACTGTTATTACACTCTCAGTAAGGTGTTATGGTACATGAAAGCAATATTACACATAGTACAATAAACCTTGTGCATTTCCAGTGAATGTTGCATATCCTGCTATTCCAAATAATGCTGACACCACAAGGGATGTGAGGATGGAAGCATGTGTCACAGTGTCCCATCGATGTTGATCTGCATCCTGAATTGAATCATACAGGATGAATGTGTTGTGGTGGCACATAAATGCTGAAAGCAAAAGAGTATATTTAAAATACTCAAGTCATGACTAAGGACCATATCATCCATGTACGTAGGAGGCAGTAGAGCTCCACACATTATTAACCTGGGAACTACATAGAGGTAGGTGGGTGTTTCACCCTCTGGCTGCCTTCATGTAATTCAGGGAAAAGACCTGTAATGCTGAGTAAGGTTCAGAATAATTGTGAATCTTGTTAGAAAGCTGCAGTGCCCTTGCCAGGAACTGAACACTGCGCATCCATTCTGTAGCTAGTCGTTTTATTACTCAAGCTGTCATGGATGTATTCTTACAGCATAATGTCAATATAACAGTTCTATCAAGGCATACTGCGTAGCAACATTGATATATTCACTGCATCATATCAGCATTTTAGCATCTGGTAGTGGTATAGGGCTTGCCAGAGTACAGAGAGGTGCATATAAAGGTAGCACACATAAGTTCTGCAATTGTGGCATGTTCAGGAATAGAGAAAGCCACTTTTATCAAGACGGTACCTTTAGCATGGATGCAGACACTAGGAACTCAGAAGGGGTAAAATAAGTAATATGACAAGGATATGTGTTTGTGCCAGCTTTGTGAAATATGCTCACAGTAGAGACTGCATAGCTATGGGCTACTTTTAAGTGCACCAGCCTGTATGTGACTGACACTAACAGAGGTAAAGTGTATGAAGCAGAAACTTACCCCTCAGCTGCAGCTAGTTCTGAGGTTAAGAATGTTCGGAGTTTCACCTCCACTTCCCTATAATGTGCACTGTTTTGTATAGGCAGAGGGGAAAGTATCATTATCAATCACTTTCCTGTACTAAATGAAGAACCAGTGCAGTATAGTTACAAAAAATTGCCAAGGCAGTTGCAGGAGGTGCAAACTTAGCACTGTGCTCAAAATAATAGCCCCTTTTCATACTATTAAGAAGTCTTACCAAAGGCCATGATTCCAATAGATGGAACAATCCCCCAGTTTGCAAATCTCCAAGAATCTTCTGTACTGGGTCTGGAAAGGAGGGTAAATTTTTTTGCTAGTATCTTATTTTTACACTGTCCTTCAGCGTGTGATGTGATTGGCAGCAGAAGGCAAGTACTCAGGATTAACTTGCATATTTTAACTTAAGTGAGTTATGAACCATTCTGTGTGTGTGATGGAACAATAAATTATTTCTTTCTCCCTTTGGACTTGTAAGTACTGTGTTTTAAGTTTGCTTCAAAGTGGCACGTGTATAAAACACACTTCTTAAAAGCAAACAGTAATGCTCGACCATTGGTTCATGAGTAATTAATGAATAAGTAAATGCCTGTATTTTCCACTTTAAATTCTGCCATACATTCAACTTTGAACTTTGAACGCTTTACTTATTTTTGTCCATTTAATTTTGTGAAATCTGCTGTCACTGAATAATGTAAGGGGGCTGTGCCATACTGCTGCTACTAATGGTATCCATCAGATCTTTCCATTATAACCCTTTTCCAAATTGATTGCCATCATCTAAAACTGGCTGATGTACAAAATGCGTGAAATATAAAATATTTTTTGTTGAGTTCTGCAGTTAATTGATTTTGACTCTAAGTACATTACTAATTCCAATATGGGCCAAAAATATAATTTTTAGATTGGATTTTATTATAAAATCTCAGTGGATTTCAGTATTCAATACAGAGTGGGTCATTTTGTGTTAATTTTTACAGCAGTCACTACCAGAATTCTATTTATAAACTTATTATTTAATCTAAATCTCCCTTGTCAGATGATCTTCTCCATTCTCCTTTCATGTAATTTCTTCAGAAGGGATGAAAATGAATGTTGATTTTGACATACTCTTCTCCTGTCTCAGAATGAGACACAGCCATATTACATAAGCTGTCCTGTGAGCTATGGATTTTTGGAGTTACATCACCAGCAAGACAAGACTAACTTTTCAGTACATATTTTTTAGGGACCTTTGAGGGACCTGAACAGGAAAAGACAAGGTTTTATAATATTACTGGCACATTTTCATGGCTATGGAATATCTTTGCATTCCATTGGTATTAGCTACTGTAGTAGTTTCGAAACATCACCAGAAGAAAATTAAAGTATGTCATTTGGTTGCATTTAACATCATGAATGGACCTGAAAACAAGTGTAAATAAATTTCTTTAAGCAAATGTATTTATGTGTAACAGAATTAATATACTTCCAGGTAAAGATACTCATGCATTTATACTCCAATATCCATGCTTGTGAAGGTAACTTACACAGTGTCATGCATTGTTCCCAGGCGTATGAATATTGCTATGAGGATGAATGCTACAAAAACTAAGGACAGGAATGAGACTTTTGCCAGCTTCGCTATATCCCTGTATAGGCAGAGTGGAGCAGTAATAAGTAGTGTGGCCAAAGCTACCACTGCTTCTCGGTGAGACAGTAAAGAGCCTGCACCAACTCCAGCCAAACGCATCAGAACCTTCGTAAGGGTATCGCCGACAGCAACATTGTAGCTTACCATAGCTGCAAATATAATACAGGTTATAGTGAATGATAAAAGTACCTTTCATATAGATAAATGCAAATAAAACAGTATAAAAATCAAGGGATCGTGAATCAACGCTGGCACAAGTTTGTTAGCCTTTTTATGGATAACAGCTGAATGGTCCTTCTGTTAGGGTAGTATTTTTCTACCAAAATACAAATGTGGATTATATAGTTATTATCTTCCATGCAGCTTGACAGGCTTCTAATTTCCGTCTCATGCAGATACGGTAAAGTTGCTTACCACTGCTCTGTGGGCAGAATGAACCGAACATCACCGTGTAATTATTAACATCTCTTTGTGTGTAGGAGTTTGGTGGGCACTTGAGGGATGTTTTGGGTGTAAAGTAGCTAGATCACAAAGCTGTCTGCTCATCTCCATCTAGTGCCAAGTTTATTCCCAAGTTTATGACTTAATGGGATGATGCTTAATCAAACACAGATATTTACTTTAACCTTGTATTCAAGAGGTTTCTAGTTCAAAACATCACCAAGAGACTGTCTATCCCATTGCTTAAATTCTGTGGCTTTTGCCAGGCCTTACAGTCAAACACATTAACATAGGCCAATGCTGGTTCCTCCAAACTTACTCTATAAAATCTTCCTGTCATTCCTCATGCAGAAGAGTAAAAGTAATGCAGTGTACAGGTTTAATTAAATAGATGAAGTAATGACACAGTTTAGTGTCTGTCATGATTTGTAATTACCAATAAATGGATAAATGAATTGTAGAAGGGACAGAAGGATGAAACCAGGCTTTCCAAAAGCTGCTTCCATGAGACCCTGGTATGAGAAAGCACCACTGAGGTGTCCGCTTCGTATGAGGAGAACCAATGAATAATCTGTAGCCAGTGCAACAAGAATGAGAAGTAACAGGCCAATGCCGAACCCTGCTTGATGAAGTGCATAGGGGATACCTGTCAGAGTAAAACAGTAAGACATGGCAATAAATTTGTTTTTGTTGCAAAATACTGTTAAACAGGTTTCAAAAGAAAAAATGTTGGCAACAGTACTTCTTCCCTTTATGTCAGCTGAATGAAATCAGGAACACGATATAGAATACCGAGAACCATAGCAGAGTTCTGTGTAATCATCTCCAAAAATGTAGGAAGTTGTAAGGTATGGCAGAATTGATTGGTATGCTTGACTGAACTGAACAAATTATTCACAACTGCCAAAACATAAAAAAAAAAAATTACAATCAAAACTCGAAGTTACATTTAAAATCCAAATATGAAATTTATTTTAAGTTATATCCATCACACTTCAATGGTTAATATGTATTTTGAGATATTTATACTTCAGTAGGCTAAATGATATTTTGAAACATATTACTGACTAATTCTGTTTAAGTATTAAACCAATAATTTGCTGAACTTACCAATAACTCCACTTCCAATAATGGAATTAATGTAGTTAAAACTTGCCAGTGGTAAGCTGCTTTGTGGTTGATCCTCAGGCTGTACAGAAGTATGGCATTACAAAAAGTACTTTATATCAAATTATATGTTCCAACAGCATGACCCCTTCAAATATCTTGCTTTTGTGTCAGCTTACAGCATACTTGCACTTTCCTACTCCCAGAATGTAACATACTTGAACACAAGTAGAGTCACAGTCTTCATAATAATCAACAAATTCACTAGGTAGTATACATATATAATGTATATTAAAGACCCCTACAAACTGCAGTTTCAGTGTTTGAAATTATTAAAACTTTTCTAAGGTTAATAATTTCAGTGTACAAAAGTGGACATCTATGTGCAAAAAAAATGATATCAACAAATGCATGAATCATGTACTGGTACCACTTCAAATTTTATATCGAAAATAGTTTGTATTTACCGCGAAGAGTTGTTTTGTGTCATCCGTAGACTGGCCATTATCAGAACAAACGTTTCCACCCTGTTGGCAAAGAAAGAGACATTCAGTATTCATTTAATGAGGCAGTTACTTCTGCTGGTTTTGAATTGACGTGAACAACATTGTCAGAATTCCTACACTGCCTGCAATAAAGCAGAGTGGGGACAGTCCGAGAGTGCGACCTATAGAAACACATAAACCCGCGGCATACCAAGTTTATTGATCGAAATTCCAAGGCATGTTATGAAATGAGTTCATAATAAAGCTGCACTTCAGAACTGCGGGTCAGGAAAATAAATCGATTCAACAGAACTGTCAGAAATTGCAGTGTAGATTCCATAGATATTTATTTAATTGCGTATTTTTTATTTGCTGTTTTTTTTTTTCTGAAAGATATTTTAAGTCTGTCCACAAATACACGTGACAGTAGTGACACTATTTATAACAGCAGGTCACATTGAAACAGGACGTTGCGACAGTACAAGAAGAGCTAGGAAGACTTCTGATCCTACTTTCTTCCATATGCTTAAATCACGCGCCAGCTTGTTCAAGGTCGCGTATTGAAACTTGCGACGCGCGGTTCACAGGAGGGCGTTTACGAGAATTAAAAACCACCTATAACTCTTTACATTGTTACCACCGTGCATTTTGCAGTATATATATAAATAAACACAGTACCAACTCATGCACTTTATTATTATCAACTAGTGTTTCCCGACACATGTTTCGGCATCTAATGTCGCCATCTTCAGGGGGTCACTTATTATGAAGATCACTCGATGTCGTATGGTTTAAAACGGAAGTCGTAGACAAAGTAGTTCACATTAACACTTCCGAGAGCCCCGGCTTTGGTTTAGGCGGTGTCTCCCTATGGCGTTTTTTTGTGTTGGAACTTTGCCGGTTGCTTCCGTTGACCTTGATCTGCATGTAATTAGGCGTAAGTTGTTCCTGCGTGCATACCTTGGTATACCATGTGGCGGCACTGGTCTTGTGAAACTTCACTTTAGTATTTTTGTAGATGCTGAGTAGTCTTCTCTGTTGGGCTTCCGGAAGTGTTAATTTGAACTACTTTGTCTAAGAATTTCGTTATAAACTATATGACATTGAGTGATCTTCACAGTAAGTGACCCCTGCTGATGGCGACATTAGACGCCGAAACATGTGTCGGAAAACACTAGTAAAGAAAAGTGCATTAGTTGGTACTATTTATATATACACTTATAACCAGGGCTGTGGAGTCGGAGTCGGTAACAATGTACCGACTCCGACTCAGACCTCAGTCTAAAATCTTAACTAGATACTCCAACTCCAGAGCCCTGACAGCTACAGTAACCATTAGACTTACACTTAAATACAGGTTATACGTCTAAAAAGTAGCCTGATGATTCACGTGGTGGCGATGAAATGTCTTACGCGTTTACCATTATTAATACATATTGAGCTTTTATGAAGGAGTCGGAGTTTTAAAAATCGAGGAGTCGGAGTCGGAAGTTTTAAAAATCGAGGAGTCGGAGCTTTTGTGTACCGACTCCACAGCTCTGCTTATAACTCTGCAACCACTGAGAACAGGATCCATGTTGGTATTAACTTGTTTGATCAAAAAACCCCAGGAAATCGTCTTCTGCTCTTATGTCCATAAGTCATGAATCACGCTGTATGTATTGGTATTTTGTCCTGTATCTTGACTGATTCATTTTTAATTGAAATC
Source organism: Coptotermes formosanus (assembly GCA_013340265.1). Classification (NCBI taxonomy): domain Eukaryota; kingdom Metazoa; phylum Arthropoda; class Insecta; order Blattodea; family Rhinotermitidae; genus Coptotermes; species Coptotermes formosanus. Next base: position 658,981 of record BLKM01000728.1, on the reverse strand, counting down.
CCTAAATGGAAATATGCGCTCTGCTGGGATATTACGCAGCATAGATTTGTAGATTGTTGCCGACGTTTTGGCAAATCCTATCTGTCCCGAAGAGGGAACTGACAGCAATAATTGCTATATGGTGCCAATATTTTTTTACCGTTTAAATTATACCACTGTAAATAGTTTATGTACTTATTACCAATCATTGACATAATATACGCTGCGCACGTCTGTGAAAAGTGACTCTCTGATGATGGCTACGATGGTTAGCCGAAACATATAGGAGTAAAATGATTTGGTGTGCAGTGGTTGGTAATAAAAACTGATATGTAAAGCAACCGCACGGAATGTGTATAATATTAAGTATATTTTAGGATTGTTTCGTTAAAAAATTAGAGGCTTAACCTTTTAAAGCCTAGCGGTAACTTTACGTACCACCAGGTTTAACATTAAAAAATTCTACGTGGTGCCCACATTGCGTTTATGTGTTTTGTACGGATCTCAGAATAAACAGCAACTTTTGCCTTATAAAACATTAAGAGACTGGTTTTTATAACCGAAGTGGACAGTGTTTACAGCGCGGTACGCACTGAGTCGTTATATAAAATAGACACTTTTCGTCTTTAAAGGGTTAATTAAGGTACAAGTTCAACTTTGACACATAATTGTTATTTGTTTACGATTTTTGTCAGAAATATAAAAAATTATTGTGTTTAAATATAAAAAAATAATTAACGTGAAAACGAGAGGTAACAGGAAGCGGTAAAATAATCTAGGATTACCTAGGATGAGTTGTTAATTGTGAGTCGTCGCGAATAAAGAAGGGTCACGCGCCCCTGTCCTAGAGTAGGGGTGAACTGATGAAGAAATCAAAGCCGTGGCATGAAGGTTACAACCGAAGTACGCTAAGGAAACTTCAACAAATTATGCGATGAACTTATCTTTATAAAGAAAAATCACTGAACAAACTTCAATGTAGAGTCTGCTCCAGCCAATTTGCTACAAAACATAGTGGATAGAAATTTAACTGAACAGTTTCCAAATTTATATGTTTCAGTTACAATTTTTTGTGCCCACCCGCTTCACTATCCTCTGCGGTAAGTTTGTTATGAACGGCGTGAAGAATTTCAGCCAGTCTACAATGTTCGTAGAAGGGCTAAATGTACTATCCTTTAACATGAATTCTGTTGTTGCGCTGACGGTTAATGTCTGTGGTGTCATAATATATATATATATATATATATACACACACACACACACACACACACATACGAGTATATATATATATAAGTGGGTGGTTACAGCCTTTGCGGCCGTATCCCGCATCCTAGTCGCCATCTGTTTCTATCTAGGTAGTCTTTTTCCCGTAGATTTCTTCCATCCATTGCTTGTTTTGCCTTCTTCCAAGTATTTCTCCGTCTTCGTCTCTTTTTCCTTTCAATTTGAGTGCATTCCTATATTTTCTTAGGCAGTCTGTCTTCTTCCATGCCTTTCATGCGTCCGTACTATTTAAGTTGTTTAGCTTCTATAGTGTGTGTCAGTGTTAGTTCTGTTTCCATAATCATCCTAATTAGATCCTTTCTTACGTGATCTTCTATTGTCAATCCACAGCATCGTCTCCAAAAACTCATTTCTACTGTATTAATTATTTTGGAAAGCTTTAAATCCACGACCCATACCTCAGCACCACATATTGTTGGCGGCTGTACTATTGATTTGAATATTCTTTGTTTAGTGCTTTTCGAAATCATATCGTTCCATAAAAGTGAGTGCAGCTGTCTTATGATCTTTTTTCCTCGTACTGTTTTATTGCATATATCTTTATCATCTCTCCCATCTGATGTAAGAGTAACTCCCAAATATTTGTATTGACTCGTTTTGATGGTTCCATAATCTGTTATTATATCTTGATAACATAATAAAATAATGTCATAAAATAATTTTAAAAAATAAGGCTTTAAAAGCATTTTTAAAATAATCTAAATTCCGTATTTTTTCGATTTGGGTAATATTTTACATGAGGTGGTCAAATTATCCACGGTGCGCGATGTCGAGAATTCGCTTGGAAGGACACAATAAACATGTCGTAAGACAGGCTACGGAGTGATGAACGGTAAAACTGTGTGTCAAGTGAACGTAAATAATGCGTAAACTGTAAAGCACCGTAGATCTTATACGTTACACTATTTAAATTTTATTTTAATAAATGATGATCTGATTTTATGAAACGTGTATTAAACAAATACATATATTTATACGGCCTTGTGACGGGGTGGGGATCTTACTTATCTCAAAGGCCGGCCAAAAATATTGTTTTTGTGTATCTCCTTGTCTACAATTTCAACTTACTGTATTTTAAATGCGAATTGAATACAGTGCAGTGCACACTATTTCTCAGTGAATTTTCGTTCCGTTTGGAGGTGCTAAACGGAAATGGGATTTTACATTACTTCGTAAATGTTCGCATTACCTTTGTAAATATTCATATTTTCTGTCGTGATGAGTCCCTGTACAACAAATGTATATGTATAACATATATCAAACAAGTATGCGGCGCAGTCTGGCGTCGTTCTGTAGGCATAACTGCAACAATACAGGTACATTATTTTATCTGACAACTGTTGTTAGTCAATTCCCGTCGGACGTCAATGAACAACGTGTTTTAGATATGAAGTGTCTGCGTGCCGAAGGGAAACATGTCAAGCGTCTTCTTTAAATATTGCGAGTAAAAGCCCGATATTAAATCCAAGGCATTGAACTGAAACGCGTAGATCCCAACGCACGACAGCTTTGAATAGAGGTGATCACGCGAAATGGTCTGAGTGAAGAGTGAGTGAGAGTTGTCAGATAAAATAAGATCCCATTAGATTCGTATGTTCTGACAAATATTTTTGCAAATTTCAGGATACGAGAAAGGTTTCAATGACAAATCTGAAAGGCTGCCTCTTAAACACATTTGGAGCAGAGACACGTCTAGGGCTCGATTTCGGTTGGGCATTTGAATGTGTTTCGAATTCAAAGTAAGAACACGCTTTAATCCCACTGTGTATTCATTAGTTGTATAATTTATATGTTTTTTTTTATTATTCAGCAACCTTCTGATTTGTATTCAGGAGGTGTCCGTTTCGAATCTAGGCCGGGAAAACGACCAAGATTTTTCGTGATTTTCCTTATTTACTTCAGACGCCGAGACAGTGTCTTAGATTAGGCTACGGCCACTTCCACGCCGTTTTCATTTCATGATTCACTATCACCCATTCATTTGTAAGTATAATCTACGGTGCTGAGAGCGTCAGTAAATAAACTACAAGTGAATAAAAATTGCCCCACATATCAGAAAACCATCCCTTCGTAACAATACTTTTCGCGGAGGATGAGTCTTACACTCCATTCTCTCCGAATCAAAGTACTACCCCTGTTTTTTAAGAATATTTTAACAACGGCATCTAATTTAAGCTCCTGTGTAACACATTTGAGGCTGCATTTAAATTTCTTTATTAGAATTTAATTCTGGTACTTTTCGCAGTAAAAAGGAACTCACATAAATAAATGTTTTTTCTGGGAGCAAAAATGACTTCCATATTATTGTTTCAAGAGACGTGTATTTAGTACTCATGGTACGTAATATTAAAACGCGTCTATTAAATGTACCGAAAGAACTATACATATCAAATTGACATAGTGTTTGAAATTATTAAAAACGCCAGCCGTGAAACATGTTTTAAATGTCTACTGTTAAGTTATTAATCTCTATTTAAAAACAATTTACCATTTCCTAATTTTCGGAGGCGTGTTGTGAAAATGTGCTATACTAATTGATAGCACGATGAATTTCAGCACTTACGCAGATAGTTTAGTACTCACCCGGCAAATGAAAGAACTAGCTGTAGTCGAAATTTGCTAGATTTACTATATTTTGTATTTACCTGTTGATTCCCCGTATGTCCTTCCAAAATGTAGCTTCTTTCGTCAGCTGCAGAATTGGTTGGCGACTTATTTGCCATGACTAATAGTTAACGATATTTAGATGCTATAAGGTCAATAACCGCAAAAGATGAAGAATATGCAAAAGAGAACAGACATTTGGTTCAAAGTCTTTCTTCGAAAGAACAAACAATATTGCTACACCTCTCTTTTGACATTTTTGTCTGCTTCTGACGTCATAAATGTGTATTGATTACAACGCCTCTTGAGAGTGTTGTATTAACTATTGGATGGGGTCGACAAAAGATGACCAAACCTGCGGGTAACCACATGCGCGCCACACACCGTTGATTGTAAAACTGGTTGTACCAACATGCTAAATCCCGTCCCATGGCTGTATGATGTCTACTATGTAGCATGCAGTGTGCAAGGAGACTGATGTTTGAAGATATAATTAACAGGCGACAGTAAAGGGATCAAATTTAAACTCAGTGTAGTTAACATTGTACGGAGATAAGGATATTTTGTAACCACTTGATAGTACGAATTCCTGTAATACACCGAATACGATGAGGGCGTAACTACATCACTTGGAGCTGATGATAAAAAGCAATTAGTCACTGAGTTTGGGTTTGAAGTCTTCTGATTGTGAGCTTAGAATTGGTGTGTAAAAATGGGTGATAAGGGAGAAGTGAATGAAAATGAATCTCGCAAAGGGGAAGTTAATGAGAAAGAAACAAAGTCTAAAAGGTATATGTTAATTGATCACAATTACTGCATAATAATTTAGAATGATTGGTGTTAAGGATTAATGGAACATTGCTCGAATGAGGTTGGTGTCTTTCCGGCTCTGGCCCTGTAGGTACAACCATACTTCGATGTATGTTAACGATTATCATTTCACTCTGATGACCATGTACGGTGTTCCTTGTCTGTTAGTGCGTAGATAATTACTGCAAATCGTAAACGTATGCGTAAGTTTTGTTATACTTTGCATTGGCGTGTTCGAGTAATAAGTAAACATACCCAGTCATTTCCTGTAAATTGAACATCCTTGATAGGTCTTGAATTAAGTTTCTAATGACTGTTTCTGTAGTGAAAAGAAGAGAAATCGACGAAAGAAGGGTGGCGGAGGAGGTGACAACATGTTGGATTCAGTGTTGGACGAATCAGAAATCCAGGCAGGATGCAACATATCACTTCAAGTTAGTAACATTAAAACTCATAGCTGTTTAAGGCATTCTACTTGCAGAATGAATTTTGCACTGTTTGAACAGATTTTAACACTTCCTTTATTTTTTACTAAAAGGCATAGTTCAGTGGGGAAAGTACTGAGTAATGCAGGGAGGCTTGTTGGTGGCTGTAGTTGGTACAGCATTTTTGTTGTATGCACACTATATAGGTTTCCACCCTTCCTAATCAGTCATCTGTGGCAATATAGGGACTGTAATGGCAAATTGTAGTTGAAGGTTGCTGGCCCACTTGTAGTATCTGTCAGAATTGAAAATACCCATTGCAGAAATAACTAGATCACATAGCTACAAAGAGCACAGAACTGTTTCTATATGATCATATGTTGTTTCATTTATCATGTATTTCTTTTGTTTTGGACATTAATAAGTTTGCGGTAGAGCATCAGGTGTTTTATATGAATCTTCGGTGGAATATAAGACTGCTAGGAAGTGTCAGAGAAGTTTCAGAAGGAAGTTAGTTTCCTGTCCAGAGTTTGAAGTTCTCACAGGAACTTTGTACAGAATCATGTCAGTAAACTTAAGTTCAAGTGGCATGTTAGGAGTCAGGAAACCAAACCCTTAGCACCAAGTTTTAACACAGTGAAGTATGGATGATATTTGAGCATGGCTTGAATATTATTCTTGTATACCTTACTCAGGACACAGCTATAGTGAAATTATCAAAGCTGTGGCCTCATGTAATCAGAACAATAACCCGTGTGCACAGTAATTTCATGAAGGCATGCTTGTTTGCAAACTGAAATTTTTTTCATATGAAGTGTGATTTAATTTGAATGGACACATGAACACACAGAAATATTGACCAAGACTGCAGAGTCAGTACACAAAACCTCCCGAGTCCAACTCCTGAATTTTTAAATCTCCAACTCTGACTCCTTCATAAAACCTGAATACGTATTAATAATGGTAAACATATAAGATATTTCATCACCACCACGTGAATCATCAGGCTACTTTTTAGACTTATAACTTATATTACAGTATAAGTCTAATGGTTATTGTAGCTAGTATCTACTTAAGGTTTTATATTGAGGTCACAGAGTTGGAGTCATTACATTTTTACTGACTCTGACTCCACACAAAAGTCCTTCCGACTCTGACTCCAACTCCACAGCCCTGCTGCAGACTACTGTGAAAGGCATCAGAAATGGTTTGGACAGGGGCTGCTGTTTTGGCAAATAAGAAGGTGTGAGATAGTGTGAATTATGATTGGGTAGTGGAGGCTTAGTACCTCATTCCATCACCAAATAGCAATAGTCATGCATGCATGTGGAAAATACATCAGTAGCAAGTCTAGTGGTTGAAGCACATGGTCAGGAGTCACAAAATGGAAGACGATTCGGGCCGAGATGTACCACACGGTTGGTGTGGAAAGAAGGCATTAAACCATCAGATATTCACTGTCACTTATCTGCAAATTGTGTAGAGAGAGCACCTGCACACAGTACTGTGTTCAGCTGCTTACAGAGCATCAACAGTGGCAAGGAGCTGCACAGGTGGCTGTCTGTGAGTGGTGTCACATCAACATCCATTGAAATCATTGGCAAAGAACATGGAAAGTAATGGGTGTCCATTTAAATACTGGGCCTTTGCAGAATACACTGGGCACTTAATTTGGGCTCCAAAGGGCAAAATTAATTTTTTATATAAAGAGTACTTGTGTGCAAGTGACAGTGTTAATCACACAAAATAGCTTGCTTCTTATAGCAAGGTGTAGGTCAGCTTGTCTCACAGTCTTTCATATAACTATAATTCTACAGTGCATGTTTTAAATATTGTAATTAATACAGGTTTGAAGCCTTGACCACACCTACGTATATTGTACGCTGACAAATTATTTGTACATGGACAGTGTCTGCTGTCTGCTGGCTAGGATGGAAAACAGCAGACAAACTCTGCAGGTCTGGATGTTTTCGCTTACAGCCTACATAGACTCTTACTTCTTTCAATGTGTCATTAGTTTACTTGTAGAATTTGAGTGGTTAACATGTGGTTGAACGAAATATCTCCTACTTTTATTGACCATTCACAGTCCATTGCATGTTTGTGGGATATGCATTGTGTAGATTCCAAAACCCACAATAAAAAGATGATGAGGTTTATTTCATTGCAAGAAAAAATATGAATTTATCAATACTGAAGTTGAGAAAAAAATCACCATTGGCCAAACATCAGGGCAGTATGGTTAATCTGATTGAGGGAGGAATTACTTTGTGATATTTTGTATCCTTCCATTGGATTCTGAGGTCAATTTCTGGAGCAAAATCTTCAAGTCACTTTTCATCATGTTGACAAAATTCCTGAATCCTGAACCATCCTCTGTATGTAACTCACAAAGAAGGTTGTGTCAGTGATGAACTACATTGTTGAACAAGCACCACATCCAAAATGTTTTGCATATTTTGACCATTTCTTTCTTCTCATTAAAAATGTATATTGAGCACAGATTCCAGCTGCAGCCTTACTCCATGACATGGTGTGATTGACTAGAAACACCAAATAGGTGTGGGCACAAAACTTTGAATAGGAGCTGTACACGGACAGTCCATGTACACTGTCTGCGAACAGTGTACATGGACTGTCCACATACATTTTACGTAGGTGTGGAGGAGGCTTAAGATGCTTCGATTTACATAGTAGGGCAAAATAATATTTTTAGTGAGAGACACTGCTGATACTTGCCAAAGAATCATTCTTGTTATTGTACAGTATATGTCAAAAGTTGGTCTGATTCATATACTGTATGTGACACATTTGGTTTACACTTGAGGAAGATGGGTCTTTGGGCCTCAAGATATGTTACTTCATTATTGGTAATCATTGCTAATTGGTGTAAGTAAACTTGTTTCTGATTGACGCAGCAAATGTGGAATGGGTGTTATGATTTCTCAGGAAACTGTACCATCAATATCATTGTAAGCAAGCAATGACAGTCCTCTCACTGACCACAGACTCTTTGCTATTCACACACCCATTCACTGTCGCTGCCACCAGTGACACAGACTGGATCAGTTGAATTTGGGGTTGGTTTGGTTCTGTGCTGAACACATGTATCTGTTCTGTTAATTATGTTTAGTAAGTAACCAAGAGGTTGGCTGAATGGTATGCTTGATTGCTTAGCACTCACACTTTGTATTTCTGATCTCCAAAGTTTTATTTTTGCCTTGAGGTTAACTATCTTGAGTTTTTCTGGTGATCTTGCAGTGAAATACAGGTATACATCTGGGTTCTTCCCATCTGCATCCTTCGTGCCGTACACATTCATCCTCCTGTGTAATTCCAGCTTTGAATTGTATGTAGACAAAAATAACTTCCTGATATCAATGGGTAAACTCTTCTGATTCATAAATTGTAATGCATTCTAATTCCAGTATTGTAGTGTGTAGGTGCAGATTCACTTGTGAGTAATTAAGTCACGCATGGGTAATGAACTTAACCCCTTGGCGTGAGAATTAAATGCCCAGTGTGATGTGCAGGAGACTGGAATTTAAATGGGAGCTACAGAAGAAAGGCCATTCATAGCCATCACCTGTGCCTGGTGTTTGGCATCTGGGGCAATACACTGCATGACAGATATACCTGATATTAGGCACCATAGGGTTAGATACAGGTTGTTGTTTGTCAAGTGACCTAATGAGCTGAAACCATTTATTGTAAATAAAATAGTATTTGTGGATCATGACAAAATTAAAATTGTGGCAGGACAGTCTCTCTCGCTCTCTCTCTCACACACACACACACACACACACACACACACACACACACACACACAGAGTGGGGCTGTATTGTGCTAATTGTATGCTAGTAATATGCCATCTAATTTGGAAAATTTTATCATGTTTATAAAACATTTTAGGATATCCGCAAGGCAGTGGAGGTTTTGTCATTCCAACAGAAACCAGCAAAGACAACAGAAGAGGCTCTTCAGAAACAGTATCAGTTTTGGAATACACAACCAGTTCCCAAAATGGGTGAGTGACTTTGCCATTCTTGTTTAGTTTTTCTCACATAATTGTCATTGAATGTGAAACATGCTGAAAAGCAAGGCAAACATTTTTTGTACAACTACATTTAATAAGCAAAAATCTCCTGAAATGAAATTAAAAACATCTAAACTATTATATAAGAAATATTCAAGGCAATCAAAATTAAATAATCAGGTTGCCAGTTTTGTGAAACTGAGTTCTTTATTTCTGAACTTACATAGTAATCACCCGAATGTTAGTGTATTAATCTGCTGAATTTCTGTTATCTTCTCTCCAGTTCTGCTGGACATTTTTAAAACAATTGTTGCATTTTGTGTACATATCCCCTGTAATAAATATGTAAATTCTATGACCATAATTCAAGGTAGCAGCAGAAATACACAAAAGTTTTAGGCAGCATAGTAACTGCATATTTCCAAATGTTAGTTTGTAATGTTGTCTCTTTCTATGAGGTAGGGACATAAGTGGTGCATAATAACTGAGTGATAGAGAAAGTCTGTGAACCTAAGAAGAGTAAATCTAAGTGGGCATTTTATGATATTATGTAATGACAAACTTCATGACATTTACTGATCACCAAATATTGTTACAGTAGTAAGATCTGGGTGGTTCCAGTAAGCTAAGCAGGTGGTTAGCCAGGGATTGACAAATTTTCCAAAAATGTAGGAGCCACCACAAAATTTTAGGTGCTGGGAGGGTGACGTAGTGCAATGTCCATCCTGAGGACCCACAGATATTAGGCAACACAATACAAAATTTAGTCACCCTGGGTGACCTCGCACCCCGGATTTATGCATCCCTGGCCTGGGATAAAAGAGACCAATGCCTACAGAATTCTGGTGAGGAAACATCTTGGAGTCTAGGTTATGATGATGGAGGGTGGCCAGAACTAACTGGGGATCATATCCAGTGGCATGTTTTAGTAGTAATGGTAATAGACTGCCAATTTCTGATACTCTACTGTTGATTTTATGAGCACAGCACATTTTGTGTTTACAATGTACTTTATAATGAGTTTCTGTAAAGTGTCTAGTGGTTTCTGTAATTGTTCACATGAGATATTCTTTTATGACTTAAATTATTTTGCTGTTTGGCGGTACAGTTGTGACTGAACAGTAATATACTTTGTGCAGATGAGAAGATAACATGTAATGAACCAATTGAACCTGAGAAGGGTATCTCAGAAATTCGTCCAGAGCCTTATTCTCTGCCTGATGGCTTCCAGTGGGATACGCTGAACCTTGATGAGCCTCTTGTACTGAAGGAGCTGTACATGCTGCTGAATGAAAACTATGTGGAGGATGATGATTCAATGTTTCGGTTCGATTATCCTCCAGAATTTCTTAAGTGGTAATGACCCACAATCATCTTCTTGACTGCTTTTTTGGACATGCACTCATCTGTAACCCTTACAGTTGCACATAATGTGTGCAAGCCTATATTAGATTGATCCTCCATGTCTCATTTATGCACTGGCAGAAGAGGTAAAACTGTCAGTGTACATCCTTTCACATTCGGGTGTTCATGCATTGAGTGAATTCTACTGTCAGAGGTTTTTACCTGTTTGTTTTCGACATTTGTATGTAGTTTTATCACCATTACTTGTAGGAGAAGTATTGTTTTTGTAGGGTATCTTTATATTGACTTAATGAAGGTTTTTGAAGTTTAAATATGCTTTTTATTGGCAAGTTGAAATAAATTGTTTTTTCTGGGGGGTGGGGTCCACAGAATTAATTACTATTTGTGAGGGGTCTGTGTGATAGAGGCTCTTCAGAAACATTGAAAACAGTGAAGTGATATGAGATGTGGGGTGTATATATAAAAAGTGAAGTCATTAATAAGACCAAGCCACCTGCTGCTTGTATTTTCATGTTTATGCATATTACCTTATTTACATGAATATGAGATGAGATCTTTTTCGTAATTCATCATCTGAAACTTGGGGAATCGCATTGTATTTATACACAAAGGTAAGTTCTGTACAGGTGTTTCCCTGAAAATTTAAGGTTGTGAAGGGGGGTCTTATATTCAGGGAGATAGTGTACATTAGTGTGTGTTGGTCTCACAGGTGAGGTGAAATAGTGACACTCACTAGTATTGATTTCCGCTAATAAGTCTAGAAAGTATTTTGCATAAGGGGTACTTGCATAAAGGCTGAGAAGCCACCTGTTGTTTACTGTGATGCCAATATCTTGTTGATAGGGCACTTCAGCCTCCTGGATGGCGTCGAGATTGGCATTGTGGCGTTCGTGTGAGTAAGAGCTGGCGACTTGTAGGTTTCATTAGTGCCATCCCTGCTACGCTTAGGATATATAACCAGTGAGTTGTATCTCTTGTTGTAAAAGTCATGGTGATTATGTTTTCAGTTTACTGGGTTTGGAAACAAATTGATTATAATATGTGTTGTATATAAATATTCATTGTCTAAGTAAAAAGCCTGCAGTGTTATGAATACCATAGTAGCTGTCATAATTTCTGCACATGTGCACACACACATGCGCACACAAGCACACAATGCTGGGAAAGAAAAATGCCAGTATTCTGATGTGACATGGGGAAAGGATCTATATTTCTAAGTTTCTAAAAACAGAAACAAAGAAGATTACATACAAATGAAGGTTTAATCCTTATTTAAATTGTTCTTACCTTTTGTTTAGTATCAGATTTTTATTTATAATTTTTATAAAGAAACTGATGTCATGAATCCCTGCTTATTTAGGTGTGTGCTATGAAATATTACTTTTGTTGCTACGAGTTCCTGATAGTGGTCATCATATCTCACTCTGCTGCTATGTTCTGCAGTTTCGCCGTGTATCACAATAAACCTACCATGTTTCACGGAATGTGTTATTACCTAGACAGTTTACACAACTGATGGATGCAAGAGGTTTTGGTGTGGTGTGAGGTGTACTGTTTCAAAGTGTTCCGAAGTCTGTGGTCGGTGTATGACCACGGTAGTTACTGTTTTGTTACTTCCCTAAGAACCTTACCATCGCAACGCTAGTGGCATAGTGTCACTTCACTGCTACAGGGAGAAGGTTGAGTGTAATTAAGTAAAATTTTTTAGAATTGTATAATTCAATAAAGTCTTGACATGTAGCTGAAAGAACCCAACATTTTGGAGACCACCACATTTCAGACCATCAGGAGTCTTATGTGTCTGGTTACCCAGAATACCTCGTGTATGTGTATATATATGTACTTGCATGGAGCACTTGAGACGTCTGGCAGTTGGAGAAGACTTCATTGAATATAGTTGCTGTGAAAGTGTTGGATCATATGGCACTTCCATTGTACCACATACATAGTTCCTTCCTTCCTTCCTTCCTTCCTTCCTTCCTTCCTTCCTTCCTTCCTTCCTTCCTTCCTTCCTTCCTTCTTTCTGCGTTTCTCCCTGTCCTGCGTGATCCCTTGTTGGTCTCTTCCTATGTTACTAGTTCTCACCTTCTAAATATTCAGCACAGTGCAGCCTTCAAAATTTCACTTTTGTGATTATTTGTGAATTATTCAATGTGTTCTGGCAAGGTTAGAGCCTGTGAACTGCCTGGTCCTGCTATGCTGTATCTTATATTTGTGTTTTCTCTGCTACCAAGCAGTACCACACTGGTAACTTTTATTTCTAATAAGAGCTTGTTTATCCATTTAATGGCCAAATGCATCTAGAAATTCAAACTGATTAATCTATGAGTGTGTTAGTTTGTTATTCAACTGTTGTGGTATTTTTGGCCCATGGATGTTTTTAAATGAAGTTTGGTTGCACATGATAGGATGTGTGTTAGTTTTTGTACATTTCCTTGTAAGTAAAGTTCACCCTAGAACAGGCCCTGAAGGCCCAGAGGGGGAGTAGGGGTATAGCTCTGCTCTTGTTTTAACTGTGGTGCTAAATGGGGGTAGGTGGTCGACACCACACCCTGGCCACTTTTCTCCTGGGAAAGAAACCCAGTACCCATTATACGGGAGGCTGGGTGGGCCCCAGGGCCGGTCTGGAAAGGTGCAGAAAATGTCACCCCCCCACAGGATTCAATTCCTGGACCGTCGAGCCCGTATTGAGTTGCTACACCAGCTTCACTATCCCAGAGATTTCCTTACATCTTGCACATTTCCACATCTTTGTTACTGGGATTGTGTGATTTAGATTAACAGTGTATTGCAGTCCAATAACAGAGTGGGCAGTTGCAGTTTCATATGTATGTTTTGAATCCAGTTCACAGAAGATGGTGGAAATCAACTTCTTGTGTGTGCACAAAAAGCTGCGTTCAAAGAGAGTGGCCCCAGTGCTGATTCGAGAAATTACTCGGAGGGTAAATCTGACTGGCATATTTCAAGCTGTCTATACTGCAGGAGTTGTTCTACCTAAACCTGTTGGAACCTGTAGGTAAGAATCCTACAGTTTGTTTTACTGCAGCAAGCGTAAGTTATTATCCAACATTCATATGAGGAAGAACATTTTTGTCATTGTATGGACATTCCTTGCTTTTAATTTTCCCTCTTTGGTGTTGTGATTTAATATGCAGGCTGTTTGTTATGCCTGTGGCAGTATCGTCGGAAGTGTTGGACTTCCTGTTTTGCTCCAAAGACTAGTGTGCCGCCTTAAATCAACCCAGTAAAAAAATCTATAATAGATGTCTGCTTCTAAAGTGAAGAAGCATGTGACTTTCACGCGCTAAATTAAGTACATGGTCATCAACTGTACACGAGAAGTGCTTCAGATTTGTATGATTTGAGAAAGAAATTTGGTTTCATGTGTGAGAAAATAGGATTGAGTTTGCTGTAGTAATGGACAGTGGTGGTTCTGTGAAGTAAGGGGCTCATAAAGTCTGGTGGTAAAGTCTGGTCGTTATGTCTGTCTGTCTGTCCATGCGTCTTGCTGGTTGTCTGTCTGGCTGTGCGTCTGCGTGGAACAGCTTGGCTCTCACTGGATTGATTTTTGCAAAATTTGATATTTGAAGAATTTTTTAAAATGTGTTAAGAAAAGTTCAGTTTGAATAAAATCTGACAAGAATAGCAGGTACTTTACATGAAGACCTATATACATTTATGATAATATCTCACTTAATTCTTTGTAGAATGAGATGTTTCAGACAAAAGTTGTAGAGAAAGTCAGAACACACATTTTACATGCAGTTTATTTTTTATGAAAATTGTACTCTTTATGAGATAATGTAGAAAAATATTGTGGAGCCAGACAGGCCACAGACGGCAATATAATACATTGCAAAAAAGATGTGATTTGCATGCCAGATAACTAAGGCAAGAATACAGACTATCATAACATTTAATACTGATTGCTTTTCTACTGCAATGGTGGTTATACATACATGCCTCAGTGATACATTATACATATGTTTCCTGTCTTGTTGAGAGATAATTAGTGCTAAACTGCAAGGTACATTTGTTGTATTGAAAAGTGGGGTTTTAAGAGATTCCTCCGCCTTAAATTTGTATTTTGATCTTTGATTTGCAAGGAATTCTGACAGTCCATAAGCACAGTCTTGTGCCATCAATTACAGTTTTAAAAATGCAGTCAGTTTCAGAATATATGTACATGATTCTGAATTGAAAAGAATTTCACAAACTTCTTTGCGGTTGATATGTCTGTTTTCTTTTCATCACTGTAGCTCCATCACTGGTCCACCGTGGTTTATTTACTGCATAATTAGCAAATGAAAAGAGTACAGTCTAAAGTCAATTTCACTGAATAACAAAGTCATACATATTCTAAAACCTTGTAAAGGCAGTTCCATATGTATCTTGACTGAAGCAAAGTTTCAGATTGTAAATAAGATACACTGTTTACCTGGAACAAGCTGGCAGAAATGTAGATATTCCTCACATTCTGGATAATGCAGTTGCCTATATGTGAACAGTCTGTGCTGGCTACGTAATTTTAAAAAATTCTGTATCTTTAAGATGGTGAATGTAAAAGCCAGGTACACTTCTAGTTTTTCAAACTTTAAACATAATGTAGCAGAGAGTGATGAAGAAGACCATTTCTGTCAGTTGACTGTATCTGTTGTAAGTGTACACGTAGAACAGTTGTCGTCTACAGTAACTACATTTCTCAGAAATGACCAGTTCCTGCTCCTGCTCAGGCCATTGATGTTTATGTAATACCATTTCCAAAGTGCATGTGTTAAAGCATTCGTAAATGAAACATCATACTGTGTTTAGGTCTGTAACTTTACTGCAGACATTATTGTGAGTGCAGTAACTATGTTGCTAGCCATGCCATGGCTCAGGCGGTTAGTCACCAGCCTCCCATCACGGAAGCCCGGTTTTGATCCCGGGTCAGTCCATATGGGATTCGTGGTGGACAAAGTGGCACTGGGACAGGTTTTTCCCCGAGTACTTTGGTTTTCCCCTGTCAATATCATTCCACTGGTGCTCCATTACTAGGAAAAGGACAAAAATAACTACTTTGCTATTACAGAACTGCAGCAATTAGAAATTTTAGATTTTTGGTTGTATTTGTTAGCAGTAGTAATTTGTTTTATTAGCGCTCGCCCAGCTGATAGACACCCTGCTTAATTTTAAGTTTTGTGTCGTATTTCTACCAGTTTATTTTACAGAATCAGAAATAATAAAAGAGAATGTGAAAGTGGATAACTTCACATATTTGAAGAAATGATACTAAGGCTTCGTGCTGATACAGGGCGACCAGGATATTGTTGTCGGTATAGCGACTTGCTACGGGCTAGATCATCTGCAGTTCGAACTCTGGTAGGGGTGAGGTATTCTGGACCTACCCAGACCAGTCCTGAGGCCCACCCAGCCTCCCATGCAGTGGGTACAATATCTCCTTCCTGGTGGTAATGCAGCTGGGGTGTGGTGCTGACCACCCACCTCTGTCTAGCACCGGGGTTGAGCATGGGTAGAGCTATACCTCTGCTTTCCTCTGTGCGTGTTGGGCATGTAATTAGACAGCTTTATTTTTACCTTTATGTTGATATTGTGCTTGACTTTGTACATTGTCCAACGTATATTTGATAGACACATTTCTGTTCACCAAAGACAGGAGCCATATGTTGTATACTCAATGTGTACCAGACTGTGGAGGTTATGTAACATGTTATGGATATAATGGATCAACCAGTCTCACAGGCTGTTAGAGAATGAGCTTTAGAATTCAGTTTAATGTAGCCCTTTGTGACTTCTATTCATTTTTGTTTTAATTTGGGTTTATTGGATATATTACCTTTAGGTACTGGCATCGATCTTTGAACCCCAAGAAGTTGATTGAAGTAAAATTCTCACATTTAAGCCGTAACATGACCATGCAGCGTACGCTGAAACTTTATAAGCTTCCAGAGAAAACGCGGACAGCTGGTTTCCGCAAAATGGTTGCTGCTGACCTCCCTCGGGCGCACAAACTTCTAGCTGAGGTAAAATGTAATTTGTGTTATTGGATAGATCATATTATGATTGTAATTATACTGGACTTGAATGAGGGGGTTCTCACACAATGTAAGGTGTATGCCAGTTACAAATTTATTTTAATCAGATTCACAAGATATCTGTTCATGAACAGATTATGCTGTGAGATTTGACATTCGGACAGTGGTTTCTTGTAGATTCAAGTCTTCTGTGATGTGACATGTTGTTGGGCAAGTAATTCCTGATGTTTCGAAGGCACTGTGATCCTTTGAAATGCCTGGAACTATTCACCCAATGACACCCAGAAGACATGAATCTTCAAATATTATACTTTTTATTAAGCTCTGAACTGTACCCATTTGTGCATAATATTTAGGTCTAACTAACATGTCTTTGAGTTAAGAGGGACAGTGTAGGAATTTTATATTGTTACCACCCGTGCATTTTGCAGTATGTACACAAAAAATACCAACTAATGCACGTCTTTGTTATTATCAAGTAGTGTTTCCCAACGTATGTTTCGGCGTTTAATGTCCCCATCATCAAGGGCCACTTATTGTGAGGATCACTCAATGTCCATGTGGTTTATAACGAAAGTCTTAGACACAGTAGTTCACATTAACACTTCCGGGAGCACTGCTTTCAATGACATTATATACATAATACACTTCACTCAAACAGGATTAAAATGTTTTAAGTATTGTAAAGTCATGTGCACTTTTCTTTAAGAGTTGGTTAAAAACTTCCATGTGTAGGTAAATTACCATAGAATATGCAGATTCCGTAGAGGCATATCGTGTTGAATAAATATTATCTTTGACCTAAGCGATAGATGAAGAGTGGTATGTACATAAACGTGCAGTTGAATATGAAGTTATTATCCTGCAATTCAGTGAAGTGTATTAATAGACTGAATAGTATCTATAATTCCGAGTTGTAATTGTTAATATATTCTATACGTACCTGTGGCAGTGAGGAGTGTGTATTCTGTTGACTGCGTGGTTGGGTCTGAAGTGGCATTGGCGTGGAAAGTTACGTTTTGTGTCTGTGTCCTGAGACTGTGTTTAGGGTGGTGGCGTATGGGAGTAGGCATGTGCGCGATGTTCAAACTTGGATGATTGCATATAGGGGATTGGTCTCGGTTGTTTTTTTCATCTATCAGTTGACCTTTTTTGTGATGCAGTTGTATGTAGAAGTTTTCTAAACAATTCATACGTGATCCTTTTTGCATGGTTTTATAAATTGTAAGGTGTCTTCAGTGGGGCCAAAGGGATGTCTGTTATTTAGAATGTGCCTTGCGTATACTGATTTTGGGTTATTTGTTTTGATGTATTGATGATGTTCTGCAAATCTTGTTTTCTGATTTCGGCCGGTTTGTCCGACACATATCTTGTTACAGGTGGAACATTTTAAACTGTATATTCTGCTGACTGCATACTTGTTTGTTTCTTGTTTGTTGGTGTATGCTATTCATGTGGTTTTGGATTTCAATGGCTGTAATTTTGTGGGAGTCGAAAATGATCAGAATATCATCAACATATATATTGTAAAAGACACTCTTTTGTTTTCAAGGTCGCTTTTTAGAATACGGTGTTCATAGAACTGTAAGAATATTTCTGCTATGAGGCTAGATATAGGTGAATCCATTGTGACGCCTTTGGTTGGTAGACATTATTATTGAACTGGCAGTAGTTTTGTGTCAGGATGGTGTGTAGCAGTAGAATTGCTTGTTGTGTTACTGTACTTTCCAATTTTTTTTACGTAGTAGTGTTTGTGTAATTTGTGTGTCTTTTTCAATGGATATGTTTACCTATAAGTCTTTTATGTTAAAGATAGTTAGTCTATGGGTTTCTTCTAATTCAGCTTTGTCTAAGTCATGTGCTAGTTGCACTGAGTTGTATGTTATAAAAGTATTGGATGATAATAGTTTTTCTGAAAGCCATTTGCTGAGGAATTTTGCGAAGTTGGTGCGTGAATATTGTTGACACTGGGTCTGATGGGTGCATTAACTTTTTGTATTTTGATTTATGCATTTAGAATGGGTGCTTGTGGTTTTATTTGTGTTACGTATTTTCTTTTTTGTTTGTCAATTAGTAGAGTGCTGTCTTGAATAGCCATTAGTGTTTGCTTGTGGAAAGTTTCTATGGGATCTTTGTGGAGTTGTATATATTGGTTTTCGTGTAAAAAGTTGGTAACTTTTTGTTTGTATATCTCTTTGTCTATTATTACAGTGGTCCTTCCTTTATCGGCTTTACTGATTATGAAATTTTGTGTATACAGTGGGGGAATATTTAAATGTAGTTGGGGATGGTGACCTTCTGTTTGCTGCTGACAGAGCGTGCTGTGCGATATACAGTAGTATTCTGTTATCAGTGTCTTCCATTTTATTCTTGACTTCATTATTCCATCCAGAGCACATAACATACTTCAACATGTGTTTGGTTTGTGTCTCAGTATTTGATGAGGTTTGACCTGGCACCAACATTCTCGGAAGAGGATTTCCGACATTGGTTTCTACCACAGGCTGGTATTGTTGACAGCTTTGTTGTAGACAATGGCTCTGAGCTTACGGGTGAGTTTGAAAGTGTGAAATTCACACACTTTGTGATGAACTTGCAATGAAACTCCACTCAGTTGTAGGAACATGAAATCCCGTAACTGTTCCTGGCATCTTTTCATGGAATATGCTTCTCCAGAATGACAAGTTTAATTAGTTTCACGAGTTATGGCACAAAGTGCATTTAAATGGAAGTAGCTGTTGTAGAAGAAAATATGTCATTATTGAGTTTGATTATTTAAGTAATTTTTACTGAACGATAATGGAAGTTCATGTTGAGTCAGTACATATTAATATTCATTCAAAATCAAAATGTCACATCCTTTGAAACGTGATAGGCTATGGGGACCAAAAGTTAAATACAGAAGATCATAGCAAACAAATTCACAGGATAGAGAAGCTTTAAAACCTTGCATGATGACCAGCTGTGTATTTAGGTCAGAACTGTACCAACAGGTTAAACATAAAATATTGGTATCTCTTTGATTGGAAAGCACAAAACTTCACATCATTTAATGAAAAATTCTCAAAATAGTTGTTAATTTCTGAAGTTTCGGAAGTTATATTCACACACACACACACACACACACACACACACACGTGTGTGCCCGTGCGCACGTATGCATGGATGCACATGCACACACACCATTGTGAGGGTGGGCAGGGAATCTCCTCAGGGTTTCAAAAATGTACATTTTCATTAAAACTTTTTAATTAAATTTCATCAACAGTATTTTTGGGAATTTTCTCGCTTGTTGTCCAAGTGGAAGGCTTACATGATTTAGTTGTGACTGGCTGGACTGGCATCCTTTGAAGGAGATGGAGGTTAGGAGTATGATACAGACCAAGTGATTGCACTTAGCTTTTCTCTTTACTTAGTACACATCTTCCTAGTTTTGTAAAATGCAATATGTAGGTTTCTTCTTGTATGGATTGGAACAGATCGCAGCTGAGAACACTCTGGACTTCCTGTGTTAATCAAACTCGGCAGATTAAATCCCACCATCCAATCTGTTAGCTTCGTAACCTTGAGTGACATACTGAGTTTTGTGATAATGTCATCAAATAACTTCCTGCTCAGGTCACTTATTAGATGTATTTTAACCTCTTTTCTTGGCAGACCTTGTAAGCTATTATACGTTACCATCCACTGTTATGCACCACCCAGTTCATAAGACATTGAAGGCTGCGTATTCATTCTACAATGTTTCCACAGCAACCAGTTGGGTGGATCTCATGGGTGATGCTCTTGTTTCTGCCAAAAATGTAAGTACAATCCTGTGATCTCAGGCTTCTGTCGCGATGTTGATGAGGTCTGCACTCTGAGATATTATGGGGCATTGAGTGGTAAAGGATTACCACTCAACACTGCATGATATCCCAGCAGAGTGCGGATCTCAAGTACACGCCTATTAGGCACAAAAAGACAAGCATGTCCTGGCTATCAACGCAGATCTACTGCCATTATTTTAACTCTAATCTCTCGGACATACAAGGTTTAACAATGAAATCACTGAACTGGTGTGTTTGTGCAGTGGCTGGCAGCATTGGTTTATTGCCTAATTCTGGATTATGTTGCTGAGTGATTCAGTAGATAAATTGCAGGTTAATGTTAGGATAACACAGCGCAATTCAATATACTTATTATATATTACTCTTTACATATACACTACATGTTTCAGTCTTAAGTAGACCATCTTCAGGGATATTATATAATGAACTAGTGGACAGGGCTAATTTGCATATTGACTTGTCAGATCTTTAAAATTAGCCCTGTACACTAGTTCATTATGTAATACTTCTGAAGATGGTCTACTGAAGACTGAAACATGTAGTGTGTATGGAACGAGTAATATATAATAAATATATTGAATCATGTTGTGTTATCCTGACATTAACTTGCAATTTATCTTAAATTAGTACACAGTGGGATGGATCACATTAAAATTAAAATGATTCAATAGTATTATATCAGTCTGGTTATGTAGATTTAATTTGTTGTGTGCCTGCAGTGAATGTTTTATTGGTTTGCGTTCAATGCACATGTACTGTTCTTTATTGTCTGCCATCTTTTGAGGGGAGCAGAAGTCATAAAGGGCACAATACATAATCACACTTCACAGTGATGCATGCTAGAACTTTGAAATCAACAGCAAATGAACCCACAGATTCCACTGTGCTTCCGTCTAGCAAGTGAGTTCTGTAATAACAGCAATAGTGTCATCTTATGGCCGGTCTGGAAACTTTCTGACCACACTTCATACTTGTGTAACATTAATTATTGGAACACACAGATTATGTTGCAGTTTGGTTATGATTTCTTATATAATGTGTGATAAAATGGGGAAAGGTTTCTTTGTAAGTTGCTGTGACTCAAGATAAGTTCTATATTACAGAATGGATTTGATGTTTTCAATGCACTGGACCTCATGGAGAACAAGGAGTTCCTTGAGGCATTGAAGTTTGGAATTGGTGATGGCAACCTTCAATACTACCTGTACAATTGGCGTTGTCCACCCATCCCACCAAATAAAGTATGGTTAACTATTTATGTTATGTCCTTTTTTGTATTAACATTTGTTTGGGAGACAAGCTTTTAATACTTTAAATCAAAGGAAACCTTAAGTGTTGGTTGTCATAAACTGTAAGTTAAAATTAACAGCATAATTTACGCTAAACCAGCAGCTGCTTCACTAAATTTTCAGAATTGTTGACTTCTGTCTTATGGCTTTATTACACTCATGGAACAAAAATGTATGGAAAAATGAGTCTGATCAGCATATAGCACACAGTTCCTAATGATACAGCATGTAAGGAGCATACTACAAAGGCTTCTGTGCAGATGCTTGTGACATTGAAAAGAAAGAAGCTGTAGTTGGCACACGCAAAGTGGATTTTCCTTTAATACCTGACTGAGGTCAAAAACTTGTATAAGAATTGAAGTTTTGTTCATAAAAGATGGATAAATGTTCGAATCAGAAAAGACAAACAGAATTTCATCTGGAACTGTAAAATAACCCCATAAATATACGAAGTTCTTTAATGCTAAATCTTAGATTTGGGTTTCATTGCATGGTATTTCAATCTCACTTGGGGAAAAATGTGTCACATACCTTACTCCATCGAAGAAAATCCTTGAGAAGCTGATAGTTCTTCAGCATGTCAAGACATTTGCTGCATTTTATGGGACCTGAAGGTTCAGTACCATGTTCACAATGAGCTGCCACTGGTTTTTGTCCTGAGCAGGTGAATCCAGTTCACACCCTTCTAGTAAGATCCATTTAAATATTATCCTCCCAGCCACAGTAGACAGGAGACTGAAGACCAATTCGTATGCTGGTGTTGTGGAAGTATAACACAGGCATTAGGTATTGCCACATTTGGAACTTTTATACACTACCTGACTCCTGCCTTCCCGAACCATTGCCAGATTGTACTGTCTCACATATTCAGATTTGGTTACTTCTTTTCCTCTAAAAGTTTTTGTCACTGCATCTTTTCTGTATTCCCTTTAAACACGAGTGGTACATTTGAGTGAGTTGCAGGAACTTCACCTTTCTAAGCATTTTATACAATCATACATTTTTTTAAATTCTTTACACTGAGTTTTAATGTGCTATTACTGTCTTTTCCTCAGTTTTACCGACTTTTCCTTTACATGCTGAGCAGAACATACTAGCTCATGTTTTGCATGCTCTGTCTCAGAGAATATTTGACATGTAGGCTCCTAAGTCATACTTTAAGTCTGACCAGTCTTATAATAGGAATAGTTTTAATGTCAATTTATTTACGTATGTATACACTTATATAAACTTAGTTAACTGCAATCTGTTATCACACAGCATGCGGATACCTCCATCTTAGCTGGCATGTCGAGCACTTACGTCCTCCACAACTCATTTCCAAAATGCATCTCCCTGCATTACCGTCAGACAACAATACAGCAAGTCCCCAGTTGTGGTACAGTAGGATCCCTGGCAGTAAATTTTTGTCAGCCAAAGCAAGGTTTTTCCCACAGCACAAAATAAGGTGTTTATCTCTCAAAACATCCAATCGTAACATCCCAGCAAAACATACCTTTATTCCCCCAAAGTGTTCCTAACCTGTCTGTGAGCAGTGCCGAAAAACCTCACTCAGCTAAAAGTTTCAACGGTAACAGTGCCATGCATTTTACGACATACTGTAATATAACTGATGTGATACGTAAATGGACATTGTAAACATTAATATATTAGGAACATTAAAATGGCCCTAAGGGGCTGAAGTCAACAAAATATGTGAGGCTACTAATGGTATTTAATCTCTTATATTTTCATGGTAAATGCATTTGTAATTGTTTATCATTAGTATTGCATTGTGACTTTGAATGTACAATCTGCACCGCTATATTTGGTGTTTTCTAGATTGGTTTGGTGCTTCAGTAATGCTGTGGTTTGCTGCTACAGTAGTTGTGTGAACAGACAGTAGGTCTTTGAAGTGTAAGTATGCTTCATATTTTTTGTTCTAAAGGTTTGCAACAGTCTGCGGGGATGTTGGAAGTGCTGTAAAAATTGTTGAGGTTGCTTGTGAACACTAGACAAGGAGAGGGGACCAAAGTAAATGATTTTGTTCATGCAAACATGCATGTTTGTTACTTTCATCAACTATGTGTAAATCAAGATTCTTAAAAATATATAAGACTGTATAAAATTGTATGTGTTAAGAATGAGACAGAATTGCTGTATTGTTATGAGATCTTTGCTCTTCTGGGATGTTACGCGGTGTAGATTGGTAATTATTTACTGATGTTTCAGGACAACACATCAGTCCCATCTTCAAGGGTTAAGCAGTCCACGTTCTTGGGGACTGCATGAACCTTGAAAATGGGACCAATAGGTTGTTCTGAAACGTCGGTAAAAAATTACCAATCTATG
Source organism: Coptotermes formosanus (assembly GCA_013340265.1). Classification (NCBI taxonomy): domain Eukaryota; kingdom Metazoa; phylum Arthropoda; class Insecta; order Blattodea; family Rhinotermitidae; genus Coptotermes; species Coptotermes formosanus. Next base: position 634,992 of record BLKM01000728.1, on the reverse strand, counting down.
CCATGTAACATCCCAGAAGAGCCAAGATCTCATTCACACTGTGGCAGAAGCCTGAAATCACACATAGTTGTAGTGTTATAAAGCCTATAAGAAGAATCTAAACTGTATACGTGTACAGTTGTGATTAAGTGCTTGAAGTATTGGACATGGTGATATGTGATAGGCAATATGCTGCTGCATTAGCCAGTTACTTAACCTTTTAAAGCCTAGCGGTAACTTTACATACCAACAGGTTTAACATTAAAAAATTCTACATGGTGCCCACATTGCGTTTATGTGTTTTGTGTGGATCTCAGAACTTTTGCCTTATAAAACGTTAAGAGATTGGTTTTTATAACCGAAGTGGAGAGTGTTTACAGCGCAGTACGCACTGAGTCCTCATATAAAACAGATACGCTTCATCTTTAAAGGATTAATGCAGAACATGGCCGTTGTTTCTGCGGTCCTTAACTCCCTGCCGGGGCAGCGTGTCCGTAATGAATGTGGCAAAGAGAAGTGGATCATTTCTGATTCATCCAGGATTGAAGGCAGAACTGGAAAAATGTAGAGCCATAAGATCTTTTGGCTATAGGATCTCAGCTTGTTTGAGCACCTTTCAGTTGTACTTGGACTGAAACTTCAGAATTTTGGGCCTGCCTGAAATTGATTTTACAGATTGCCCAAATTCTTAGCAGCAGCAGAATAGGAAATCTTTCTACACAAGAACTGATGTTACATACTACAAGGATTTCTGCAAGCTTTTGAGCAGTTAGATGGCGTCTTTGTGTAGTCCGACAGGCATAATGCCTGTTCGTTATCTTTCCCAACCAGACTTGTGTCAACAAGCGATTTCTTGTGAAGGGGGGGGATTCAGGTTGCTCAAGTACATGAAGTGACTTCCTGTGACAGTTCATTTTTGCATCAATATAAGGCAGCGATAATTGCATTTCAGTCTGTGGACACATGAAGTATTACAGGGTGGTGGGAAGTGGTGGCAGCTGCAATGGTGGTGGGGGTGGTGTTGATGTTGGTGTCGTTCCTAATTTAGCATCTGCAGAAAGAGGTATTATCATTTTATCACAAACAAAAGGAAACACTTCACTGCAGTGATTATATACACTGGATAGTAATATGTACTTGTATTTAAGAAGAGGGAATGTTGCATTCCTGAATGCTAGAATGTGTATGTAGCTGAAGTGTAAAAGTGAAGGTACAGTCGTCCTTGTACATGCCATGAAGGCGTGTAGGGGAGTAGAGATATGACCTGGACACTATACAGACGTTAGTGGTCAGCTTTATGGTCTGGCCACTTCCCCTGTGGAGAAAGAGCCCCTGGTATTGGTTGAATAGGCAACTTCTGCAGGCTGCAGAGCCAGTCTAGGCTCTAGGCATTTTGGGGTAAGAGATAAATCTTGTCTCTGTTGGGATTCAAACACTGGATCATGTAGCCTGTAACCTAGTTACTATTTTGGCTTTGCTACTGGGGCTGTGTAGCTAAACTGTGTGTGGCTTCTTATATCAGGAATCCTTAACAAGTAATGATTGGGAAGAATCCTGTTTGGCAGTAGCGCGCACGCATGCACACACACACACACACACACACACACACACACAGGGTAAATAGTGTAATTATTGATTTGTGTGTACACTTGGTCTCAGTGTACAGATTGAAGCATTTGAAGGAGAGCAGGTGCTGTAAGGTGTTCTTAATGATTGTTATACATTTAAAGTTTTTATTTTCTCTTACAGTGGTGCCCCCTGGTATATAAGGGTCTGGACTGGAATTCCAGTGCCCATGGAACACACTCGTCCATGTCCTGAAGAACATGGGACAACCACACACGTGCATAACATATATTCATGTTGCTGGATCCATTGTTGGGCTGCTGCTACAAGCGATTGCTAGGGACTTTACTGTATGTAGGATCTTGCCCTACATAAGTGCAGTGCTGCTCTGTATCTTTGCTTCTGATCTGTGGCATGGAGTAGGGTCGGTTGGGTCCTGCATAGTTCATCGCAAATGTTATTTTATATGATTTGTAGGCAAACAATGAACCATTTAAAAAATTAATCAAACCATGCTCTGTTGTTTAGGGTACTAGTCAGTGAGAATTTGTGATTGTTTTATCTTTATTGACATGATCCTGAATAGGCCTACTGCCATGGGAAGTGCAAAACAGTGAAGTGGCATGTTATCTGCTGTGTTTTTTGATATGGTATGTAAATTTCAGATAATTCATAACTTGGCTGAAAACACAGTGCATATTTCTGTTGGGTCAATGGTATATAGTACATGCTATTGAAAATCTTGTTTAAGAAACTTTTATTATTCCATATTTACCCAAATATAAGACACAATTGTTTTCTAATCCATCACCTGAAAAATTGGGAGGGGGCATGGTCACCTTATAATTGCACACAAAGTTGATCACATTCTGTATGGCTGTTTTCCCAAAAATTTAAGGTTATTGGGGGGGGGGGGGGCGCTTAACTTATAACCAGGAAAGTACAATACACCATGTTTGGAGCTGTTTGACACCAGCCAAGTAGCAGGTGGGTCTTCATTACTTTGTGCTTTATGAATGGTCGTTTTCTTTTGTACCATAGTACTGTAATTGTTGAGCTCCAAAACTTGCCTTAGTATGAACACATTCAAAATCGCTGTGAGATATGACACTGCAGTTTTTGTAATAAGTATAATGTGTAGATCAGCAGCATTGTTTTATGTGATATGAATCATCAGACCATAGTGAAATGTCGATAAAATGAACAGCACATTAACAGAGATTTTAAATCCCCAAAACCTTGACATTCCCTGTTTGTGTCCTTGAACATGGCAGTTATTTTCTCCATTACAGAATTTAAATTAGTGAATATTTCAATGTAATATATATGTAAATTGAATTGGGTCTGCATTGGAAATTGACCAGCCATGAAGAGCCAGGCATTTCATCTACACAAGGGGCTGCTAGGGATTCTGTGAAGCCTTGGAATTATATGTGAAGATCCTAGTGGATCTGCATCATTAGCCACTTGGGTAAGAAGATTATGTATTCCAGACTTTGCAAACTCTAACAGGAAGAAAAGATTTTTGACTTGCTCAAATCATAGAAATGAAGTGAGCAAGGTCTTTGAATCTTGGGTATATGAATTTGGACTTTGAACATTTTCTTACCTGCCCACCATAGATTTCCTAGCAATAGTATAGTCAGTCAGTGACTAGGCTGTGGGCTGGATGACTTCGAAGGAATATGATTCAATTACTGGCAGGTGCAAGAGAGTTTTCTCTTCTAATAAGTGGCCAGGCCAGCTCTCTGTCCCACTCAGCTTCCTATTCAGTGCGTACCAATGGCGCTTCCCCTGATGTTAAAGTGAACTACTCACCTCCACCCTGTGACAAGGTTAAGAATGTGTGGTGCTCTACCTCCTCCCCCAGATGTAAGCATTCATGGCATGCAGAGTAACAACTTTACCTGTACTTTTCTTAAATTTATATCATAGGAGCAGGAGTTGTAACATGTTAAATTAATTGCATTTCGACTCAACAGTAGCATTCCATGTTTTCTGGCATGTGTTTTATTATAGCGAAGTTGCATACATATATTCATTATAGTGTTTATGTGGTGACCATTAAACTACAAAATCTATAATCATCCTTCACTTTTCTTCACTAAATGTACCCTACTAGCACTTAACTTCTTACCTCATCTAATCCTACACCTGTGTACCCTTGAGATGGCAGTTATACTGTCCAGCAATAATGGATCTACCTACAGTCTATCTCTGTTCACACCTCTGTGCCCAAAGCCACTTATAAATACGTAGGTAACAAAGACAGATAGTTGGGGCACTTGCATATCTGGACAAAAAGGGAGAATGGACTTGTTCACACCAGCACAGTGTTTCTATGTGACTATTTTCAATATTAAAGAATTCATTTTATCGAATTTTCACCACCACAAAATAATTAGTGAGGTGTGCTGACACTTGTTGCAGTGATGTTACATTGTGTATGTGGATTAAAGCTTGTAAGTGTTTGGGAAAATATGTCAAACATTCTGTTAGCCACAGTTCACAAAAAAATAATGTGTTAACATGTTACGTTAATGGATTTATGAAAGAACAGTGTTCGTATGAAAAGATTATATGTATCAGCTGTACCCATAGGAGGTTATACTTTGCCACATACATCGTTCTTCTTTCCAAATTCATTACAATTTTATGTGTAGTAGGAAGGCTAATATTTTAGTAGTGGATTTATATTTTATCTAGTTGTTAAGCATTATTTAAAATGCACTATGTATCCAGTGTGTTGTGGTAAGGAAGCTAGATGCACTTTTTTCTTGAGTGAAGAAGTAGAATGGTAAATGTAGATTATCTATATGGATACAATGAAGAGGCATAGCAAAGACTGTGTTGGCAAGTGAAGTGTTGCAACGTATTGGATGTTAATGTTTTTAAATAATGGCTTGCAACAGGAACTGTGACTAATGTTCTGCACATCAGCTTTCCTGTGTATCCAGTTGCTGCTGTAGCACCTTCTTTTTTTATGTCTGCCTTCTGTCTCAACTATGCATAAGTTACACCAGTAGCCACTCAAACGCTACGAATGTTCGTACATATATTGGTTACAGCATGTTTGTAAAGATGTAAGTGATGCACATTTCTGAATGTTTGCAATACTAGATATTTTTTAACATTTAAAGGTATGGCTCCGCTGATGCACCAAAATTATTTGACTGCTGCGCCAGCAGACAGATTCACCACTACGTTATCTGTTCAATTTGCCCAGGGCCACTACTGTAACTGCTGTGTGCTGCCTTGTGTGTACATTGCCATGATTAGCAAGAAGTTGTGTTCATGATTAGCACATTATGTTTCCATTGCATATAAACAGTAAATGTTTACTAATGACTACGAAATGAAGTCGGTGGAACATGTATCATATAATAACATTTTAGGGATAAGTTACATAAAGGAGAACATGTATTTAGAAGGGGAAGGTCATGTAGTGACATTTCTTGCATACTGTCCTTTCTAGTAAGCTTGTAACACTACCCTGGTGTGTTACCACTTCAGTTTCTTTAACGACAGGACTGATTTTCATGAAATTTGTTAAAAATGTTATACCATTGGAGACTACTCCAATGTTACACCATTTATTACTCAGTAATAATGATATGATGGACATGCATGTTTTTGACTTGAGAATGACATTGGTGCCACTTATTATGAGGTCCTGAAATTACATATAGTAGTAGATCTCTGAGACATATACACATTTTTTAATAATGTAAATAAATCAATATGACAGTTGTGTGAAATTTGGTACAGAAGTAGACTATAACTAAATTTACATATTATATATGAAATATTGTTCTTAAGTCAGCATTTACAGTGTGGCAGCACAAAAATGTAAGATTATGTGTGATGAATCTGATGCAGTATCTGTACTGAAGTAATGAGTTCTTGAGGATCTGTTCTTCTGGGATATGACTGTGATGCTGGGTATTTGGTTCCCAGTGTTTCGAAGGAACATACTTCCTTCATCTTAAGGGGTGTAGAGATCTGAGAACAATGAGTGATGAGTTATTCACAACAGCAGTATAAAATAACAATAATAATAATAGGAGGTATGTGCAGTGGGAATGGAGAAGGTGCCATGCTTTGTCATTCATTTTGATTGTCCCCCCCCTCATGCCCTTTCTGAAAAAATATAGCCCATCCTTTTTTTATATCATTCACACCATGCATTTTATCATAAACCCATTAACACCAATTAATGCACAATAATAGGACAGTTTGTACTAAAAACTGCACAAACCCTCACATATGTTGCACCATTGACACCCCCCTGATTATGACAGTATTGTTGTCGAAAGGTATGTAGGGGTTTGTGCAGTTTTTAATACAAACTGTCCTATTAGTGTGCATTAGTTGGTGTTAATTGGTTCATAGACTATCCTTATTGTAAGCAGGCAAATGATATTAGCTCACATTTTTGTTCCCCTAACATCTGAAGTGCTGCTACTTATGATTATCATCTTTGCTGTATTCTGCTGCATTAGCTGAAGCACCTTTGCTTATTGCGTCTGATGCTGGAGTTCGGTGGTTTTACTGCACTAGCAGAACCATACCTTAAGAGGAAAGGAAACATGGATGATGAGAGAGGTGCTTGAAGAACAAAACAATAAAATTACATGCATTAAATAAAAATGTCATGATTTTTTACATTTCAACTATTTTTCATTAGCACTGTGTATTAGTTTCCATATGCACATATTGTAATTGGTTAACTGGACACGATCTGCTGTAAAGCTGCTTGTATAAGGATGCATATTGTGATGGAGCACCACCATTTGCACCCTTTCCCAAATTTTATTGTGGTGATCAGATCAAAGACAATGCAATGGGTGAAGCATGCAGCACTCATGGAAGAGATAAGAAATGGATACAGAATTTTAGTTGTGCAACCTAGGCACAGCTAGGAGGTTAACATCCCCATCAACATAAGCATATGCCACTTTTATGTCTGCAGTGAACCCCCTCTTTCTAATTTTGTAAATTGTTTTGTATAATGATTAGTCTCAGTTACTGTATCACTTACAAACTCCTTACAGAAAATTTGTTTAAAAAATACTGTTAATGCCTTTTGCTGCATGCTTCAAAGTCTGTCAGTGCCCTCTTTAATTAAGTGTCTGGACATCCTATCTTTGGTTGCCTTCAGATGGCACAGACCATTGTAATACAGAAAGATCTATCAGTGATGTTCTAAAGTGCTTAACAGTCAAATAGAAAATTTTGTCATAAAAATAATGACTGACTTGTCATACTATGACATATAGTTGTCAATAGTGGAAGGTGCACTTCAGATGTCATGTCTTGCACATACATTTACATGTTTTGGTATGCACGAGAAGATGCCCACAGCGACATGTGGTAATCTGATGTACGTTGTTTTGTACTGTCCCCCACCCCCCCCTTCTTTGGCACAAAAATAGTGTATCATAAATGGTGAAGGTCAGTACTAAGTACTCTCAGGCAGCACAGGTGTTGTTCAGTGAAGTGAAAATAGGGTGGCAACAAAACCAGTGTAACTGCTGCAATAAAAGTCACTGGGTATGAATGATTAAACACCAATGGACCAATTTATAGTCAATGAAACAGTCGCAGGGCATCACGTTATTGTTACACTTTTCAAAAGTTCTCTTAGACAACCGCTTTAAAATAGTGTTACCAATAAATTTAGATTGTTTTCTAATTATCTAAACGGAACATAATCTGGGATTCATGTGTTGCAATAACTGACATTTTCCCAAAGTTATTTGTAAATTTCGTTGTGTTGTGTTGTCAACATCCACCACGTGCTTTCAACTGCTTGGCCTCCCGGGAACAAACACAAATACGTAGCAGGATTAAAAAGTTCTCGGAACTCGGTTACCATTTGCACAAAAAACGTTACGTATAAAACCTAACCTCATACCCTCCACGTACAGCCGTTCCGTATATACAAGATTTCGTGACCCTCGACTTCTTATTTCGGGGTATTGTTTAGTATGAAGATCGTATGGATTGATGAAATGTGATGACATGTATCTATGCGAACACCCCACGTCTCGTTCCTACTACACTCGTACACCCCTTTACGAGTCCGTTTTGGTTGCACTATGTACGGCTGTCATGCACAGTTCCCAGGACCTACATTTGCGTGTATGCGAAGTATGTAGCATATCACTTCGTTTGTCTACAGTTGCTTATCCTCCTATACACCTCCTTTGCATTAGTGCCATCTCGCCAACTCTTTTTATTGAATACTGCCTCCCCCTTGGACTACAGTTTGGATGTCACTCCTTATATATGGTCTGTGCTCCTTATCGTTCCGAGCACCGTGGATCTGATAATAATCTGTGAACTGGTTGCGATAATCCGTGGAGGTTACATACGACGTATGGCGGATAAGGTGGTACTTGTAAGGTACTTTACGATGTAGCTGTTTTCCAAATTTTTGTGTCTTCAGTAAAGTGACTAGGATACTTTCATCGAAATGTGGACCTCGTGTGAAGATGACATTTCAGATTTTGTGTGCAGACACCTGGCTCTGCTTGAACAGGAGAGGAAAGAAGAGTGCGAACAGGCTAAGAGGTTACTAAATGTTTCCCAAGGTGGTGTTTGTCTGAAAAATCTGACATTGTTCTCTTACAGTTCTTGTTTAGGCGGATATGTGCTAGTTGAATTTCGAAGTGGGAAAAATAATGTTCTACAAGAACACAGTTTGACATGTAAAGATGTAGTCGGTGTAATTGAAGGACTTAATCTGCAGGACACACCAGTAGCGACAGGCGTTGTTAAATTCACTACACAGGAAAGCATTGGAGTCTCATTTGAAGATATTGGTAGTTTCAGTGAAGAAGACGAAGCTGTATATACACTAGTGAAATTGGCAAATGATATAACCTATTCCCGTTTAAAGTCTAGTTTAAAGGGTTTGACTCGAATAAGTAAACCCGGCAAGGTGCTTGTGGAATTGTTATTTGGTAAAAGTAATTACTTGGAACGAATTCCACTTTCTCCTCTTATGCTTAGTTCTCAGGGAGAGCTAAGGTATATTGATAACAATCTCCATGCAGATCAAAAGGAAGCAGTAAAATTTGCGCTTCAGATGAAGAATCTAGCTGTAATCCATGGACCACCAGGCACTGGGAAGACGACAACACTAGTGGAGATAATACTGCACATGATACAGGCAAGAAATAAAGTTCTGGTGTGTGCCCCATCGAACATAGCTGTAGACAATTTAGTGGAAAGGCTGGCCAACCACAATGTGAAGATGGTACGTTTAGGCCACCCAGGTCGTGTAATGGATAGCATAGCAAAATATTCTTTGGATGCAACTGTGGATAGAAGTAGCAGTACACAGATTGTCAAAGATGTGCGCAAGGAATTGAATGATGTTTTGAAGAAGTTAAAGACCAGACAACGCAAGGAGACCTTTTCAGAACTGCATAATGAGCTGAAGAGCCTTCGGAAGGAACTGCAGCAACGAGAATCACGTGTGCTGAAAGAAGTGCTGTGGGAATCAGATGTAGTGTTGTCAACTCTTGTCACATCAAGTGATGCAGGACCTCTTAAAAATCTTCCTGAGGACCACTTTCATTGTGTTGTGATTGATGAGTGCTCTCAGGCACTGGAAGCAGCATGCTGGATAGCTCTTCCAAGAGCTCCTAAAGCTATACTTGCAGGAGATCATTTGCAGCTTCCACCAACTGTGATTAGTCACAAAGCTGAGCAGGGAGGTTTGGGTTTGAGTCTCATGGAGAGAGCAGTCGAGAAGTTTGGAAAGGAAGTGTATCGATTACTGAAGCGTCAGTTTCGAATGCATACCGATATTATGACCTGGCCATCTCAGGAGATGTATGGGGGGCAATTAGAGGCTGATCCATCTGTTGCAGGGCATTTGTTGAAAGATCTTCCCTTTGTGAAGTCCACAGATGAAACTGAAATGTCGCTGTTGCTTGTGGACACAGCTGGTTGTCATTTAGAAGAGGAGGGTTCTGAAACATCACGATGTAACCGAGGGGAAGCAGGTATCATTGCCATTCTCGTAAAACGTCTAGTAGATGCCAGTGTTCCAGAAACATCTATAGCTGTCATAACCCCATACAATTATCAAGTTGAAATGATAAGGGCTCATATCACTCACTTAAAGGACATTGAGGTGCGATCTGTAGATGGATTTCAGGGGCGTGAAAAAGAAGCCATTCTATGTTCTATGGTTCGATCCAATCTGAAGAGGGAATTAGGATTCATATGTGATCGACGCAGACTGAATGTTGCAGTCAGCCGGGCTCGTAGATTTTTGTGTGTTGTTGCTGATTCTAGCACAGTGTCATGTGACAGCACACTGGCAAGCTTGATAAGTTATATTGGCCAGTATGGTGTTGTCCATTCTGCAGAGCAATATATATCAGAATTGGAAACTCCTAAGGAAGTCTTACAAAATCGGAAGTTCTGCTTTCAAGGGAAGGTAAAGAATGAAATGTTAATTGAGAAGAAACCAAAAAGACAAAGAAAGAAGATCATTGACATTTCAGTAAATCAAAGTGTGGATGCTGCTAATCAGAAGGCAGGACAGCAGCAGGCAGTGTGTGAACAAGTGACGGCAGATTATTATGAATCATGTCTTCAGGAGTTCATGAAAAATACTTTGGAGATGGAGTTGAAGTTTCCAAAGTCCTTATCATCATATAATAGAAGATTAATTCATGAAGCAGCTTCAAAACTTCACCTTCTTCACACCAGTGTTGGAGAAGGAAATGACAGATACATTGTGGTTCAAAAAGCACCTGTTGCTAGACCTTCAGCTGGGAACATAAACTCTGTACACAGGCCTGATGACAATATGAAAATGAAGGTTATGGAATCAAATGACTCATGTAGGCCCATACAGCATGTAAAGTGCATGGCAAAGCATGCTGTAAAACCTTCTGCAAAGCTGTCTGTTTCCAAACCAGATGAGCATAGTGACACAAAGAAAACTGAATGTAAGAAGGGTGATAAAGTTCATAACAAGCCAAGAAAAAAGCAAGAGCCTGAAGATTTTGATTCTGTAATCGCAGAGTTCCAAGAAAAGGACAAGAGATGCTCCTGGACCAATTGCAGAATTGCAGTAGATTTAGTCGGACTGACATGTGTTCATTGTAAGCAAAGATTTTGTATAAATCATGGCCTTCCTGAGGTTCATGGCTGTGGCATAGCTGCTTCCAAGACAGCGAAACATGAATTCCGTCATCCCAGACCAGCAAAGCCTGACCTTCTGAAGAGGAGTGCTATGAGCAAGAAGTTGGAGAAAAAACTTACACAGATGGCTGAAGAGAGAAAACCTCACAAGAAAGGATCATGAAGAATTAATTGCCATCATTCGTGCATTTGCTTGCTTTCTTGATGTACAAGACTTCTTGGATTTGATGCGAGTGCTTGCAGGAGTTTAAATCAGAGGTATTATGGAGAATATGGATTTTTTTGAGCCCATATTTTTGGATGTCCATTAGATGGAAGTCTGTTTCATAGAACTGGAGAGGATGGAAAAGAACAATAATTTCACTTTAACATAACACTTTATGAGTGGCAACCCATGTAAGAAGACAGCAGAAACTATTGAGAAATGAAAGTGATTTAGTGATTGATTTTGTGATATTACACAATTAGAATGTAGTTTAATTTATTGTGAACTGGTCGAGCTTGGGCACTGAAGTAACAGCTAAGATTAACGATGATTCCTGATTAATGTTGATTCCTGGTAGAAGCAGAGATTACAAACACGTAGAAAAGCTAGCTTACGCAGGAGAAAATTAAAACCAGGTGAGTGCAGGTGTAAGGCAGAATTATAAATTGTAAATATACTGAATATGAACAGTAATGTTACATTACTGTGAAGTTCCCAATGTTGCCTTTTTTTTAGGAGGGGCAGGATATAGATTAAATCTGTACATACGATTTTTTAAATCAAAGCACAAACAGTTGTACACATCCAAACAAGTGTGGCCAAACAAAACTTACATCATTTGTTTACCCTCTTGTTTGTGCTCTGTTGGGCCATCTTCAGAGAGAACATATATATTGTAGTGATATTACTCAAGTTTTACCATGGTTATACCTTGAAGTCTGGTGATATGTTACCTCATATTAAAATTCTTGCCAACGTATCTGTGTCCCAGTACAGGAGTTATTAACAGTGTATGCATAATGTTCGAAAGCTGTTTTAAAGTCAGAGATAGGCCTACTGTTGTATTTATGTAATATTATATGTATTCGGTGCAGCTATTTTACATATAAGTTTTTTCATTATACCAACCACTGCACAATAATTCTTACTCATACATGTTGTGGCTAACCATTGTAGCCATCATCAGTGAGTCACTTTTCAAAGATGTGTGCAGCGTACAGTATGTCGATGAATGGTAGTCTTGTATGCTTTCTGGAGAACAGAAACCTGATTTTCATAGCTTCAAAGAGACGTAGTTTCAGCACTCAACTCATTTGGTATGTCTTTCATGACAGGAAACAGTACTGGATAGGTGTTATCAGTTATTACCACTTATTGAGTATAACTGAGAACTTGGAGCTGCAGGGTGACTGTTTAGCAAGCAGACATGTTTGGTCCTCTGAGTCAGTACAGTAGAAACAAAAGCCACAGGAAGTATTCTGGACCTTTGTCGTGTTGTATATTTACTTGTTGCATCTTTCATGATGTGAAAGAACTTTTGTGGCTTTTTTATGTTATTCAATTCCATGCTTTGATAATGACTAATTTATAATAATTCACCAACAAATGCACAATATTTGTATTTACACATTTATATTACATTAAAACATTAAAAACTCTTGCACGTTTCAATCCATGTGGGTCATCATCAGGGAGTTTGTACATCAAATGAACTTGTATAGGACATTAAATAACTAATTTACAAGTTATCCTTCCTGATGTCTTCAACATTACATAGAAATATTGGGAAGTAAATTGTACGTTGTTCCATGTGTGTCAGATGTATATAAAAGAATATGGAACTCTGATACACTGAAATATAAATTAAAATAATTAAAATCTTTTAAAATTTTACATACTTAAATATTTAAAATACTTAAACTATGAAATTTAGAATGATAGTGCATTTGTTGGTGAATTATTAGGGATTAATTTGTCTGGCTGTTAGACAACAAAATCCTGAGGTAAAGTTTTGTAAACAGCAGTTGTACTTGACATATGCTACCTCGGTATGTGTTCTGTTGCCAAGTTATGATTAGAAATGTGTGCTGTTGAACCCCCAGACATGAGGCATGTCAGTTAAGACTTCTGCAGATGCACGACTACTGTACATATTAAATGAATGGATTCACAAATTTCTGTGTGAAAATAAAGTTAAATACCATTTGTTGTTACAGAATATTCACAAGCTGTTAAAACAAGAATGGAAAGTCATACAACAGTCACTACAGATTTCACAGTGCACAGCGTAGTGTCGTGCACCCTTGAGTGTGTGACAGGTCACCGGTTCATAAAAGTGGCCATTTCCTTGTTAGTCAGCACTTCACCCTGCTAGCTAGGAGAGGGGATGACGACCTGGCATATTAGGGAGAGCAGTACACATGTTGTGTCGGGCACGATTCTGGGTAGAACAGAAATGACAAGAGTATGAATTAGGACACCTTTGCAGTGCAGACTGTGCCTGTGGTTGTGTGTGGTGGAAATTGTGAATCTTACACATATATAAGGCCACCAACAACTGTAAGTCTTAAAACATTTCACAGGAAGACATGAAGGGAAGGCTCCTGCTGATGCTGTTGCAGGTGTTTGCATTCAGCCATGGGCCTGTGTCGTAAAACTTGCACCTCGATTTCCAGCTTGGCAAAGAGACGGCCCAGACCACTGAGAGCGCTGTGCGCGGCATTAAACTCTGCTGGTAAGTTGATGGTCCTCAAGGTGACACCAAGGCAATGACAGTACAGCACACAAAGTTAGCTTCTCATTTTAAATACAGTTACTTGTAGACTTTAATGAGCTATATAGTCTATGTCATGTACCATTGTTTTGTATCTGGGGAGAGTCAATAAAGTTTGGTTTCAGCTTGATATGAAGCAGGGTATATACTGGACTGGTATGTACCAAAACTGAACTCACTCCATTACCTTTTAGTATAAGTGCCTATAAATGCTGTATAAACCATTCTGGAGGTTTGCAGTGCTACGCAATGATAGAGGTTTCCACATATGTTGTAGGCTTCTCTGCAATTGCGGAGATTTTCAGCATATGTTGTGGAATTCTCCGCAATTGCAGAACTTTCCCTGTATGGTGTAGACTTCTCTGCAGTTGCTGAGACTTTCAGTATATGTTCTGGCGTTATATGTATTTGCTGTGTTTTCCATACATGGAATTCTCTCTGCAGTTGTTGAGATTTTCATATGTGAGGTGGAATGATAATTTTGTAACATTTTATAGGTACTGCAATGGTTTTTGTGTGTAGGGTAACAACCTTTGTCTTATTATACTGACTGTGCTATCTCAGGTCCTCAAACAATACAAGAAAAGTGTAACGCGTAAAGTTGTCAGTGTTTAATTAACCCTTTAAAGACGAAGCATATCTGTTTGTGTAAGGACTCAGTAGGTACCATGCTGTAAACACTCTCCACTTCGGTTATAAAAACCAACCTCTTAATGTTTTATAAGGCAAAAGTTGCTGTTTGTTCTGAGATCCGTACAAAACATAAACACAATGTGGGCACCACGTTGAATTTTTTAATGTTAAACCTGGTGGTACATAAAGTTACCGCTAGGCTTTAAAAGGTTAAGCACCATACCTGAGCATGTATAGGGTAGTAAATGTAAAGGTATAGTCCCACACACTCATAACCTCAACACTAGAGAAAGGTGAATGAACAGCTTCATGCCCCCCCCCCCCCTCCCGGACCTGCTCTACCAGAAGGGAATGAACCCCTGTACCCAGTACATAAGAGGCTTGGGTCCAGAACTAATGTGGATGCTGTGATAAAGAGGGAACTCAATGCTCCAGGAAGGAACTGGTCTATAATTTAACCTGTATTCCTGCATGTGGGGTGTTTCAGAAGGAATCTGCCATACTTTGGGAGAACATTCGTTAGGTCAAGGATGGACCTCCACAGTGTAGCGATAATGTATCATGCTAAACAGGTATGGTATGTGGCACTGCAGGAGGACCACATTTTAACCTACAGAATGTTCTCTCTCAAAGTATGGCAGACTCCGCATGGAACATTCTGCGTATGGCCTAGTGGCCATACAAAGCTATTCTGGATGCCTGCAAAGGAATCATACCAAAAGAAATCCCAACTCATGGGATAAACACATCAGTTTTATATAATTTTCCATTATTACAGCTTCCACTTTGACACTGTCATTGTAAGGGGCCTGAATAGTGCACTTATGTATATTAGTACCACAGCAGCACATGTGAATTATTAAAAAAATAATGATAAAGAACCTCTTTGGATGAATTTATTTATATATATATTTCTTGTTAAATTATATATCCAGTGACCTGGATAACTTTATACACAGTCTACAAGAAGTATTTTCTTCTTCTCAATGTGGCACACCTGCAGCAGGTAACAACAGTGCAGTGCAAAATTTATCGGACTCGGAAGGAAAAGTTTCATGTCAAAGGTTCACATTCCAATCTCACTTATTTCCTGTATTTCAGGGCAACAATAATATCCTTTACTTTTTTTTAATTGGTAGAATAAGCACAATGTAAGTTCCCACAAAGAATTCACATTCTACTAATTTAACCACATTACATTTGAAAAGTAAAGTACATACATTTACATGCATGTTAAAGTCAATTATTACATTGTAAGTGTTCTAGATCTTCTGCTATTGTATTTGAGAATTCTTCTTAGCTTAATATCAATTACATGAAAAAGATCCATCCATTCTACGTTGGTAGGTATAAATAAAATACTCACAGTTTTACTTGTAAGAAATCACAGCTACATGAAACTAAAAAATTTGTATTACTGAATTTCTGCTGTATGTTAAGCTTTCAGATACAGAATACAAGAGGAACTCGGTTGTAATTTTGAAGGCATTAGATACAACAGTGTTGTCTTGAAGTTATATTTTAAGCTGAAGAACTAAAACCTCACATTTCTCATCAGCATCAGTAACAGGACTGCCAACAGAGAAGGTACAATCCAGACTAACATAACTGCATGCTGACTCTTCAACCTCTTCAAAAATTGGCCCCAAGTGCAGTTTCCAAAAGAATAGAATTTCTGAGATGATGAATTATTCCTCATCATAGTCCTTCTGTAACTATTTTTGTGTAGTCCTTGATATGTTCTTCTCAAGTTAGTTTCTTTCAACTTGCACCATATGTGGGATTAAATACAATTCTTAAATTAAGGATCCTTGGCAATTAAAAAAAAACTTTTGCTTTGTAAGCAAATTTACATATTTAAAAATCATAGGAAAAGAGCCTTGGAAAGCAAAATTTAATAACAGGGACATAACTATTCTTCCATCCCTTTCAGGGCTTGAAAAAGGATACTTAATGAATCTTTGTACAAATTGACATGATTTTTTTTTTGTTTCTTTACACTAATAACAACAATATGTCACCTTTGTCTCCTCTCATCTTCTGTTATCAGCGATCACATGCTTGTATATGTATAATACAATATACAGTGCAGACTAGGTTTATTCATGTTGTTGTATGCAGTGGAGTTGGTCTGTTTATTCTGCACATTTGTGTTGCATTTTTATAATATGGCACATTTCGAAAATGCTTGCTCACTCCATTTTCAAAATCATTTACAAATACTAGGCAACCTTATTTCTGTATATCTGAAATCAATTACACAAAATATATGACTTGGAATGCATTTACATTTGATAAGTATAGGACAACTAACACATGGATACCATATTTTGTCTTCCATACTCCCTAACAATGTGCATTCTACTCATGAATTCAGAGAACACACATTCTTACAATAGGAAATCAATATGATGTTAACAACTAATGCATTAAATCATGACCTTGACGTAAGCACCGGCTAATGTAGTTAGTAATGCTGGCTGCCAAAAATATATTATGTAGAAAAGAATACTACCTCTTAAAATAGCACACAAAAGTGTGCCAAAGTATACCCAAATATAAATAAATATTAAAAACATTTTAATTTTCTTCTAGAAATATAATACTAGAAAATTATGTTAGTATTCCTCATGTGATAAAAACTTTAAGGCACTAAAATTTGTGAATCAACAATTTTCTCTGTTTAGAATAACAACAGCTTGTATTTCAAAATATCATTACTATGAAAATTTAGAATGAAATATGCTATGAAACATTTTGTACTATAAACTTTACTCTTAGAAATTTTAAATGCTACATAATTGATACTCTCATCTTTTTTTGGAAGGTTGGCCAGCATTTTTGAAAATTTCCAGTCACACTGTAATTTGTTAAAAAAAATTTAGAACCCACACACTTTGTATCTTCTCATGTCATTAACTAACACATTCTGCGGTATCCAGTTATAAAGTCACACCTCATTACTTATGAGCAAAGGAAAAAGCAAATTAAAATGAACGGCTAACATAAAGGTGACGAAGTACATATGTAACACATCATAATATGATTACTTTTAAACACATCTCTCATATGTGAGGTCAAAAATGTTGCATTCCTCAACAAAAGCTCTACATTGGAAGAATAAGGAGGGAAAAAAGAGCAATATTCCATATTTTAAGGCACAACAGCTACCTACTCAAAAAGTCTATCCAACTAGATATGGTCTCCTGGTGTCACAAATGCACTGAATCGTTCCTCCTAAAGGCACAATTAATATTATTATTATTGTTCGTATATATAAACACAAAATACTTCAACTAATCCTAACTGTAAGGCATATAGCATTATTTTGTGTAATATTTACTAATAATACTACAAAAATTAAAGAGAACTTGCTCTTATGTCTTTGAAAACAGATTCATTCTGCTTCTGATCCCTATTGAATATTTTATATTTTATTCACTATATTAAACATTTATCGAGCAACGTAGCTCATTCATTTCTTTCACATTTACCGTTTTTAAAATATATCACACTATTTAATATTGTAACCCAGACTGTTCCAACATTATGAATTACTAACTGGGAAATTCTGTAAACTTCACCTATCTGATTCATTCATCATCTGTCCTTTCATTATTGATAAGGTGCAGAAGCACTGACAAAGTTATTTATTCCCAATGCACAGAAGTGGATCACTTCCACTTTAGCTGCTTGTGTTAAAATTTACTCTCCTACAGTTCACTCCTTTTAGGAACAGCTTAATTATCACTACTACTTCACTTTCCATACACGGTGATGTTCTTGCAGTTTGGTAATACAAATCATTTACTAATTTTTCTACAACTGAAAAAATGAAAATATTTTATATTTAATTGTGTGTATTGTAGCTCACACCCACGCCTTATGGAAGCAAACTGCTATTTTCATTTTGTGAACGAACAAAATGTTGTACGTTTTAAATTACAGTCACAGAACTGACAATATGAGCCAATTAACAGTCAGTCACATGACATGCATGTAAAAAATAGTGTGTGTATGATTGTGTATGGCATTTTAGATGAGAATAGACTGTACTGTGCTTAGGCTGCACGGCATTCATGTGACAATATTGAATCATGCACACAAATACGGGGATCAGAATCAATATTCTCCACCAATATATGTTATACATTCCAAATAAACACTGTTCATGAATATCACATTTGGTCAGCCCTAAATTTAGGCAGCATCAAAATTCTTGCATTTCTGTTCTTGAAATAATACTTTTGCATGAATTTGCCTGCACTTGGAAAGTTTAAACAGCAGCACATTTCTGAAGCTGCAGATTACATATCTGAACTGAACAAAAGATCTATCAACAGAAAACCAATAATGGTTAAACTGTATATTTAATAACCATTACTTAGAGTTCTTAAAAAGTTGCTACTTACATTTACTGACAAAGAAGTCAGTAATACTTCACAGAGTAAATGAACTACTGTCACTAGAATAATGTAATTTTAATAATATAAAATTTTGCACAGAATTTTTCCATATGTGTATGTTACTGACCCTAAATCAGACTGAAATCCACTCTCCAAATGTCAGCTTGACACATATTGTCAGTTCTCTGACAGTTTGACAACAGCTTCTATACAAAGGCATGTGAGCAAAATATCCATGAACGGAGTAATACCTAATTTTCAATTAGATCATCACATTTGATTTTAAATTCACTTACATGGTGCCAGAAGTGCTGCCCCCGTCCTCTTCTGCACATAATCTCAGTACTTCCGTATGTCAGTCACCAGCAAGTCCGAATAATCCTCACGCTGCCATTACCACTGGCACTTGACTACTTCTATTTACAATGACTATATGACATACACTGTTCAATACATCACTTCATTTTATCTCAAGCCTGTGGTACATCTAAGAAATAACTACTGTATTGCGTTTCTCACACCACATCAACATACATGTCTGTATGCAGAATGGTATCAAACTGTGAACGTGACAGGTGGTACAGCAGATTACAAAACAGTACAGTACCCTCATGCAGTCCTTGCGTGATTACATCACAAATGTTCACATTAAAATCACATTACTCTAAAAAGTAGGTTGTCATTCAGTATTCATTGCATTGCTGTGCCTGTGTGCTTACACAAATGCAAATAAAATATTCTACTAAACACACATTTGTTCGTATTGCTATCTCTGCAACCACATGCAGAGACTTCTCCTTCTACCTGACAAATTTAAGAAACGTTTATATTCTTTGATACACAAGTTTTTTAGCATACGCAGAGCTGTTCTGAATGGAACACACTCAACTTAAAATACACATTATTCACGTCATGTAATAATCTTACGTGGATGAAGGCTGACATGGAATTGTTTGTTTTATACAAGCCCACTGTAAATATCTGTTCACAGGCAAACTAATGCACAACACCAACAGCAGTTCATGAAGGCCAGCCTTAAATATTTTAGTGTACTGACACTGAACACTGTCTCTGTTATACCTGAGATAATACACAATTTGGTATGCATCATTCCATATGCCGCAATTTGTGTGCAGACATCTGAGACAGTCCAAGTACTGCGTACTGACAGCTCAAACAGTGGTAATGAGTCTGCTTACCAGCATGTGCGCAAGACTCCATGTTGCATGGCTGAAACGGTGTGAACTTCTCAAACCCTGCAGCCATAATGGAATCTAATTTCTGATGTTGGCGTCGATGAGCTACCACCTTGTTGGTATCAGAGCACACAAATTCACACTTCAAACAGTGGAAGTGTGATGACTTATTCTGCATGGTCCCTGTAGAGTGAAACAAACATACTTAATCCCAGACATGAATTGTGCCAGATTCACCACTGGCAAACAGAAGCTGCAACGCCACATTACTAGCGGCATATTGCAGCTTCCGTGCTTATGCAGTGGCACAGTTGGTTGAGGTAATATGCTACAGGCCGGAAGGTCGTGGGGTTTGTTTCCTGATGGCATTACTGGGAGTTTTCATTGATGTAATACCTCTGGCTGCACTATGACTGTGGGGTCAACTCAGCCTCCAACAGAAACGAGTACCAGGGGTATCTCCTGGGGGTAAAGATGGACGGCACGTAGGGCTGACAACCTTACTGTACCGACTGTCTTCAAATTCTGGGAGCCTCGACCTCCTGCAGCCCTAAGGGTCTATCAAAGCCTGCAATGGGATAGCTTTTTTACTTTTACATTGCAGCTTCCAACTCTAGGGGTACTGTCACCACAGCGGTCACCAGTCAGTCTCCACACAGCACTTTGAAAAGCTCCGTTCGCAAGCTAATCAGGCAGCAAGCGGTCCAGAGTAGCAGGTGAAAGGCACAGCACTCACTGCACCGAAATGCATTCATGCCACAGGGCAGCAGCAAATCATTCAGGAGGGCAACTCCATCAAGGCCAGCAGTACAAAAGGGAAGACACACGGACATGTGGAATCCCGCCCCATGCGCACTGAATTTATGGAAACTACGCCACAAAGAACTCTGCTCAACTTCGTCCTGTGACGAAATTCTCAGTGTGCAGCACATAACTAAACATCACAAAAACCTAATTCTGTCTTCATGCAGAGTCCCCTCGATTAACATCTTATCGCAGTGAGACTTGTATGGAATGTGAGTGCTGAACTCTTCAAGCAGTGTCCTTAATTCATGCCCTATCGCAACAAAACTTGCCAGGATTGCATGGAGTGTGACTGATGTCCCCCATGTGAATTCTCAGGAAAATCCCTCTACTGGCATCCAATATACAGGCATGAAAGTTGTTCCACCTTCAAGTGCCCTTAATTAGTAACCTATGCCAGTGAAGCTTATGTGGAGTGCATGCAGTGTGTGGTATAACCCATATGAATTTTCAGCAAAATCCCCAAGTTGGCTTCCGATATATAGACGAAAACGTATTTCGGTGTGGGCCGGGATAGCGTAATCGGTATAGCGACTCACTACGGGCTGGACGGTCCGGGGATCGAATCACGGTGGGGGCGAGATTTTCTGCATCCATCCAGACCGACCCTGGGGCCCACCCAGCCTCTTGTACAATGGGTACCAGGTCTCTTTCCCAGGGGTAAAGCGGCCGAGGCTCACACAAATGGGTAGAGCTAATCATCTCCCCCTCTTGGGCCCTCAGGGCCTGTTATAGGGTGAACCTTTACCTTACCTTACGTACTTCAGTCTCCATGTAAAGTACCTGTAATTAGTGATATGTCACAAGGAAAATTAACAAGCCTTGCAAGCAGTGTAAGTGGCAAGGAAGCACCTGGGGGTGGGGGTTGACAGGCTGCAGCTCCCTCCCAAAACCCCCTCCAGAACCGAAATATAAAAAATGTTGATTTTGTAGATATTATATCAACCGTTTTTCCTGTTTTCCATTTCAGCTGAAATCAGTCACTGAAATCGGTTCATGACTAGTACAGTAGCATTTTGAGAGGTAAATAAAATTTAAGAAACAAGAAGACAGACCATACTGAGTCCTCAAACATATATTCATATGTATACAAATGTTGTTGCAGGACAGTGTTATGCTGTAATTACAACATGATTTTGTAACAATTTTTTAAAATTAAACATAAATTGTGTACAGCTTCAGGGTCAGCACCACCACCCCCCTCCTCCTCCAAAGGAAAAATTCTGGGTGTGCACCTGGTTTAGATATGGCATTTCTGTTACCTCACAACAACGCAAGGCAACAGACGAATTACTTTGGCCTCCAAGTTCCCCTGTTTATTGACCGAATTCAACCAAACTTGCGGTGTTTGTAGCACATGCACGATGAATACTACTACGTGTGATGTTTCAATTATATCACTGCAATGGAAGGCAAGATACACACGAAAAATGACTTCGGCCTCACAAGTAAAGTACCCTACTTTATTAACCGATTTCAACCAAACTTCCACTGCTTGTGACAGACGCGCTGTCAGTGCTAGATATCGTGTTACAGTTACATCACTGCAATGAAACACCAGATACAGACGAAAAATTACTGTGGCCTCCAAGCAAAATGGCTTTCATTATTGAGAGACTTCACAAAAACTTCCAATGCTTGTAGCGCATCCTCAGACAATGCTAAGTTGGGCATTCCAATTACATAACTGCAACACAAGGCGAGATAAAGATGAAAAACTAATGTCTCTCGCCTCGCATTGCAGTGGGTTTACAGAAACTTCACAAGTGGCACTCCCCACCCACGTGCTACAAGCAGTGCCAGTTTGGTCAATATCGGTCGAAAATGAACGGCAATTTACTCGTGAGGCCGAAAGTTTTTCGTCCCTACTTTGCCTCGAATTGCAGTGGGGTGACCCAAAACGTCACACCTGGCACTACCTCACCATACGCAACAAGCAGTACTAGTTTGGTCCAAATCGGTGTGTAAAGAAGTGAACTTTACTCTCGAGATGGAAAGAGTCTTTCGTCATCTCGCCTTGTATTCAAGGGGGGTAACCGAAACGTCAGACGTGGCACTCCATAATTGTACACTACAAGCCCTTTTAGCTTGGTAGAAATCGTTCGGTAAAGAAGGGCACTTTACTGATGAGACCGAAACAGTTTTTCGTAAATACCTCGCCTAGCATTGCAGCGTGTAAACCGAAACGTCGCACGTGGCAATCCCTACCCATGCGGTACAAGAAGTGCAAGTTCCATCGATGCCGGTCTAAAATAAAGGCCGCTTTCCTCTTCAAACCCAAGTACTTTTTCGTGCTTATCTCCCTTCCAATTGCAGCTGGGTGACCGAAACAGCAGACCTGGCACTCACTAACCATTCACCACTAGCAGTACGAGTTTGGTATAAATCAGTGTGTACACAAGTGCACTTTACTCTTGAGACAGAAACAGTTTTTCGTCGTTATCTCTACTCGCACTCGAGCAGGGTAACCAAAAGATCAGACGTGGAACTCCATACATATACGCTACAATCAGTACTAATTTGGTCAAAATCGTTCGTTAATGAAGGGCACTTTATTCGTGAGGCCGAAACACTTTTTATTCCATACCCCGCCTCGCATTAGAGCGTGATAACCAAAACGTCGCATGTGGCAATCCCTACCCATGCGGCACAAGCAGTGCAAGTTTCGTCGATATCGGTCTAAAGTAAGGGGCACTTTACTCTTAACAGCCAAGTACTTTTTCGTGCTTATCTCGCTTCGAATTGCAGCTGGATGACCGAAACGTCCTACTTGGCACTCACTAAACATTCACCACAAGCAGTACTAGTTTGGTCCAAGTCCGTATGTAAATAAGTGCAATTTACTCTTGAGGCGGAAAGTCTTTCATCGTGATCACGACTCGGATTCGAGCGGGGTAACCGAAACGTCAGACGTGGCACCCCAACACTATACGTTACAATTTGGTAGAAATCGATCGGTAAAGAAGGGCACTTTACTCGTGAGGACGAAACAGTTCTTCGTCCATACCTCGCCTAGCACTGCAGCGTGTCAACGGAAACGTCGAATATGGCAATCCCTACACATCCGCTACAAGCAGTACAAGTTTCCTCCATTTCGGTCTAAAATAAACGGCACTTTACTCTTGAGACCCAAGAACTTTTCCGACTTTATCAGGCTTCGAATTGCAGCTGGGTGACCGAAACGTCAGATGCCGCACTCACTGAACATTCACCAGAAGCAGTACTAATTTGGTCCAAATCCGTATGTAAATAAGTGCACTTTACTCTTGAGGCGGAGTCTTTATCTCGACTCGGATTCGAGCAGGATAACCGAAACGTCAGACGTGGCACCCCATCACTACACGTTCCAAGCCGTCTTAGTTTGGTAAAAATCGATCGGTAAAGAAGGGCACTTTACTCGGCAGGCCAAAAGAGTTTTTCGTCCATACCTCGCCTCGCATTACAGCGAGCAAACCAAAAAGTCGCATGTGGCAATCACTACCCATGCGCTACAATCAGAGCAAGTTTCATCGATATCGGTCTACAATAAAGAGCACTTTACTCTTGACACCCAAGCAATTTTTTGTGCTTCTCTCTCTTTGAATTGCAGATGGTGACCGAAAGGTCAGACCTGTCACTGACTAACCAATGACCACAACCAGTACTGGTTTGGTCCACACCGGTATGTAAAGAAGTGCACTTTACTCTTGAGGTGGGAACAGTTTTTCGTCATCTCGTCTCGGATTCGAACGGGGACGACGACGAAGAAACGTCAGACTTGGCACTGCATAACTGTACGCTACAAGCCGCATCAGTTTGGAACAAATAGTTCGGTAAAGAAGGGCACTTTACTCCAGAGGCCGAAGCAGTTTTTCGTCCTTACCTCGCCTAGAATTGCTGCGTGTAAACCGAAACGTCGCATGTGACAATCCCTACCTATGCGGTACAAGCAGTGTAAGTTGTGTCAATACCGGTCTAAAATAAAGGGCACTTTTCTCTTGAGACCCAACCAGTTTTCCGAACTTATCACGTTTTCAATTGCAGCTGGGTGACCGACACGGCACACCCGGCACTCACTAACCATTCACAAGTAGCAGTAGCAGTTTGGTCCAAATCAGCATGTAAAGAAATGCATGTTACTCCAGGGAAGGAAACAGTTTTTCTTCGTTATCTCGCCTCGTATTCGAGCAGGGTCACCAAAAGGTCAGACGTGGAACTCCGTACAATGAGTACTAACTGATCGAAATCGTTCGGTAATGAAGGGCACTTTCCTCGTGAAACCGAAACAGTTACTGTTCCACACCTCGCCTCCCATTACAGCGCGTTCATCAAAAGTCGCATGTGGCAATGCCTAATCATGCAGTACAAACAGTGCAGGTTACGTCGATATCGGTCCAATATAAAGGGCACTTTGCTGGTAACACCCACGTAGTTTTCCGAGCTTATCTCGCTTCGAATTGCAGCTGGATGACCGAAACGGCAAACGTGGCACTCACTAAACATTCACCACTAGCAGTACTAGTTTGGTCCAAATTGGTGTGTAAAGAGATGCACTTTACTCTTGAGACAGTTAACAGTCTTTCATGGTTATCTCGACTTGCATTCGAGCGCGGTAACCGAAACATCAGACACGGCACTCAATAACTATACGCTACAAGAAATACGAGTTTGCTAAAAATCGTTCGGTAATAAAGGGCACTTTAGCCGTGACGCCGAAAAAGTTTTTCGTCCATACCACGCTTCACATTGCAGCGTTAAGCTAAAACATCCCATGTGCCAATCCCTACCCATGCGCTAAAAGCAGTCGGAAGTTTCGTCGATATCGGTTTAAAATAAAGGGCACTTTACACATGACATGCAAGTAGTTTTTCGTGATTACCTCCCGTCGAATTGCAGCTGGGTGACCGAAACGGCAGACCTGGCACTCGCTAAACATTCACCACTAGCAGTACTAGTTTGGTCCAAATTGGTGTGTAAAGAAATGCACTTTACTCTTGAGACAGTAACAGTCTTTCATGGTTATCTCGACGTGCATTCGAGCGCGGTAACCGAAACATCAGACACGGCACTCAATAACTATACGCTACAAACCAGTTTAGCTTGGTAGAAATCGTTCGGTAAAAAAAGGGCACTTTACTCGTGCGGCCGAAACAGTTTTTCGTCCATACCTCGCCTCCGATTGCAACGTGTTAACTGAAACGCCGCATGCGGCAATCCCGACCCATACGGTACTAGCGGTGCGTGTCGCAACATCGGTCTAAAGTAAGGGACACTTTACTCTTGAGACCCACGTAGTTTTTCGTGCTTATCTCGCTTCGATTTGCAGCTGGATGAACGAAACGTCAGATCTGGCACTCACTAAACATTCACCACTAGCAGTACTAGTTATGTCCAAATCGGAATGTAAATAAGTGCACTTGTGTCTTGAGACGGAAAGATTTTTTTGTCGTTATCTCCCCTCGCATACGAGCGGGGTAATCGAAAGATCAGACGTGGCACTCTATAACTATACGCTACAAGGAGTACTAGTTTGGTCGAAATCGTTCGGTTATGAAGGGCACTTTACTCGTGCGGGTGAAACAGTTTTTCGTTCATGCCTCGCCCCACATTGCAGCGTGTTAAGCAAAACACCGCATGTGGCAATCCCCCCTACCCACGCGCTACAAGCAGTACAATTTTCCTCGACATCGGTTTACAATAAAGGGTAGTTTACTGTGTAGACCCAAGTGGTTTATCGTGCTTATTATGCTTCGAATTTCAGCCTCGTGACCGAAACATCAGACATCGCGGTCACTAACCATTCACCACAAGCAGCACTAATTTGGTCCAAATCGGTGTGCAAATAAGTGCACTTTACTCTTGACATGGAAGCAGTTTTTCGTCATTATCTCGCATCGCATTCGAGCGGGGTGACCGAAACGTCAGAACTGGCACTCCATACTTATACACTACAAGAAGCACTAGCCTGGTCGCAATCTATCAGTAATGAAGAGCACTCTACTCATACAGCTGAAAGAGTTTTCTATCTTTATGTCCCTACTCATTACTGCGGGGTGAACGGAACGTCACACCTGGCACCCACTAGACATGCTCTAGAGGCAGTCCAAGTTTGGTCGATATCGATCGGAAATGAAGGGCACTTCACTCTTGAGACTGAAAAAGTTTTTCGTCCTTATGTTGCTTAGAATTGCATTATGGAGACCGATACACTAGACTTGGAAGTCACTAACCATTCGCCACAAGCAGTCCTAATTTAGGCCAAATTGGTGTGAAAAGAAGTACAATTTACTCGCAAGGCCATAACACTTTTTCATCCTTATCTCGTCTCACACTGGAGCAGTGAAACCGAAACATCAGACATGGCACTCTACACTTCAAGCCGTACTAGTTTGGTCGAAATCATTCAGTAATGAAGGGCACTTTACTCGTGAGGCCAAAACAGTTTTTCATCCATAACTCCTCATACTGCAGTATGTTAAGAGAAACGTCGCATGTGCCAATCCCTACCCATGCACTACAAGCAGTGCAAGTTTCGTAGATATCGGTCTAAAATAACGGGCACTTTACTCTTGAAACCCAAGTATTTTTTGTGCTTATCTCACTTTGAATTGCAGCTGGGTGACCGAAACGTCAGACCTGGCACTCACTAAACATTCACCACAAATAGTACTAGTTTGGTCCAAATCGGTATGTAAATAAGTGCACTTTACTCTTGAGGCAGAAATATTCTTCTTTATCTGAACTCGCATTCGAGCAGGGTAACCGAAACATCACACCTGGTGCTCCATACCTATACGCTACAAGGAGTACTAGGCTTGGTCAAAATCAATCATTAATGAAGCGCACTTTACTCGCGCGGCCAAGACAGCTTCTTGTCCATATCTTGCCTCGCATTGCAGCATGTTAACCGAAACGTCGCATGTGGTATTCCCTACCCATACACTACAAGCATTGCTAGTTTGGTCGATATCGATCAGAAATGAAGGGCACTTTAGTCTTGACGCAGAAAGATTTTTTCCTCCTTATCTCATGTCAAAATCCAGAGGGGGTGGACGAAAACCTCAGACCTGGCACTGCCTATCCATACACTACAACCAGTACTAGTTTGGTCAAGTCGGCCTGTAACACAGGGCACTGGTGATGGTGTTATATTGTACTTGCGCGATTTTTATAACATAATTTTTAAAATTAAACACAGATTACATACAGCCTCAGATTCAGCCCCCTTCCCCCCCAAATGGAATAAATCTGTGTGTGCACCTGGTAAGTGCTGTCATGCATATGAATACTCAGGAAAATCCCTCTGCTGGCTTCCAATATATAGGCAAAAAGATAGTTCGCTCTTCATGTAAAGTATTCTAATTTACTGACCTTTCCCAACCTAAATTAAGAGGCTCATATGGAGACAGTGGAGTCCTCCCTATGAATTTTGAGGAAAATCCCTCCGCTGGCTTCCGATAAATAGGCGAAAATGTACTTTGGTGTTGATGTAAAGAGCCCTTAATTACTAACAAGTCACAACAAATCTTAAGATGCTTGCATGAAGTGTCAATGGTGTCCCCATACAAATTTTCAGGAAAATCCCTCTGCTGGCTTCCAAATTATAGGCGAAAATGTACCTCCGTTTTCAAGTAAAGTGCCCTTAATAACTCACCTATCACACTGAAATTTAAGAGGCCTGCATGCAGTGTGAGTGGCATCCGCATATGAATTTTCAGGAAAATCCACCTGCTGAATTTCGACACTGAGGCGAAAAATTGTCTTAAAAGTACAGTGCCCTTAATTGCTGTCCTGCATATGAACTTTAATGAAAAACCCCCATGCTGGGTTCTCATATATGGGCAAAAACATTCTTCAGTCTTAATGTAAATTGTCCTTAATTACTGACCTGTCTCCATGAAACCTACGCCCACTGTATGGAACATACATAGTGCACAGCATACGAATTCTCAAGAAAATCCTTCTGCTCCTTCACATAGCATCTATGTAGGCAAAACCTACTGCCATCTTCGAAGTAAAGGGTCCTTAATTACTGACCTACCGCAATGACACTTATCCGAGGATTGCACAGAGTGAGTGGCATACCATGCATGAATTTTCATGCAAATACCTCTGCTGGCTTCCGATACGTAGTTGAAAACCTACATCTGTCTTCAAATAAAGTGAGCTTAATTACTGACCTATTGCAAAGAAGCTGACAAGACTTGCATGGGGTGTGAGTGGTGTCCCGCATACCAATTTTCAGGAAAATCCATCGGAGGTTTCCAATATATAGGCAAAACTTTCTAATATCTAGGGTTTAACTTAAATGTGACACAATAAGCAAAACAGTGCCGCAGAAGCAGAGCAAAAAAGATATCTGGGGCCATCTCAAACAAGGAAGTAATACATAAAGTCTTGTTTCATCCTTGTTTGATGTGTTTTTGCTTTAACATCCCTTTCCAATTCACAACTGTTCTTAATTTATGCTCTCTCATTTTTGGTTTAACACCCTTTGGCTGACTGTGTTCTATTATGCTAACCCCTTACTTCTAAGGGGAATATCTTTTTTGATTTATGCCCACTTTTTCATGAGCACAACTAGGGTGCAACACAAGGCACTGGTGTACATAAATTGAGAGGGCAAGAGAAACAGTTAAACAATTTATACACACTTTTCATGTATTGCAAAAATGCCTGACCTGCATACAGTTAGGGAGTCGACCCGGACAACAGGCCACAGAAACTGAATCTGTGGCCAAGCAAGAATTTTGGATGGGTGTACACGGCACAACTCATTGTTGCTACACGTTCATGAAGAGGCACTGAGTAAGACATAATATAAGCATGAAGTCCTACAAGAAATGTGGGATTAGTAACGTCCAATGCTACTGAAGATGGACTGTTTGAAGAAAGTGGCAGTTCAGACAGTATAATAGTAATAATCAATGTGATATGAGTGGTGGCAGAATTTAGGGGATTCTATGACAGGTAGATACTTCATAGTGCATGGCCAAATTACTTGTCAATTTGAGCTTCTAATGTTAACTGAATATTTTTTCTCAAAATTTATCATAAAAAATCTTGGTCTTTGGGAATTATGGCATACACATACATCTATAATTTGGTGACACAGCTCGGATTATCTTTAGAGTGCCCCTTTTATTTTTAAATGGAAAAGGTTTCACAAAATTAAATATTCTGATGGCTGTCAACAGTTGATGCATACCTAGGGTGGCAGTATACACGCACTCTGATCGACCACATGACACACTCGACCGAAACTGCTGGAAGTCTCCACCCATTAGTGTATCAAGCCTCTCATGGCGAGCAGTGTGCTGGACAAAGCGCGTCTTGTCACAGAAGCTGTAGCCACAGTCAGAACGCAGGCAATGGAAATGCGTCTGATGTTCACGGTAACCACAGTACGGGTACTTGCAGTCTTCATTGAACCTGCAGAACCAACAACGGGATTGACAAAAACTAAAAAAAACAAAGATAAAGGATTCAAAGTTCCCTGTAACCACAGTACGGGTACTTGCAGTCCTCATTGAACCTGCGTAACCAACAACGGGATTGACAAAAACTAAACAATACAAAGGTAAAGGATTCAAAGTTTCCGGTAACCACAGTATGGGTACTTGCAGTCCTCACTGAACCTGCATAACCAACAACAGGATTGACAAAAACTAAACTAAACAAAGATAAAGGATTCAAAGTTCCCGGTAACCACAGTACTTGCAGTCTTCACTGAACCTGCATAACCAACGGGACTGACAAAAACTACACAAAACAAAGATAAAGGATTCAAAGTTGGGGCTTTAAAGTGACTTAGCATAATTTTAGTAGCACTAACAGGAGACCTAACCTACATATTAATAGTTTTAACAGGAGTTCAAGAAAGAACACTGGGTTTGGCATTGAAATTTTTCTTGAAAGCTCCAGACTTCTGGAATGTATGACTGTGTCACTGGGCAAGCAGTTCCCGACATTGAGAACGGGCGCAATGCCTTCACTTTCTGCTTGATACTGAAAATAAAGGCACTGGTATCCTTTGACATGTCAGGGAATACAATCCCAAACACAGTATCATACCTCACAAGGTTGGAATCTTCAGCAACACTACAGTCACAACCTCACATCCTGTAATATACGTTGGCCTCATTTTACGCCAGGGTTACATTCCTGCAAAACGTCGTGCAAATCAAACAAAAAATTCCCATTTAAAACAATGTATTTCCTGGGGGTTAGGGGACTGACCTCATCCTATATAGTATATGACAATTCCATTAGTGAACATATGGACCTGCGGAGTATATATATAATATATGTATACTGTATACATACATTTATATACAGTCTACACACATTTGTATACAATATATTTATTTATTCCTAATTCAATAAAGATGTAAGAGACTCGCATCCATAGTTTTTGGTACGGATCACTCCCATAGGACTCTGGTAGTCTTGCTACACAAATAGAGTGTTGGCATTAATGTCACCCAAACACTTAGCACTTTTTTTTAATTTCTATCAGCATTATCACAAATTGTACACACACTACTGTCAGTGAGTCTGACATTAAGGCATATATCAACAATTCATTCACCTTTTTCAAGTCAGCTTACTATGTCTAATTTCTCTTCAATACCAACTGTCTTTCACCAATTTTTCACTTGGATTGCACTAGTGATGCGAATTTACATTTATCAGTCATGTTGGTAAGAAAAGCTGTTGAAGAGGCAGCTAAATAAGCCACATGCTTATATCACCAACCTAATCAATCCATACACATGACTAATGGGATGACAGTGATGTAATTTACTGCAAGCCTCCTACAGAAGATTAGTGCAGCCATAGATCATCGATGCCATATTACATTAAACCAAAAATTATTGTGTCAATTTGAAAAGTGGTGTAAACCTGCAAGTTGTGTTAAAGCAAAATTGCATAAGATGAGACCTGCCTGTTTTTCTTGCTGAAAAGGGCAGAGTACAGTGCAGATACAGCATGTAAATCATGTAACGCATCAACACAACACTGCATAGAAACTCAAAATGGCAACAAGGCACATCTCTAACATGAATTCTTACATTTTAGTATGGACTGTTATTCATAACCTTGCAAATATTAAGACAACAATGAAGGTTGGTTCACAGTTCAATCACTGATGAAAGTGCCAATGGGATTCTGTGGTGCAAACCCTGCAAAGAGACAATTTGTTTGGCAAACACAGTGCATTTGAAAAGTAATGCCATAAATATGAGCACACTCATTATCTGTACTTGTATGAACACAACTAAAATTATCTCATTAGTTTTCATACACTGTGGGGTCATGCAATGGGCCAAGCTCTTCCAATGCACGAAGCACAAAATGGACAGGTAGCACAACAGAAGTGCCAATGCCAGAATGCGAAGTCACATACACATGTACCACACTTCAACATGTACTGCCATTCAGGACAGCTACAGACGATGTTCAGTTTTGTTTGGACCACTCACTTACTTTGAACTCCACAGCCTCTTTTTGAAAATCCAATATTTGTAAATCATATTTTGTTGTATTTGCATACATTTTCAACTGCGCAGTAAATGGAAACTAATACTGGATGCTAGGTAAGTGTAAACACTGTTGCCTTAGCTAACTTTCATAGTTGTAGCTTTCACAGATGCATTGTATTCTACTGCACTTTGGCCTGGAACTTCGTCATCACAAAGGGGAAGACCTCTGGAGGCAAAACCTTCCTCTTCATACTTAATTTTGTCCATGATCAAGAGTTAGGTTCCAAAAAGTACTCCATTCTTTTATATAACCATGACCTTTATTTCACAACTTTTTAACTTTGCCTAACCAATAATTCAAATCATCTTCCAATCAGTCAAAATCACAGCTGGTTTAGATAACTTGTTTTTTTTTCTGTGAGTGTATTCCAACTATACTAATGCATGCTGGAACCACCACCCCCCCCCCCCCAAACCCCCCATAAATGCATGAGCAGACACGCTCACTTTTATCACAGTATCCTTCCCTCTTCAGTTTTCCAGTTCATATAGCAATAAATAAAAACAAGACTGAACCTCACCTAAAACGAACGTAACCTTCTGGCACTGGTTCGTCCTTCAGTATCCTCATGCTGTTCTGCACTCGAGCCTTTTTGGCCTCAGGACTCATGTCTAGGTGACGGTGATGGGTCGGATGTGGTGAAACGGCGCGCTTGTTCAGACCAGCAAGATGCTGCTCTGGGCTCTGTGACTGACCAGCCTGCTCTGCGCTGGCTGCTGCCGCTGCGTTCAGTAGGGCATGGTGATCCAGCAGACCATTACTCTGGAGAGCTACTGGATGAGCATGAGCTGGATGAAGCCCGGGTGGAGCAGCGAACATCAGACCTGCATGCAATACCTCATACTCACCATCTTCAGGTTTCTTCATTGGATTGTCTGTCAAACCCCAATATAGTACCCCTGTTTGTTCACCACAATTTGTGTCAGTATATTGAAGGAGACAGAAAATTGAACTGCTGTAGAAGTGGAAATTTCTTTTCAAAGACATCCATCATCACTGAGGGTGGCACTATATTGAGGTTCAACTGTATAAAATAAATAAAATAAACTTTTTCAGCTGGCATAACTATAATCTACCTTAAAATCTACATAACTTGATACATGCTTCACCTTCCTTCGGTCATCATCATGTAAGTTTTCATCAAAACTTACATTTTTGTGTATGTTTGTTTATTTATTTATTTTATACACTTGTATCAAGCACAACTGGAAGTCAATACTGAAGAATGTAAGTGCACTATAGGGCACACAACAGCAAACAATTGCAAAGTGTAAAAATATCAGTTTTATTAGGCTTTGTTCACAAATACCTCATCCCTGCTTTTGCAAGAATCAGGATACACAATTCATCTCGTGCAGGACACATAACCCAGAAAAAAATAACAAAAGATGAAAACCCTTGTATAAAATAAATTAGTTTCTCATTAAAAGACTATCAGTTACACTTAAATCCAGTACATGAATGGGGAAATAAATTGCTTCTAACTGAAATATTAATGGAACTCTTGAAAATTAAATAAATAATACCCATGACAACCTAAATGAGAAAAAAGAATATCTCAAAAAGATCCAAAAAGTAAAAGTAGACAAAAAATTTTGCCCAGAATTGTCAATAGTACTGAGATGCAATTGAACAAGAATGAAGAACAGCTCATTAGTAAAGGTTTAATGTACCATCTGCATTAAAACCAAAGAAATGGACACAAAATCTAGCATTAGAAGATGAAATAGCTATAAATTACTTGCAACTGCATGCACAAGACTTCACGAGATATACAATGGCAAGAAATATTCGAAGTCTACAAACCAAATACAATACAAAATATAACAGTATATCCCCCCCTCTCATACATCATATTTACGCGACAACTGAAGTAGAAACTAGGATAACATGAAGCCGCTGTCACAGAAGCCAATGAATGAAACTCCATGCACATTATGTATGAGGAAAAACAAATATGAGACCAGTTCTTATTTAATTACCAAGAACAAATACCTAATGATTAACAAAGACCAAACAAGACAAATCTCAAGAATGTATCAGATACAGCATCAAGCGCATTAATCATATTATTAAAAGAGATTAAACATTGACATTCACAAATATGAATCGACAAGCCCCACGTATCACAGGACTAACAAAAATCCACAGAATCAAGCATTCCCACTGCATGAACAGTTAATTGAAGAAACAGATTACAAACTCTCAAAACATATTTCTAATATTCCAAAGGACACAATGAACCTTCCTAACACACCGAACACCAAAAAAACACTTTATGCCTAGCAGAAGACCAATGAAACTTCAAGATGATAGTTGTGAACTGGTATCTTTCAATACAGACAACAAATGTACTAATATTCTCGCAAAATATTTGTTACAAATAACAGAAGGTGAACTAAAACATAACAGACACTGCCACCAAAACACAATACAAGAATGAATTAACTTCTGAATGACCAACATTCACACATGAAAACAAACGTAAAAAAAATAAGCCCGATAAATTAATTTTATACCTTCTGGCAACAAGGAAATTTACTGGATATTTGAGAAATAATGTACAATCTCTGTTTTGTTTTCCACAACATGATGTTCATATCATAATTTTATCTTTTTCTGTGCAATTTATACCTACATTTTTCATAAACCATGCACTAAAATTTAAATACCAACCCCACAGTTTAAAGGTTAATTAAGTAGAACACCAAACAAACCAACTGAACCTGCATCAACGTTGATATATGCATAAACAGGTGTTCATTACGCTCTTTATGTCCCATGTCTTCACGTTCCTTCTCCTAGTGCGAGCATGCGTGCGTGTATATACTTGCCAGCAGGTGAAGAGTAAATTGCAGGGATGCCTGGCTGGATGAATGGGATGCCTTGTGATGTTATTAGAGCGAACTGCTGTCCTGCTGCTGCTGCTGCAGCCATTGCAGCACTGAAACTTGCTGCAGCCGCTGCAGATGAAGATGGCGAGGAGTGTGGTGGGAAAACTGAAGGATGATGCAGTCCTGTTCCAGGTGGAGGCAGCCCACTGCCAGGACCGTGAGGAGTCTCAGAGCCTGGGCTCTGCTGCTCATTCACAGATGGACCCCCTGAAATGCAAGTACAAATATGATGAAATATTCTGTTTTTACTCTAACTGAAATGTATCAACTGGTTGTGGCTGCCCATTCCATCAGTGCGGAACCAAACATGCACCCCTAGATGTAAAAATGGATTTATTTCATAAGAAAAAAGCTCTCTCTCCATTACATTTCTGGTGCTGAAATTTCTTGGAAAAATCAACATTACACTGCTCTACAGATGGCTGAAAACTTGATTATGCCGTGTCAAAGTTACATTTCGTCTCATATACCATTATATCACCACTTAATTAATTCTGGTACAAATTAACTTCCCTCCATCACAAATATCCTTCCTGCTATTTGTGCTAATATATCATACCACCATTCACACAACCTCATGTTTTATGTTTAAGTAATATGACTACTTTCATGTATAGAAAATGAACCACACCAACTGACTTTTTAACTAAACTGAACACCTATTTTACGGTCACCTATTTAATGTAATACATATGAGCAGTGATTCCTTCATTTCATTTCATCCATTAACCCTTTAAAGACGAAGCATATCTGTTTTCTATAAGGACTCAGTGCATACTGCGCTGTAAACACTCTCCACTTTGGTTATAAAAACCAGTCTCTTAACGTTTTATAAGGCAAAAGTTTCTGTTTCTTCTGAGATCCATACAAAACACATAAACGCAATGTGGGCACCACGTAGAATTTTTGAATGTTAAATCTGGTCGTATGTAAAGTTACCGCTAGGCTGTAAAAGGTTAAGCTACATAGGTAACATAGGATAAGTCCTGAATTACATTCTACTAAGACATATACACAAACAACAATGCTAAAAATATGAGATATATTTATATTTTAAGACATATACACAAATAAGAATGCTAAAAATATGAAAGATATTTACATTTTAATATTACTACCCATTTACTCCATACACAATGTTAAAATAGTACTGTATATAAGTACTCATTAAAACTGTAAAAAGCATTTTGCTCAAGCAGTAATTTTACTTCCCTTTTAAACCATGTACACGTCTTCAGATTCTTTATCTGTTCCGGTAGTTGGTTAAGAAGTTTTATACCTAAATTTATGACACTATTTGATACAGGCTGAGAAGTGAAGATCATTTTTACCTCTTGTATTGTAATTATGTAACTGAGAGTTATGTATTACATATTCGCTGCTGTTTTTTATGAAACACAACACCTCTAAGATGTACGATGAAGTCATCGTTAAAATCTTATGGATCTTAAAAACACCCCTAGATGTTTCATGTCTTCTAATACCATACATTAATCGAATTACCTTTTCTTGGATATAAAAAAACGTTTTGCTGCAACTGTCCGTCACCCAAAACATTATACTACACTTCATTCTGGACTGAAAATACGTGAAGTAAATGGTTTTAATCATGTCACCACTTACCACATCTTTTAAGCATTTCACTAGAAAGTAAGCTTTATTCAAATTATTACATAAATTGTTTACGTCTTCACACCACCTGAGATTACCAGTAATATTAATGCCTACGAATTTCATACTTACACTGTATGGTATAACTATGTTACTGTAAGTAATAACCTTGTGTCGAAAATAAAATAGCATTGCCCTGGTCTTATCAGCATTTAAAATTAATTCATTTTCAGAGAACCATGTCTCTATCTGTTTCAATACTAACTTAATTTTCAATTCTAATGATTTCAAATCTCTGTCTAGAACAAGCACGTTTATATCATCCACATACAGGACCATTTCAGCACTGTGTACACTTCCAGGTAGGTCATTTATGCACAAAACAAACAAAATGGGTCCCAATATAGATCCCTGTGCAACCCCATAAGCCAATTTTCTAAGTGAGGAGGAGTGTCTGTATAGAATCCCATTAGTTTCTAACCCTGTGCTTTCAACAAACTGAGAATGATCTGATAGATATGATTCAAACTATGAGTTTGTTATTCCCTTTACTCCACAGGCTTCCAGTTTACATAATAATATTTGATGGTTTAACACATCGTACGCTTTTGAAAGGTCAAGAAACATACCAAATGCATGTGCACAATTATCCAGTGCTTCGAGTGTGCCTTCAAGGAACAACTGACAAGCTGTATACGTGGATTTGTCTTCCCTAAATCCATGTCAAACATCAGTTAAAATATTGTGCTTTGCAATAAGCGAAACAAACCTGTTACACATCTGTTTGCCAAGTAGTTTTGAAAAAGCCGACAAGACTGATACTGGTCTATAGTCCTTAATATCATGTATGTCTCCCTTTGTAAAAATACGATGTACTTTAGTTATTTTTAGTAACTGAGGAAAACCTCCTGTTTAGAAAGACAAATTAAAAATGTGGGTTAAGGGTGTTTTTATATTGAGCACACTACTTTTAAGTACAAGTTCCAGAATCTCATCAAACCCAACAGATTGAGAACCCTTCAGTTTATTTATCACATTTACAACCTCTTGCTCCATAACAGGAGATACGGATATTATGTTCTGGTTATACGTTAAATTATGTTGAAAACTATTCCTTGAATTTCTTGGTGTATTACTGCTCTTTAAGTTCTTCAACTGTTTCAGTGTAAAAGGCATTAAACATATCTACAATTTGTTGGAGGCCAGTAATTAAGCTACCACCACCTTCTATCTCAATAGTATTCTCATTATATCGAGAATTACCCCTTTCATTATCACTTGGCATATTCTTTTATTTCTGTTATTCTTTACCTGAATGAATCATATCACGATCCCTCATTTTTGCCTCTTTAATTACATTTTTAAAATGATAATGGTACTTCTTAATATAGTTTACTGATTTTTTTCGAGACAGGAATGCATTTCTTTAACCTATTCAGGAAAGACATCCTATTTCTGTATACAGTAAGACATCCTATTTCTGTATACAGCAAGTCCTTTCAATATCCATTTATTCCTTTTTTTATGCTTCACACAGGACATTCTATATGGGAATGCAATATTAAAATAATAACAAATTCTATCTAAGAAAAGGTTAAAAGAACTATCTACATCTTGTGAAACAAGAACTTCTTCCCAGGATTCCTTTCATAGGAGGAAATTAGACTCCTGCATATTGTTTCCCGTAAAACTCCTTCTTCGTGCATATTTCAATATATTAAAGGACTTATTTACCTTTACATATAAAATCTGTGCAAAACAATCTGAATACCCCAAGTCCACACCTAATAATAACCTCTGTTGAAGCAATTTATTAACTATCATTCCACCTGTTAGTGATCTGGAGTTAATACAGATCCTTGTGGGTGTCTCCACAGCATTAATCATATTATTCCTCTCGAATACATAAAGTAAATGCAATAATTCAGTGTCACTTTTGAGGAAATTTACATTCCAGTCACCACAAAGTATCAATCATTTTTTCCACGACTGCACTCTATTGAGTCCCATTTCCATTTTAGCTAAAAACTCATAAAATCCACCTTCAGGCGATCTATATATACGAACTGTAATTGTGTTAAGGTTTAAAATTTCAACAGCTGATACCTCAAAATTTTTATCACTTCCCAACTCTGTAATATAATTTACGTCCCTTATCTGCATATTTCCTTAGCTAAAATACACAAACTCCCCCCCCCCCCCCCACACTTACTGTTCCACTAAATTACTAGATAACACACTTATCAAATTTCACAACATGCATATGATCAGAAGATAACCAGTGTTCTGTTAAACAGAGAATGTCCATAGTGAAATCATTTAAAGTCAACATCGGCTTTAACCCTTTAAACACGAAGTATATCTTTTTTTACATATAAGGACCCACTTCGTACCGCACAGTGAACACTCCGTCTCTGTTATAAAAGCAATCAGTTAATGCTGTATAGGGAAATAATCGCTGTTTATTCTGAGATCCATACAAAACACATAAATGCAGTGTGAGGAGAACGCAGAATTTGTGAATGTTAAACCTGGTGGTATGGAAAGTTACCGCTAGGCTTTAAAAGGTTAACTCAGGTATCTTATTGTTTAAACTATGGACATTATGATGCATAATTTTCAAACCACGTGTACTACAATCTGCTACCATAAAAATTCACTACTACTGCTAACTGGGGGTTCTTCGCAGTCTTTTTGATGACATTATCAGTGAATTAACATCCACGTTGTCCGATTTAGTTGGAACCCTTCTTCTATTGCATTAAGACTATTATTGGTTGGATTACATATTTCTTGCCTTCTATGATCATTCACACAGTTCATGGGTATTGGACACAACTTAGCATCATTAAAAATTCTTTCAACAGCACTCTGATGTTGCTTCACAGAATATTCTTTACCACTAATGTTCAGATGAAGTCCACGTCTGGCGTAACGACTTCTGCTGTAGTTCACTTCCACTACTGATGCATAGTTAAAGGGCTGCACATATTTCCTTAGCTTCCTATTGAATACCTTGTTTTCCACATGCACACAGGAGTTAACATTTAAACCACACATATCAGGTAATTCCATTAACAGCACATTAGTATTATTATGCTTCTTTACAAAGCTTCGGACATGAGAGAGGCCTACATCAGAACCATTTTTACTAATATCCCTTGTACCCCCAACATCACAACCACCTCACTTGTTTTAAGGTCTCTGATGTCCTTTACCCCTGAGTTCAGAATTAACGGTAAGTCAGCAACAGGTTTCACAATACCTTGCACAGAAAAATTCTTTTCCAGCTTGTGCTGAATTTCAGCACCTACACCTCTTGCATGGCTGCCCCCAAGGATAACTATTTTCCACCTTATATTCCAAAGCTTTCACCTTATTTCTTACATCACTTCATCAGTATGTATTTATACTATTGGTTTCCATCTCAAAGTTCAAATTACAAATTGGTTCAAAACAATTTGTTATAACTGGAATCAGTCCCACCTCCTTTCTTATTGATTTAGAGGCTGCCTTCTTCTTACCATTACCAACCACTGTGCCTTCTTCTTACCATTACCAACCACTGCCCAATCCAGTTTGTTTTCCATCACTTTTGTGGTTAAGTCCATTTGACTTTCAATTTTTGCTGTTAGTAGGCTTACATTCCCCTGTATAACCCCTTTTACACCGGCTCGACACCACCAACAGCAATGCATTGAGTTCCTCTATATCACACTTCTGTAATTTTCTCTTTCCACTTTCATCTTTTCGCAGTCCATATACTTCTCCTGATGTTCACTAATTCGCTGTCTATTTAATATACTTTAAATATGCAAATTTCATACATTTTTGATTAACCATAAATCATGTGTTACACTGCTGGCCACCATCTTGTATGTTCAAACTGTTACTATACACAGCTGAATAATGAAACAAAAGTGAAAGTCCACAGTTGAGTTACTCGCAATGTCTTTTAAGAATACTGAAACTGTACCTTTTTTGCCGTTAAGATCAATGCCAAGATCCCCTGGGGACTGAAACATGGAGTGTTCAACATGATATTGTAATATAAAATATCTGGGAACAATACTCAGCATTTTGTTGGACTGAGTGTTGCAAGTTGCTTATCAACAATGCATGGTATGAATAATATTAAAAAACTAGAATACATTCACAGTTCTTGAAACATTCTGTTACATAAGATAAATTGTTCTTATCACCTGGGCCATTGTTGATGGAATCATTACTTTCTTCATTGTTATTGTCTTCTGGTTCCCTCTTAATAGCTGGGGGACTAAGAGCACCACTGCTGTGTTTTGCGATGTGAGGCCGAAGGCGGTCCAATTCTGAAAAAGCCTGCGTCAAAAATAAAATAATTAGAATAGTTCTTATACATGAACTAAGCAAAAATGTGTGTGAGTAGCAGTGTCACAATTCATAAACTGGAAGTATAAAACACATCCTGGATAACTGGACATTCTTGTGTGTAGCAAGGCAATAATTATGATATATACTGACAACCAACTTGTACACAAATGATAAAATCCAGCACTCAAACACCTGCATACAAACCCCAACATGTTTCAATGCCTTAAATGCATCATCTTCAAGCAGCACTAAATTTAAAAACACTTTAAAAACATACAGGAAATTTCTTAAATTGTTCACTAAACCATCATCGTCACGCCATACAAGCTAATGCAGCATGCTGGTTTATGATAATTAATTAATTATACAAGCAAAACAGGTCTCTCACCATCACATATAAAAACGTCCCCCCTGCTGCATAATGAAGTATCCACTCAGTATCAAAATATTTTGCATGTTTTGCCATGTAATGTATGCCAGACACATGTATTCAGCATACCTGGTTACACGCATTGCAATGATAATGCTCCTTCCTCTTCAGTTTACAGAATGGGCGACTACAGGACTGTTCAGGACCATAGCGGACATGGCGTTCAAGTGACATCCAGTCTGGCCTTGAAACCACGTCATGTTGCTGGGACTGCTGCTGCAGAAGACGAGACAATGACTGCTGGGACCCTCCTTCTGACTCTATAGGTTCACTCTTCACATCTGAAGACAACAGGAATTTTATTGCTAACGCAACCTGCTAACCCTTCCAACAGGTACTCGATTGTGAAGGCTAATATTAATCTCAGGTTCTTCTAAGTTAAGATTGTGTGAGTGCATACTTCCATATTCCGAGATGATTATGGAATTAATGCAGAATGCTTGATTAAGCATTAGGACACAAATGGCCACAGTCTGCGTTCAGCATTTCCAAAACATTCTTTTTTGCAAATTAACTGTTCTTGGACAGCTTGACCATGAAGACAAAAATATTACAATCCTTCAAAATACTGACAGCTACTGAGCAACACAGTCACATCCCAGCAGGAACTTGAACACCGCTACAAAAACCTCACAACTCACACACAGCCAAACTCACTTCTCTACTGGTGTGCCATGCAATTAGATACAACAGTACCCCACTGTTACACTTATTAGGGCATTTTAACATTTACAAGATTCAAGTCTATAGTTCCTAGCCAAGAGAGTTCCCACCCAGTCATCAAAACTTTTTTAAGTCCGATAATTTTGGTGTAACACTAGGGAAGTCTGGGGCTGAAATGTTAAATATCACGAAAAGAAGCGGGATCCAATATGCCTTCAGTGCGGTAACCACGAACAGTGCTGTCTTCTAGGATGTGATAAGAACTTCAATCATGAAAACATTTCATACAGATGAAGCAGACAAGAGATACTACATTAAAAATGTTTCAAAGGCACTCATGTACATGCATGGTAACTGCCAGTGCTGTATCAACACAGAAACACTTGCATTATAAAGCAACAATTTGGTACATATGTTGCTCATTTAGTCTGCCGCCGATTAGCTGAAACCCGCAATCATCCTTCATTCCTGTGGCAAAACAATACAAAGGAGGCTGCTGTCCTTCCACACCAGAACATGTTAATTACCCAACAGAATCCTATACATCCACAACTGATGACTTTCAGCTGCCGCCTTATGATTTAAACAAAACACCAGCTCTACAGTCTGTAAGTACAGAGACAGGCTGATGGAAAAAATAACTTTTATCCATCAGAAAGGAACATTATTTTACATACAACAGCTAAAAGAGCTTTCCAAACAATGGCAACACAAGAAGGCAGAACAGAAAGAGCTCATGCAGCAGTTAATATGATGGGGTGTTAATGTAGTAGTACTGGCTGCGGGGGTGAGGAATTAGCCACGCAACACTGGACACAAGCCGGACTGGATGTCATTAAAAAGGGACAATATGGAACATGATCCTCACGCACCTGTTCCTGACTGCTGTCTGTTCCTGCCTTCTGACGATGTTTCGTTGTTTGGCACGGTGATGATGGCACCATAACGAGGCTGAGGAGGGGATGGAGGGGAAGGTGAAGTTCCCCTGGACGATCTGGAAACACCACCCAGTTTCCCTAGTGACATGGAAGATGTAGATGATGAAGAGGAAGAGGAGGAACAAGGATTTGAACCCGTACCAGCACCACCACACGAAAACGCAGACAGCGGGTAAAAAGTTCCCGAAGCCTTCACCACTAGAGACAGAAAACCAAAACCACGGTCACACAGACACATACGATGTGCTGTCATGATGCTGCGCTTCAAAATATGACAGACAGCAAACGAAATTTGGTGATGGTGATGATGATAATGAAACATAATAGAAATGCTTCACACTGGAAAGGTTATAGTTTTTCTTCTGCAGAAGTAATTTAACAGAAACTTCACTTATAGTTAAGAGACAGAACTCTCATTTAGATGTTTGTTTATTTTGATATCTAGCTCACTGGTTCCGCTGTGTCAATGTCAGAAACAGTGACGATTATATTCAAGATGAGTGGGAGTTAAAATTACAGGATACATATAAAAATGTAGCACTAAGACAATAAAATGCTTAGGAGCCATCTGTAAAATACGGACAATGTAACAGATTTGGAAAAGAAAAAAATCCCACCCTGAATTTATGAAGAATTCCACTAAGCACAGCAAATCTTACCTTTTAATGGTTAAGTTTCTGAAGACTACATTTCAATAGACAGATGTGTACATTCTCAGGAAGATGTAATTTCAACCAACTAGCTGGCACCTACGTAATGGTACTGTATTAACCGCGAAAATGAGCACCAACAGGGCTGTGAATACAACAAGTGACTAATGGGGTGACTAGTAAAATTGATGAGATGGGCAGTGAGAATATAGGTTCAACTGTGCACAGAAGAAATTGCAGATGGACTGAGAAGAAATCAGAGACAGTGATCTATAGTTGTGTTAAGCCTAATTCGATAACACACACCTTTATGCACAAATGTACATATTTATCAAGTATCATCTATGTCCACTGAATTTGTGAGATAACACGTACACAATCAGTATTTCTAAAAACACAGTTCGGTATTTGGATTACAGGATTGGTGCAGGTCCAACACCATCACACAGAAGCAGGCAAAGGATGAACATCTTATTGGGTTGAAATTTGCTTGCTTGCAAATTACTACCATGTTCAAAAATTGGGTTCTTTATTTTGCCCCCATTGCCCAATGAACAACCACTGTTTTCCAAAACAATAAACACAGATTCAACACAACAGAAGTAAGAAGCATTATGAAAATTTTGCATTTAATAATAAAACAGTAAACAGATCAAGTGTCTATTAATTTTTTTTATATACGGACTTCTGGCCGTGCCTGACGTTACCACTGTATGCAGACCTTGATGCCATCCCAGACAATGACCCGGCATGTAACTAGTATCACAAAGACTGCAAGCAGCAAGTGCATTTTCATAATGTTTGAATCCTAACACTATTTACATATACATCTTCTATGTGCAAGCTTTAATCTCACTAATCCATGGCCCCTTTGTCAAGTCAACTGTTCTACCTGTGGTCCTGTTTGAAGATGCTTCTGGTGAAGGAGCACGCATTTGTGGTGTCCTCACAAGGACTGGGGAAGCAGCACTGGGCGACAATGACAAGCCCTCAGCAGTAGATACTTCTGATTTGATGTGAACTGGAGACTCTGTTAGAAAAAAGTGATGCTTCAGGATTTAAATATACACATGTTTAAACATAATACTCATAGCTGCACGTTGCT
Organism: Coptotermes formosanus; assembly: GCA_013340265.1. NCBI lineage: Eukaryota > Metazoa > Arthropoda > Insecta > Blattodea > Rhinotermitidae > Coptotermes > Coptotermes formosanus. The sequence goes on along the minus strand of BLKM01000728.1, from coordinate 590,311 downwards.
AAGGATGTGGGAAGCACTGTGATCTTTATGGGAATTATGTGATATTCATCTGAAACAATGTGATTGTATGGGAATTTGATTCTTGCAGGGAACATTAAAATGTCAACATTGAATGCCAAACTATATCCATTTGGTTCTGAGGTCCAAAAAAGAGCACCTGAACTGTCCACAAGCATTGTCATGAACAAATCATAGACGTTACTGAACGCACATAGTTTCTGTAATATAAAATTTGCATCGTCAGTGAAATCAGAAGTCTGAATTCTCAGAAGTGTTTGAAGTTCTGTTTATAGATTTGGTCTAATTTCACATCCGAAACTCACAATAAAGCTACAGCCTGACAATTTCATTTGGACCAACCTGGCCATCAAGTGCGGCCACTTTACTAGGACCAAATTAATGTGTACGACAATTTCATGAAAAATTCAATAAATGCAACTATGCTTCAGACAGTATCTGTTGGGCTCAGTAAGATAAAGGTTTCACATGATGTACAACTTCTTTGTACGCCATATTTCACAATAAATGTCCGTTAAGATCTGAAATAAACTTCACTGATGGCTTTCCCGAGTTATCAACTGCAACAAATTTAGGTTGGAAGGAAAACATAATTTCCACAAATACAAGTGGATAAAAATAAGCTGAACGTTTGGATTTATTGAAGTTTAAAAGGTGTGATGTCTGTGCATCAATTACTTTAACCCGCGTGTACAACAGGAAGACACCAATCTGTTCACCTGGTTCTTTCTTCAGACTGTGGCTGCCTGTTGAGATTGGGGAGTCACAGCTCCTACGATGACTACCAGATGTCTCCTGAGCAGCTTCATTGGCTTCTTCCGCATCACCACCACCACCATTACAGTGTTTTTGCTCATGGATGGCCATGGTTGAATACCGCACAAATGAGTATCCACATCCAGGACGTATGCAGTGGAAGTGCCGATTTATTCTGTTACTGCACATATTTACATATTCATTAAATACAAGGAAAGTGTTTAAGTGGAACCTCAATGCATCATTCCCATTACCATCATTTTCCCACAACTTTCGTTTGTCTTGTTTGGTCCTGGAATTAGTCCCACATAAATAACACTATTTTTTCCCGCCACCATCATTCCTCGAACTATCATTTTATCGCACTGATTGTTGAAAAATCACAGTCCTGATGCAGCAGTTTCCCACACTGATCATTTCTGGAAAATTGAAATGATGATTTGGTAGCTTATGAGGGGTGAATGCGTGATGACCTTCAATGAGTTCGAAAAATTGAGAGTGTGTGCACGTGCCATGCTTTCTTAGCGCCGCCAGCTGCAAAGACATTATACCTCCAACCTTTTCTTTTGGGCTACAGTAGCAGTTGAGTGTTTTACTCCCACTCCGATCATTCCCCTCATTTCCCTTATCAAACAGCCGCATTCCACGTTGGCGCATTGTGCAAACGGCTGTTTGCCTAAGAGATGCTGGCAGAGATCAGAAAAATAAGATCAACATTTTAGAAGCCATGCACTACACTGTGTCAGTAACCAGCAGACCCTCGAATATTGTTTTCGAAAAGCTGGCTACGGGTGTGGACAACCATCAGATGTTAGCAACGTCGCGATGGGGAATGAAGATGACGATGATGCTTTTCATGACTGGCAAAAGTTCAGTGGCATGGATAATGAGACTTTTGACGACTACGTGTCTGTGGACAGTTACCTGGCGACCATCGGTGTTAATACGGTGAAGGAGCTATGCGAGAACCATGTGGTAACAAGGAGTGTGGAAGGGGAAGAATAGGAAGGGGAAGATAGCGAACCTGAACACAAAGTTGTGCCGAACTTTGCCGAAGTGTAAAAACCACTCATGAAAGTCAAATCATTCATCTATGCACACAGCAACAGTGATGGTGATCGTGACAGTGTTCTAAGCATGGAGAACTCGTTATTTAAACTTAGACGCAAAGTTTCTACAAAACAACCATCAATTACAGAGTTTGTTTTTGCAAGAATTAGCTGTTTGAATGAAGCACTGTATCATGTAATTGCCAACAAATAAAGTCATTAAATTTTTCTTACCTGTAGTTTTTAATGGTTTCCCGCAACTATAGCTTTCCCGCATTTATCGTTTGTTTTCCATCCCCTTCAAAAACGATGCATCGAGGTTTCACTGTACATCAAACATCAGTTCATAAAGAAAACAAATGGTCATGCAATTGACCTTTGACACTGTCATTGTCTGGTTTAACCTTTTAAAGCCTAGCAGTAACTTTACATACGACCAGGTTTAACATTAAAAAATTCTATGTGGTGCCCACATTGCGTTTATGTGTTTTGTATGGATCTCAGAACAAACAGCAACTTTTGCCTTATAAAACATTAAGAGACTGGTTTTTATAACCGAAGTGGAGAGCGTTTACAGCGTGGTACGCACTGAGTCCTTATATAAAACAGATACGCTTCGTCTTTAAAGGGTTAATCCCCTGCAATGGCATTTCATTGTTCTATATCCTAATGCTAATCAATGATATAAATAAGTAATTACAATACACAAGAAATGCAAATAAACTGACTAAAAGTCATATATGACATATAAAACTCATTTGTTTCAGCAACAGGGCGCCATCTTCACAGAATCCAACAGACAAAGGTTTGCAAGTACCAACATAACAATCTTGGTATTACTTTAATAAAATGTTGAAATATTAAAACAGTAGAATTATATTGCCTTCAAAAGTGATGTAAGGGGACAATGTAGGCAAGAGTCCAAAGTTTTATATAATTATATGCCATGTATGTATACAAACATCTGCCTATTTTAAGTATGATCTAAGAGGATCTAGTCCATGTGGTGTGTCGGTTTCTTATTGTGCACACAATAGGAAACACACTGAGCATATAATGTCAAATCAATACTGTATATGTCCACCAGGTCCCACACTTTGCTTTGTTAAGCCAGGAGCAGCCACTTACATTTACTACATAAAACTTAGAAGACTTAACAAGTGAGATCTGACACTATAGCAGTTAATATGAAGACGGTATTCAGCAATGTCATGACATGAAGTTTGGTACATTGGTACCACCATATTGGACAAAGCCACTTCTGTACTCTGCAAGATGAGGCAGCAAACTCCTCCAAAAAGTTGGTACCTATCTACAAAAGTGAGATGAGATGTGTAATGTTATGTAGAACAACACACATGCAATTAGGAATGCTGTTCCAATAATTAAATGTAATCCATGGAATCCTCTTGTTACAAAAATCATTGACCCATAAGCTCATGCTGCAACTGTGAATGGTGCTTCCACACATTCAAATCCATGTGGCAAATTAAATCCCTAGTAATAATGTCATCTACCATCTGCAGAATTTAAAAAGCTTTGTGGACACGGTTATTGACATCAACTATATTACATACTCAAGCCTGTGGCTCATAACTCAGTCTTACACATCCTTTTTTCCTAACTTTTTGTGTCTGTAAATTTCATAAACACATCAGAAATTAATGACTTAACATCTTAAAGACAGTGGCTAGTTTGATGGCTAGAAAAGAGACATGAGATGGCAGCGCTGGGTGCAGATAATATTTTTGGTGTTAGTCCTGTTGAATACTCAGATTGTAGCACCCATAGTAGTTTTACTATCTGCACTAAGCAACTTTTAAAGGCATCCTGGATTAACCCTTTAAAGACAAAGCGTATCTGTTTTATATAAGGACTCAGTGCGTACTGCGCTGTAAACACTCTCCACTTCAGTTATAAAAACCAGTCTCTTAGTATTTTATAAGGCAAAAGTTGCTGTTTGTTCTGAAACCCACACAAAACACATAAATGCAATGTGGGCACCATGTAGAATTTTTTAATGTTAAACCTGGTCGTATGTAAAGTTACCACTAGGCTTCAAAAGGTTAATGGGTAAACACCACTGTAAATTCATATACTCATTTTAAATCAAAAGAATTCCTTCTTCATTAGTGTTTATCATGCTTTGTAACAGACTGTGAGGAAGAGCTGTCACAACAGCCTCGGCACCACACACCTGTGACAGGAGGGGAGGCGACAGTCAACTGTCCGGTCAAAGAAGAGGAACCCGTCCATGATGTCAATGTTGTCATGGAAATCTTTGGAGTGCATGATGAGTATATCCTCACGGTCAGTGACATAGAAACAGCGCGGCTGGCTGCAGTGGAAGTGCTGACATCTGGTGTTATATGGGCACAATGCATCTGGACAAGGCGTCCCTTCAGGAAATGAGTAGAATCCTTCTTGGAGTAGATCAAGTCGATGCTGTATAGCACACAAAACACTTATATTTCCCTTTACATCAACACTACCCTTCATCTGCTACTGCACAACCTTCTTGCAGTCTTTACCAAACATAATCTAAATGCATAAACCATTCACATGCAAATGTACACAGCCAACACCACAAGCAGAGCATGCTCATACACAATACAACAGAAAAGTATATTTCAATTGTCAATTTGCTTTCTACATTCTATAAAAACTGTTGCCAAAATAGGCATCTTTTGCTCATGATAAGAAGTGCAGTAAATGTAGTTTAATATCTGGGAGGCTAAGTGAAAAAAACTGATTATTCAACTAGAATTCCTTTTAGCTGCTTCTGACATTCATGACCCCATTATTACATCTGCTTTCAGCCACATGCACTGTCACTAAACCAGCCTCTCGTTTCTGAAGCAAGCCAATGACATACACACATCCTATGCAGCTCATAGTGATACAACATTATCAGCACCAAATGACTCATTTTTAGCCCCCTTTTCTTCTGAAAATTTTCTTTGGCTTTCTACTGGATGGTCATAACATATGAACCATTACAGCTAGGCACATGAAAACTGGTACTGAGTAACACCACTAACTTATCAGATATAAAATACTGTTTGTACAATTACAAATATGGCAATGATGCAAAACTCTGAGATTATAGCTGACAAGCATAATGCACACAGAATCTGTGCCCAAGTAATATGTCAGCTACAAAAATGAAATTATACATGCAGAACTAGTAACTTATGGAACAGGAAAGTAGGCTTTAAGTTTTGTGATTAAATGTGAGACATACAGACAGCAACTACGATCTCATTTGCCTATTTGCCCTTCCATTAAGAAAGATTAAGCTGCCCCCTCCCTCCTTAACAAATTAAGGGTAAGTGGTATACTGCTGAGACGTGACCTAGGAACTTCGAAATGTAAATTCTGACTTTATACTACTAAGCTAAACTGCTCACCTATACCAACAAGATCAAATTTACATGACACACAAGAATACAAAGATACCATCCACTAATCCCTACCATGCATCATACCATATTTACCTGAATATAAAATTGAGGATCTGTTCCTACTTTAGGATCTGAATAACAGGGGATCATGCTATAATTACAGAAAAGGTGATGTATATTTAAACTACCATTAACACAAAATACTTAGGGTAGGATGAGACAATGTGCCCAGGCCCTGTGGTCTCTAAGGGGTCCAGGCACACTCTGGATAACAAATGAATGAATGGGGACTACCCTGAGAAAAAACTTAGGCCTCCATAGTCAGACATGTGCAACTAACTGTTTCACCCACATGACAACCCCACCCAATGCTTTTAGTATGACAGCCAGTGCCCTCTATACCATAAGCAGCTGTGGGCAGTATAACTTGAACAGTGCAGTCAGCAGAGAAACCAATGACTCATCATTAAAATAACTGTCTTTCATTAATTTAAGCTCTTAGATGGAGACAGTCTTATGTTCAGGTAAAACCGGTATGTTTATACCCGTGCTTACAGGAGTGGAGCTTTTGGAGCTGCCTTCAGGGCTTGGAGGTGAAGTCCCCGGATTGCTGCCTTGACCATGTTCTGTGGGCTGCCCTTGGATAAGCCCATGGCCTGCAAATCCTCCACCAGTTGTGCCCACAGACATGCCAGATGGCTTGGGAAGCTTGAAGCTTGTGAAGATGGCCTGTGGAGAGTCTACTGCTGAACCGGGGGCCATGGGGAACTGGACAGAAAGAGAATCAAGTACCGACTGCCAAAAACCATAAACGTAATATCTAAGGCTTCATAAATATTAACAAGCACATGCAGTAATGTACATTTGACATCCATTAAATCCTCTTTACCATTCACACACAACATGCGCTAATATACAATATGTGCTACACACCTACACTCTACCAATCATACAGCACACGTATCCAACAACTTTTAAGCAATTTCTCCCAAAAATGAGTTACAGATCTGTAATTTACTCAGCTGTTTCATCACTGGCATACGAACTTCAAAAACGAGAAGTTTAAAAATTAGCATAAAGTGCGTAAACAGCCTAACAGAATCACACAATGCACATGAGCAGTACTTCTGTCCGCTTCTTGCCTATAGCAAGGTGTCAAGCACTCATATGATTTTGTATGATCTTCCTCAGAGATGATAAAGGAATGAAATATATTTCTCCTGATGCCACAAAACTAACAGCATTCCATTTCACTTGATGATGTACTTTGGTATGTAGTCACTAGTCATACTGGCCATTTACATGCATTATCACCCACCATAAAATATGAATAAATGCTGCATTAGCATGATTATTACATAAAACAACGCAGCAAGATGCAAACACTGCTTGTGCCAAATCATGGATTTTCTAAATGTTTACTTCATCTACCTCTACTGCGCCTGCACAGTGCTATTATGAGGCATACATGCACTGTCTAGAGCTCCACACAATTTCAATATCAAACCACTGACTGCCCCTGGACTGATGTCTGACTTCCAACCCCATGGCAGTGGTGTATCTAAAACTACTTATTCCTGGACGATGATGGTTCATACCACATTCACTTGACTTTGGAGTGTGCTCCAGCTACGTAAATCAAAATCACAAATGCCAACTTTCTACGTTCACTAGTAGCCCTTACAATCAGCACAACATTTGCATGGGGCGAATTACACATCTGAGAAATGTAAATTTCATTATTACATATAGAAAAATTACACTTATTATGGCAAATAACCAGAACAGTCACAATCTGTGTGCTGAAATGAAATATAACTGATTCGCACACCACAGCATTTAACAAGCATGTAAGCGGGTAACTGCACAGTAGTGGAACATATGTAATTTCTTCTTCACATGAATAGCCATGCGAAGACATTTTAATGCACCACAAAATTGATATTTGTATTTTGCAATCAAATGAATGTAGTACGAATGTTAATGAGAAGTATTAACAAAAGTGCATCATGCAACAGCTCATTTAACACTATTAACTACACCGCCACCTCTGGGATTAGATTTAAAACAAACTGAAACAGTAAATCAACTTACATAATCATTCCACACCTGAAAGAAAATGGGGAAAAAAATATTTTATTTCAAATAATACTCAAGTAATCAATATCAACTCAAACAACTTACACACTACCTTTTTAACTGAAAATGACTGGTTGTGATTGCATATTACCTCAATAACCCTGTTCTTGGGCGGGCGACCTCTCTTCCTCCGGAACATGCTATCAATTGAGGTAGCAAGGTGGGTCACAGTCAGCGGGTCTTTAGTGAGGCTCAGCTTCCGCGAATACTCGTGCATTTTGTAGTGATCCAACCGCCTGAAGGGTTTGTCAGAGGGAAGGATCACTTCTCTACAGTTATCCTAGAAATTGAAGTGGAAAGTATTACAGACATCCCTACACAGGGTCTGTAACAGGTAGCCATTTACACAACACACTAATTTCCATGCTCACTGTATGATGATCAGAATGTTTTGAAATTCCAAAGTGTAATCTTCCAAGTCCGAAACCTAACAGAAACTTCTGCCACAACACAGAAACCGAGTTTTGTCATCTCCCACCCAGTTAGGGTGGTTCACATGCTGCCAATTCATCCAGCTCTTTGATCTAATGCATGCAACTTCACTACACACACCACATGACAACTTTCTGCTAGATGCATGTCAACCTGGCCCATGTAACTGTGATCGGGCTGGGTCTAGATTAAAACATAGCTATGTCACAGACAGAGCAAATGGAATTATCATCTGCTAGCACACACGTTTCAATAATCTGCTCAGGCTAGTGACTGAACATGAAGCAACTGCTATCACCACAGCATGTGCCACAGTGGTGCTGCTGCAGATAAAGTCTTCTGGGACATGACGTGGTGTTGCCAGCTGAGGAGTACTTTCTGACACAGTGCCACATCCCAGAAGACTTAAATCTTCAGTGCAGGTAGTTCTGAAACAGACATACCCTCACCCACTGCATTATCCAGGAAATGTTCCACCCTTCAACACACTCTGTGGCAAAAAGTTCATAGAATCGGCTACAAAAGACTACTCAGTTTAATATGGTGAAGTAGCAACTCACCCATGTGCAATGATAGTGTTTCTCTTTGCCCTGGTATGGACAATCCTCCTCACACTGGTTGTTAGGGCCCTCATGTCCTGCCTCTGATGTGATATAGAAGATCTCACTCACTTGTTCCTGCTGCTCATGATTTCGGGCATGTTCCCTAACTCCATCCATAGACCTGAAGAACACACAAACAAGTACCACTGTAGCATCAGTAAAAGGTAAAACTAACAGACATTTCACGAACAAGAAAGAAAATACCTGAAACACAACATTAACCTCTAAATGACCCACATTTATGTATGCAAATACATGTAAAAAAGAACATCCCTACAAACTCATTTTATATACCTAGGCAACAAGAAAATTTACTGCATTTTTAAGACATGCACCATAACCTCTGTCTTATTTTCCAAAAAATGCTGTTTACATCACAATTTTACCTTTTCTGTTCAAATGACACTCACATTTTTTATAAACTATGCGCTAAAATTTAAATACCAACCTGGTTGTTTAAAGGTTAATGGCCTTGAAACAAACTGTAAGAACAGTGGTGGGTACAGAGAAACATGAAAAAGGGTCATGTGCTTCCCAGCCACATGAAGAAAAATTATAAGTGATACAAGACAAAATGCATGGTTCTAGCATTCCTTACATGAAGTGCATAAAATTAATCAGTTACACGACTGACCATTCCTGTGCATGTTTTGTCACTATTACTACTGATGTGACGTCACAGAACTGATGCTCGCTGCGACACTAAAACGCAACATTCAGTTACATGAAAACCTCTACATGCAGCACAGACAAACTTTACACAGTGTTCAAATATGGCTCATTACACACAGCATTGCTACGTGAAGAAATATGGATCCCCTTAAGACCCTTAATGTTTGAGGACATTTAAATATGACACACATTTAATGAAAATTTCTTCTTCCTTTCCTCGTCCTCCCTCCTCACTTCCACATGGGTTGTCAGACTATCATGCCTTTCCGCAAGACAAATAACATGACAATATGCAATGTGATGTCCCTAATGCTCTGCACCATTATACAGTGGGTTCCCAAGATTGTCATTATTCAACCGAGACCATGTACAGTCACAAATGTCACATGAATATGTGTTTAACTGTCAAGTGTTACAGCAGTTAAAGGATACGGAACATACGATTAAGCTGCTGTCATTAACAAAATCTTACATTGTACTGCTGAGTTAGAATAAATGTTCAAAATTGTCACCTCCAGTGGGATACACCCTCTATGTTTGTTTCGATCTTTTCTTGTCCAAAAGTTTGTCATCACAGGCCTGTAACAGACTGCTTTGTATGTTAATGAGTGGGAACAGAAGCGAACTATTCTGAAGTAGTAAGATCTGCAGCTTCTACATGCACACAAAATACCCTAACACAGCAATTCTCAGTCTCTTACCTGGTGTGACACTCTTGAAAAATGATTTAAAAAACAAGTATAAAAGGCAATTTTTATTACTGTAATGTCAGGTTATGTTTATGTCTTGTCACTTCAGGAGATATGCAGTTCTTGACTGCATGATGCACACATACACAAGCCAACACTCTGGAAGAAGTAAGAAGCTACATCTGCCATAATATTTCAATAATTCTGAAGGGAAAATTCCAGAGGGTTAACAAAAACATGTTCTGCGGCTATATGGAGTTCTTTCAGTGAGGATAGTAGCATTTTCAGCACATGCTGTAGCATGGGTGGGTTTTTGTTAGACTCTGTATAGGTTATCATCACTGCAGCAGGTTGTCTAGCTCCCTTCACTGACAGTTACCCCTCCTGAGACATGGCATACAACACAGTTGGCTGAGTGTGCAGCCGGCATTTCTTGGTCAACCAGGAAATATGGGTTGGCAGTCATGCCATTCAGCATTCGACGGTGCCATGATAATTTTAATACTCAGTTACTGAATCGCACTATGGATCATAAAATGTCTCGTAACACACCTAGCAACTGCTCGCACCATGCAGTTTGAGAAGTGCTACCCTAATACACTCTCACCTGAAGATCATCTCGCAGCCCTCGGCCAAACAGTGGTAATGCTCCTTGAACAGCAACTCACACTGTCCAACACCAGCACACTTATCAGTTGGGCCGAACCTTGCCAAGTACTTCTGCCAGAAATCTTCACTGGCCCAAGGAGGGGCTGAATTCGGTGCTGAAGAAACTGATGACAAATCACTAGTAAGGTCCACAGCTGACACAGGCTGCTCGTGTAACGTTGGATGCCCCACATAAACTGGAGGGGGATGTGAACTGGCAGGACCCTCCCTACCTGCCAATTATAAATAGGACTACAATGTCCAATCATATCCTAACTTTTCGAATATTGACTTATCATTTTTTAATGTATGAAATATCCGTGCTCTCTGTATGGTTAACAGACATATGTGTTACTCACAAGAGCCAGAACAGCACAGTTGGTACAGACACTAAGCCTGTGCACTGAACATTCAAGAAACTGTGATTAAATTCCCAGGTCTCCTGTTCAAAGCATCCAGACCAGCTCTAGGGTCCATCCAGCTGCTTATTCAAGGCATATCTGGGGCCATACCTCTACTTTGATTCCATGCACTGGGGGAAAACTGTCTGTGCTCTACATACACATTAAAAATGTTCACACACTTATATTCAAAATTTACATCTTTGAACTGTTAATCATCTAAGCAAGTTTCTTAATGCTCTGTACTTGATAGTGATGTTTACTACTTAAGATGTTTGTTGTGACTGATGGTGGCAGTTCGCTAAGCGAATGTTCTCCCCAAGAGTCAAAGACAGCTTACATCTCTGAGGATCAAAACAGACTTTTGACATACCCTCAGTGACACAGTGTAACCAGTCAAAAATACTATGTTAACCTGTGGCTGATCCAATGCCCGATGCTTAAAAACACTCCATGTGTGTATCACTGTTTTGTGCCTTGGTACTTGAAGTGAAAGCATTCATGTTTCCTTCTAGTCAGAAAAACATTTTCAGAATGGAGGCAGGCACTCTTAAGGAAGTATAGAATAATATAAGACAGTATAAAGTCAGTCAATGACTTATTTTTTAAATAAAAGCGTGAAATTCATTCAAAAAAATACTAGAGTTCCTTAGCCTTTACACAACCGTTACGATGCTAACAAGTAATGTATATTTATTCGGGGTGTCTCACAACACCAGCTACATTCACCTTACAAATTATGACACAACTGTACCTGCAAGACTATGGCCAAATTTTGATGAAAAGGATGGAGGAGGAATGCTGACAGTAGGAGACTGCCTGCCGCCACCATCACTAGATGTCTCACCATTGCTCTGAAGCTGACTGCTTTCCTGAACTGAACTTGCTGCCCCAGCACTCAATGAGCTTGGGCCCTGCTGGATTACTGATGTTGGCATTGATGAACTCAGAGAACCATCAGACTGTTGACTTAGCTGAAATATACAACTGCATGTAGTTCACAGCAAAAAAATAAAAAGGGAACTGAAACATGAGCTGAACTACGAATGTGTATTACTCTGGAAGGGATTAAATTTCAAATGATTCCGAAGGTCAAAAACTACTTCCAAAAAGTAATAATCACCAACAAACGCACACTGTGCATTTGTTGGTGATTATTACTTTTATGTGATACAGTGCACGGATATGGAGCATACTTTCGAAACTCATGAAGTTCACCTCAATACAACACAGAATGGTACCTACGTACTGTGCTTGGGAAGCGAGTGAGACAAGGTTAATTACTGTATTTAAATGGCACTCTTAAGGAACAACTCACTTGTTTCATGTAACAAATGTCGGGACCATACTGTCAGTGTACCAGATAAGCTTATATAATTTAATTTTGTCCTCTCACCTGCTCATTAAATGCTTGAAGCATATTTGGACTAAGCTGTGGTGGTTGAGAACTGTCACTTCCTCCTGCAAATGTTTTCATCATGCTCTGAGCGAGCTTAAACTTGCGATAGGCTATTTCAGAGTCCTGACGCTCATGTTTACGCTTGTGGCTAAAGAGCTGTCCACTGGAATGCAGCACGTAGTTGCAACCCGTCCGGATGCAATGTATATGGTTGCAAACGCGGGAAAATCGACAACTATCAAAGGGGCACATCTCGTGCTTCATAAACTTCTTGAAGCCATCTCGACTCAGCTGCTCATCTTTGATATGGTATGTCTTGTGCTTCTCTAGAAACAAAAGGAATATTAACATCACAAACCATAAGTGAAAAATGCAACTCTGAAACAAGATTACTAATAAAGATTGCTATCTTCTAGGATGCAACACCATATAGTCTGGTAAAGGTGTGACATCATTTCACAGGATCCTGGTGCCTCCACAATTTACCCCCACAAAATGCCAGAACACATCTACTGGACTACATGGTGTTACACCCCAGAAGGCAGAGCACTTCACTGCCACTGCCACAAGAACCTCAAATGCCAACAATATTACCTATGATAGCCAAAAGAAATACATTTTTACTTCCACAAGCTATGCAGTAGATTAAATTCATCTTCAACCCTTGGATTTAATGGATTGTATATATAATTTTAAATTCTGAAAAATATACAAGAAAGAAGCGTACAAGGGATAAGATTTATTAAGGCAGTTGTCTACTCAGTTTTGACAAGCACTGTCTTCAGCAATGGGACAATATGCAGTCTAGGAGATACTACCCAACGTTCTGGAAGAACCTGGTGCCTCCATCTTCTGAGTATCTCCTATTCTGAAGATGAAGGCAGCAGAGTCATCAGACTATCAGGCATCACACCCCAGATGAGAGGCCTCAAATCATGTAATAAACTATGAAACACAAGAGGGGTCCGAGTTGAGGAATGAAGAACATTCTACTGAATTCAGCCAAAGCTGCTAAGTGAAATGTAAAATTGAAAGTTGCTGCAATAATAATTCTTCGATGCGAAGATGGATTTTGTAATATGAACACACGCGCGCACGTGCGCGCAGGAAGAGACAGTATCAAGGCCACACAACACACCTAAATTTCAGACAAAGTTGATTAATTATTACTAGCGTGTATGGACTTTGGCCACTCTAATACAGGGTTTGTAGTTTTTAAACCTGCCCTGGAAAATTTTATCTTATGGTGGTAAACAACAGACAACAGAAAAATCCAATCACAGGAGCATGTGTTCCATTAGCAGTATTACAGGATACATCCTCCTGGATTGTAGAAGAAATTAAAGTGAAATCTATACAAGAAAAGCACAATGGGGAGGAACCAAAACCAGGAGCAACTTTTGATAATTTATCTTATGACCACCTACTCTCTGTACTCTGTCATGGAACAGTATGAAGACCTGACTGATCCTCAGTTTATGGAGCCATGCCTTTACTCTACAAAGATTTTAAAGAACCTCCAACATGAAGCAGGCCCCAACTGAAATTATGCTCTGGTATTGGGTTACCTTTAAATGACCTATGTTCACATATGCAAATGCATGTAAAATAAACACCCCTAGAAATTCATTTTCTATATTCAGGCAACAGGGGATATTACTGCATTTTTAAGACATGCTGCATAATTTGTTTTATTTTCCACAAAATATAGTTATTTCATAATTTTACTCTATTTTATTTTTTGTTCACAGAACAGGCATTTCATAAACCATGCACTAAAATCTAAATACCAAACCGGTCATTTAAAGATTACTATTATGTCACAACTACTGTCAAATTAACAGAACCATATTCTAGTCAGGCGGAAATATTTGAACAAACAGCACGTATTTTAAAAATCAGTCTTAAATACAAGATACATATAATAAAGGTATACTGAAGCTGATGATTTAAAAGCAATATTGTCATAGCTTCATACACATACCCATATCAGCCTTATTTTTGAATGTGTACTTGCAGTTGTCTCGCCTACAATGGAAGTGTGTAGTTCGCTGACCAAAGAATGAACAATACGCTGCTCCACATTCCTCAGTTGCTCGAAAACGTTGGAATCCTTCCTGGATTATGGCAGAATCCTTACGATGGTAGTTAGCATGCATTTGGACATCTGAGGTGCTTATGTAGACCTTGTCACAGCCCTCCTGCAATATACACATACTGATTAGGGCCTACATCATGCTCACATCAACTGTAGTTCACTACATAAAATTACAATTATACATAAAAACATTTTGCACACTAAGTAATAAATGCAGAACTACAATATACACTGCACACTGACAAAATACATTGTGTGTTTGTCTCATCTTTACCGTTTTTCAATGAATAACCTAAGACAGATATTCCACTGCACCATATCTTCATTGTTACAACATGCACTAATGAATAGAAACATTACAACTCGATATGCGTTCACAGGAAACACACACATGCACATGATGCATTGCGGGAAATAAACAAGATTATACTAAGGATATTATGACAGGAAAATAAGTAGAGGCCAGATGACCAATACAGATTTAAAGGATTGGTGATAATACTTTGATCTTCTCTCAGAGAATAAAAATGGGGCAAGATGCACACATAAACAAAACAATCTGAACTGTATTTGTTTTACAGTGTGCCTATTTAAATCACGAAAATGTCATTTAAATACCATCAAAGGAGCATATAACCTGCATTTTTAAAATTCTAACATGAACCTTCTATGTTTCAGTTCCCATAATGTCCCCTTTCGAATGCGTAACGCAAATAAACAATTCTTAGACGATGGGTGCATGCAACAGCATTTCCCAAACTTTAATTTGGGAAAAAATACACACAGATAACAGCCAGGGATTCAGACTAAACACCTCCTGAATAAAGGTCACGCATAGTACGCTGTAGTCAGTCCCCTTTGCGTATTCAGTGTAACTTATTTACATATATACATACAGTAAAATTCTTCCTTTGTGAACAAGTAGCTGGAAATAAAAAGAAGTAGCCAACACTGAAGAGCAGACATGTAACAAAATATGGCAAATACTTCTGGCTTGAGTACCAAGTATGCACACAGCACAACAGGATCAGAAACATTAACACATACTTATAAATGTACCTTAATGCAGTGATAGTGCGTCTGCTTGCGATTATGGCTGCAGCCACTGTATCTGTCGGAACAGTCGTCCATTGGTGAATACCTCATGAAGCCATGCTGCAGGGACTCATCTCGCTTTTTATGCCACTTAAAATGCCGGATCATTTCTTCCTTCTTGACAAACACCCGTGAATTACAATCCAGGCAATGGAAATGCTCCCTGCGACAAAAGAGTTAATGTCACGACAATGGAGATGCTCCCTGTGATACAGAGTTAATGTCAGGAGGAGGTGCTACCTGTGATAAGCAACAAAACAACAATGGAGGTGCTCCCTTTGATAAACCGTTAGTATCATCACAATGGAGGTGGCCTCTGTAATAAAACACATTAATATAATCACAAAGGAAGTTATCCCTGTGACAAAACAATATCAGGGCAATGGAAGTGCCCCCTGGGGCAAAACAACTAATTCATTAACTGAGACAGGAGAGATATTGCCTTGCCTCAATTTACCTGTAATTGAGGTCCTTGCAGTATGTACTGCCACACTCCAGCGCACTGCTAAACCGTTTGACATATCTGGAATAATCTATTGGTACCGCTGCCTTTGCATTGTTACTGCCATCTCTTACAGGACTCATGGGGGAAACGCGGTGGCCTGGCAACAAACCGCCTGCAACAACAACAACAACAAACAAATATAATTATTCACATTATTCCAGCATCATTCTACTGACATTGCCACATCGTGATCTGCAGGTTTGGGAAATGTCTTCCCCTACCGAGGATCGAAATGGCGGTCGTACAACCAGAATCAGTTACTATACCGACTAAGCTATCCCGGTCCCTATCACGTTACTGAAATCACTCATTAAATTACGACAACTCTATATACGAGCTGCGTACTTAAGCTAGCACAGATGCAAGATTCCCTGCCTGTTTGCTATCCGCATTCAGCTTTCACATTTCCCCGAAATACGTGTGAATCATTCAGATGTCTATTAGTACACTCGAGTTGTAATCCCGGCAGGATCTATGAAAAATGAATAAAATGAATGACTGAATACTACGAAAGATGTATTACTTGACCATGTTTGTTTCGGTTTATTGTTGAAATTAATTTAGGTTGCACTTAATGAATGGGGAGTGTTAATTTCAAATGTCCGTATGTACGTTCTAAAATGATAGCTACTG